>OZ010582.1:20623162-20665662 GCA_963932145.1 Acanthosepion lycidas | reverse complement strand
CCCACGAGGGAATTGTAAATTTCATCCCAAATAAGTAAGTTCAAAATAGCTTAACACGTTTTAAGAATTACAAAGTAACTACCCCACACTGGCTTTTATTTAGAGAGATATTCGTAGTGTAATGGTTAATGGGTTTAACTAGCAGATAATTACTACTGTGGAGTGAGTATGATCCTCAGTGGATTCTCCATGTTTGCGACATTCTGCCCAAAATAAGCAATGTTTAATAAATCTCTAGATCTCCTAAGTGAAATTATATTTTCTGTTCCTGAAAGTTTATCGAATTCAAGAGATATCTGAAGAAGGTCACACAGATCGAAACGTTATAACAGAAATAATGGCGTTGGGGATGCTATTCCGAAAGAATACTCGTATAATGATGTCAAATTGTTTGAAAATTTTGGTGAGATATTCTAATGTTCAGTAAAAACAAGGCTTTTAATCTTCACCAACAATTTAAGTAAATTTCCAATATTTTAAAATTAACCAGACGTGGAGTAAATGATGTTATATTGTCGATGTGAGGTGTTAGGTATCTTTTATGTTTGTCAATGAGTTCAAATATGCCGAATATGCTGAAAGAATGGCCACGGAGATGAGATTTGGTTTCATATTTACACCCAACGCGGATCGTTGCCTCTCATTCTCGATAAGAATCCAAGGAATCTAGTATTGTATAACGATATTGCATTTCCCTTAAAAGTCGAGAAGCCAGTATTAATTTCTTTTCTCTTTGACAAGCAAGTTGCAGAGTTTGTTTACGAACGAAATTGATCATGCAAAGTTAACATTCAGAAGAAAAACAAACGATTTGAAGGACGAGTTAATTTTGACCTGGGTATATGTGAATGTCATTACGTTCGCTATGGTACCTAGAGATTTTTTAAATATTTAAGCGCAGCACTCCGTCCCGGGCAAGATGATAAACTACATCCGCGTCCTGGGTAAGGCGATAAACTACATCCGGGTTCTGGGTAAGACGATAAACTACATTCAACATCAAGGCCTTTGATCAGAAGGTTTTGAGGAGCGTGGAACCACCTCTTAATTGCTGGTGTTCCAAGGTCCACCCTGGCCCGGAGTGGTAGCATCTGTTAGGGTCCCAGCTATGGGTAAATAGTTGACCCCCAAACTGGAGTCAAAACACTATGAAAGTGTAAAAATAGGTTTTAATACCAGTAATACATTTTTGTAAAAGGTTATTATCAGCAATGAATTTGTGAAGAATGAAAATTATTACTAGTAATACATTTAAAAATAATATATTACCAGCAATACATTTTTGAAAAAATATTACCATCAATAAAAATCTCGTCGGCATTAAATAAACCATTGAAGTGTTGATATACCGTAAAACAAACCAAACCAAACTAAGCGCAGCACTAGACTGGCGTCGAAATCTCATCAATTTACAATTGAGCTGGATAGATGTAGCCGTAAACTCTATGTTAATAGTTTCTTCTTTTGCATTTCTCGCTTGTGGAACTCCCTTCCAGCACCTTGTTTTCCATCCAACATTGATTTTCAAAAATACAAATGCAATTTCAATCGCTATCTACTGTCTTCTTGAATACACTTCTCTCCTCGCTCCTTAATAATGTTACGCTTTTTTTCTTATTCTTTCACACTCAGTAACCCCTTGTTTCTTAATGATATAATAATAATTAAAAAAAAAGATAAGAAAATTGGACATAAAATTGCCTATCCTAGGGATAGTTTCCCACAACACTGTAAGTTTATACAAAACAAGAACTATAACCTTTTTTCAATTTAAAGTATTCATGTTCCGTCAGGAAGACATGCATTTTCTCTGTCGGATTCATTTTCCAAAAAGTAAAATTTATTAGATCTTTTTTGTTTTATTTTGGTTGAGAACTTTTCGTGATTTAAATACAATGTCAATCGCTATCTACTGTCCTCGTGCTAGTGGCTTTATTGCCTTGTATGGATGATACAACGTAATCCGATAAAATCTTTAAAGTCTTTGAGCATCTTGTGACGTAGTAAGACCTTTACATGTGTAACGCTTGTGTCTGACCTTTAGACGACGAAGGCTTACAGCGATATCACGTTGAAACACCGGCTCTCATACGATCACCGAAGTTAAGCAACGTCGAGCTTGGTCAGTAGGTAGCTGAGTGACCACTTTTAAGGGAAATGCAATATCGTTATACAATACTAGATTCCTCGGATTCTTACCAAGAATAAGAAGAAACGATCAGCCTCGGGTGCTGTAAGCTGATGTGTGCGGTGATATAATGGATAACGGTTTGGAATTGGAAATCAGAAGGCTGAGTTCGTATTCCAGTCGAGTTCGTTATTACTTACGCACAAATACCATTGGGAAAGATATGAACCCACTTTTTCAGCCCCCCCCCCAACTAGCTACGGGTTAATTAGTATGATTTGTATCAGTAAATTATTATTATCGCCAAAAATTCTTACAAACTGGTTTATAAATCATAAAAAACAATCAGTCAATCACTCAATTAATTTAGACGATGACGTGTGCTGCGATAAGGTTCAGTGTGGTAAACGAGCCCCGTGCAAGCAGGCTTCATATTGCGGAGGCACACGCATGCTTATTTGCATCATTTACACTCAGGATATTGTGCTGATACTTGTCGTTATCATAACGTTTCGATCATTGTGCACCTCGACCTTCATCCGATGCTTGTCGGTCCAGGTAACATTCAATCGTCCGGTTCATACTCCTCCACCGTCTTTTAAACAGGAGTAGATGTTTATACCTTGTTTCTTGTTTAGGATTGGGTTCCCGGTACCTTCTAGAGTCTATTTCAGCTCTATACTCCTAACACTGCTACTTTCCTACGCTAATATAACTCCATACAGTAATTCTCTATCTTGAGTGGCTCTTGGGCGAATATTAGTAAAAAAAAAATCTCGACAAACAATTTTTTCTGTCAAACGTAAGTGTTCACATAAAGGAAGCATTTTTCATGTTTTGTCATATCTGAAATGTCAGCATCATTATTAATTTGCTTTGGTATCATTATTAAGTAAAAAAAAAAGTTTATTTCAGAGTTTAACAGCGGGTAATAGGAATGGTGAAATAGAAGACCGCGGATAAAGAGAAACCAGACTTTGTGTGTGCTTGAGAGAGAGAGAGAGAGAAAGAAAGAGAGAGAGAGGGAGTAAATAAATGAAAAACATTATTATTATATAACATCCTTTTCGGAATAGTAAATTCATTTTGGTTGTTATACTCGCAACGTTTCGGCCGTTGGATTCGCCAGCATTTTTTAAGTGTCTGTTGTCGTACTAGGAAACCTCAAAATTTCGAGCCGAACCTTTTGAATTCGATCTACAAGGGTAGATTATGCTCCGGACAAAGGGATTATCCCGCATCATTTAATACTCATCTATTTAGATTCACCTTAGCATCGCTTTTTTTTATCTGCAAGACTGTGATGGACAACAGCAAATCCTCAATCCCTCCTCTTTTCAATCAGTTCGAAGTCCTGGCATCTACAGCAGATATGGTTGAATGCTTAGCTCGGAAATTCTCTTCCCGTTTAACATTGATCCATCTGGAGTACCCACATCTGATTCACCCCCACCCCAGAACAGAGGCTCTACTAGTCGATATGCACATAAACTGGTCTCAGACACCATTTCTAAATTAAACTTCTATAAGGCAGACGGAAGTGATGGAATCCCAGCTGTCGCCCTAAAGAAATATGCTCACGAGCTGGCTCCAGTTCTCTTTAAACTCTATAAGTATTGCCTTGCTGCTTCCTGCTTTCCAGTTTTTTTTAAATCCTCCTCTGTAATTCCTGTTTTTAAGAACCCTGGAGAACTTTCTCTGTCCTCTAACCATCACCCTATTATCCAACCGCTTTTCGACAAAGTATTCGAGGCTTTAATCAATGCTAAAGTACTTAAGAATCTTACCTCTCACGATCTACTCTCTGACAAGCAATATGGCTTCCGTTTTGCCAGGTCCATCGCTGATGTGTTAACGGCCATCACTGAATATGTATATCAAGCTCTTGATAATAACGGTGAAGCTCGAGTTGTGGCTCTTGATATCTCGAAGATATTTGACGGGGTTTGGCACGCTAGTCTTCTACGTAAGCTCTAGGGCTACCGCATTACAGGACGACTTTTGATTTAATCCACTCGTTCCTATCAAATCGTGAAATGAAGGTCGTTTTGAACGGGCTCACTTCCAGATCCTTTCACACGAACGCGGTTGTCCCACAAGGCTCTATCCTGGGTCCTACGCTGTTTCTGATCTTCATCAATGATCGGCTGTTTCAGTGAAATGCAAAAAAGTTATCAATTTCAAATCTTTTCGTTTGTATCCATTTCTTAGAATAACGACCATATTTACGATTATCATTGCATTATTTTGTTAAAGTTGTTGAACTCAAATATTTAACGATGTGTTAGGGGAATTTCTACAGATATATTATCGTCGTCGAACTTGCCATCATTAACTTAATCGTTACTTTAAGAATTAACATTCATCAGAATATTAAACAGGAAACTCGTGAAATTTTAACAGATTCAAACTAGTAAAGTAATAATTTATTCTGATATATGGGATATTGCGTTAATTAAATACATTTCTCTGGCTTATCTTTCGGATTTATTAATAAATAAATATTTATGTTGCATTTTATGTAATAAAAACTGACTCTCAGCAAAGCAATATTTTTTTTAACATGGATAGATATCATAATCTGAAACTCGCACGAAATAATCTTCATATAAATATATATTACCAACATCGCTTGGATAATACTAATTTTATTCGTTAAAACATTTACCTGTCACATAAACTTTTACACAGTGTATGCCTGATACAGTGTCATTAAGATTAGTAGTTCACGTTCGAAATGAGTCATTCACTGCATGTCGCCAGGTAATTTGACCACTGGAATTTACCGGATTGACGTCATCACTTCCTTATTTTTCACGTTTTATATATATAAAGAGGTACTTGACAGATTCCACTGTCTTTGTAGCCTTAGGCTTTCTTTCTTTTCCTTTTTCTTTTTTACTCTTTATAAATGTAAATTTTTCTTCTATCGTTTGTTTAAGATAACAATAAACTTGTTCCAACATCTCAAATCTTTACATCTGTTAGTTTTGTCACTATTACGGCCATTGACATACGTAAATTATTAGCATAACTGTATTGGGCCGGTGATACCAAACGCCTGAGTACATGGTTATTTACACGCATTGTCACGGATTCTAAAATCAGATGAATGAATTGACCTTTGAGACATAAAACTCATACAATATATTGCTCATGTAAATATATACTAAAATTATACCAACATCGGTTGGTTAATATTGAACTGATCATAGACACCTAAATTGATTTAAATGCTCATACACTGATTTAAAAAGTTAGCAACAAGGTTTTCTTTTAATGCCATCCCACTTCTGGCGATCATGACTCTCCACAGCTTCATTTTTTTTTAAATATCTCATAACTTCTTGGGAAATAGAGTTTAGTGTATTCCTCACGGTTTTGAATCCTTCTGCTCGACTAGCTGTGACTCCAGGCGAGAGAGTGGACTGTTTAACCTGATATTTAGTCCATGGCTGGGGGCGGAGCTGAGAAGAAAATAAGCGTTATGGCAAAGATAACAATAGAGACTAGTCCAGAATTCGAACTCGGTTCCCTACTGACCAATTAAATAAAGTCATTATTAAATAGGTCTCTGTGCGAGAGTGGATCAATAAGTATGCAGCTCGTCACAATTATTACTTGAATAATGAATTTAATTATTTTTCTAGTTTCTCACTGTTTTTCAGTTTCACTCTGTGGTCAGCTAGGACAGCAACGTTCAATTTCTGACAGATCTTGCTTTCTTTGTTTACAATGATTAAATTTAGTTTTCCGGTTTGGATAAGCGGGTAACTTTCAATTTTAAACTACTACAGAATTTTACTTTTTATATTCTTTGGAATAAATTATTATTATTATTATTATTATTATTTGTTCTTGTCTATTTTAATATATAGCTCGTTCTATGCATATATGTATGCATATATTTTTTGTTTGTCAGACCGTGTTCGTTTCTTACTTATTTACTCAAACTGTTTCTTATCTAATCAAAAAGTCCTTTCTTGTATGTAAACCATCCTCATATTTTTCTGTTTGCCATGGAGAGGGATGGGGCATTACACTTACAGCACCCATCTATTTATTGACAAGGCTCAGCTTTGCTTAACGTGATCTTTGACGTGAACCTGTGTTTCATGTTCGTTTCAAACACACACATACACACTCACGCACACATATATGTAAATATAAATATAAATATAAAAGTGAACATTGAAGTCAACACTCAGAGGCGACGGGCTGTTTCATGCTGGGCGCAATCGTCAGGCCGCCTGACGATTGCGTCTAGCATGAAACAGCCTGTTGCCTCTGAGTGTTGACTTCAATATTCACCTTTGTATTTATATTTACATTCGCTCTATCTCTGATATTGAGCACTTTATCCCATAAATATAGCACGCCTTAAAACTTTATTTCTTCATATATATATATATATATATATATATATATATATATATATATATATATATATATATACTACAGACCCAAAGTTTGGGGTCACCCAGAAATTTCGTTAAAAATACACATTACTATCTGATGCCCACTTAGACAGAAAAGAATCTTCACAAACCTACATAAACAGAATTATCCACGGTTTTAATACACGTGATACCTGTCTGACCAATGAGAACATAACTGAAAATACCAGTGTTTCTGTCTTTTTGACTGTTTTCTTTCAATCTTTGAAGAAGTTTTAAAAAAGTGAAAAATGTTAGATTGATATACATTTCGTATTTGTTCTTCTATTTTATCATATATACATATACATACATACATACACACATATATATATATATATATGTGTGTGTGTGTGTGTGTGTGTGTGAAGTGTGTGTGTGTGTGTTCGTTCGTTCTTATTGTCATCATTATGATTGAATTTCCATTCCGGGCTTTTTTTAGTTATCATTTCTGGGCACAATCTGTTTTAATTATTCAACTGACCTCTAATTCTTACAAACATTTTGCAAGTCTCTTCAGAGACATTCAAAATGTGTCAGTGATTCACAATACGTAAATAATTCTCCATTTCTTTTTTAGAAAACGATAGTTTTATTGCGTGAGATGATTTTTCATTAATTTCATGCAAATAATGTATTTACTAGTGAATTAGTTCAGCACTAGCGACACTAAATATTTTAAAGTGAATAGATGAATATCGTTATTCACAGATTTGGTGGTACATTAAAATGGATTGCCTAACGATTATACGCCACTTATTTCTCCTTTCCTTATAATTAGCGCTTTTTGATACCAGGTTTGATTCAAACTGGACTCTTGTGCGTATGCAAGGAGGCATGAATAGTGAGTGGAAATTCTGCAAAAGTTGATCTGGCTTATCAAGGCACGTAAAGGTGCACCTGGCACATCGCACTGACGAAGTCCACTAAGAAACGTCACAGCCGGAAGACCGCGTTTTCGATGTCCGTGAAAAATTATGTAAGTGACTTGTTGGTTTTAAAAATCACTACTGGTGTGATGAATGACAATAAGAAATTGCGTTAATGAACTCAGCGACGTTTATGCTAGTTTAACAAGTAGACAGCTATCGCCCGCAAGCATACATACATACATACACACACACACATATATATATATATATATGTGTGTGTGTGTGTGTTTAAATTAGGATATAGAAATCCTGACAATTTGACAAATGAAAACGTTTCATGAAATGTTTTCAATCAAATCTATTTTCACGAAACGTTTATATTTCTCATAAAGGTTAATAGTTAGAGTTGAATCAGACCAGGGAAATGTATCGCCCGAAGATAGCGTCAGGTCGAAACCATGGTCGCGTATTTTAATTGACCTCCTGATTTTTAAACTTATATATATATATATATATATATATATATATATATATATATATGTGTGTGTGTGTGCGCGTGTGTGTGTGTGTGTGTTTGTGTGTGTATTCCATGCCTGAAAATGACTGAATGTACAGTCGAAAGTACTTGCATATTTAAGAAAGACCTAATAGAGTTTATAATTTAAAAAAAAACAAAACAAACAATCGAGTGATTGGTAGGTTAAAAATTTAGTTAGCGAAGGGATTTCGACATTTTGTATCATTAACTTTACTAATTTACTTTTTGTATATATATATATATATATATATATATATATATATATATATATATATATAATGGACTATATATATATATAATGGACTCTTCCATCGTTTTCTACGTATGGGTGTCTTTCAGTTCAGTTTTTATGTTTATGTTTCATATGAGACAACAATCCTGCACGAGATTTTCAAACAGATCCACACGAAGGGCATACTGAAGGCTTGACCGTCATACGGGCTGATGTATTAGCCCGAGATTTAGTGTTAATTCTTAATTCTCTCAGATGATTGACGCGAATCTTTTCAAAGTTAGTTATACCTTCGGTAGCAGGTGTTTCTCAACTTTGCTCGGTTTTCAACAGCAAATTCGAACTCCTCTATAGGGTTGTTTGCAGCAATTTAATTGTATTTAAGTATATATATATATATATATATATATATATATATATGGGACTCTTCGGTCATGCAATTCAATTCTTAGAAACAACAAACCGACTACTCGCACTCATCATTTTATTATAGTGCTGAATGCTTGGGCAGAACCAACCATTCTTTTTGAAAGAGCCGAACATAGAAAACTGGTACACAGTATTCCGCAGGCTTTGAATTCATAGTTGCCCTTCTTCTAGACCGTTCACCACCCAAAGCTACAGGACTCAGTCTGTCATGTTATTTACCCATAGCTGGGGGTGGGGAAAGAAATGGATTCATACCTTTTCTAAGTGTTTTAGAACGTAATGAACTCGACTGGAATTCGAACTCGGCCCTCCGATTCTTTAATCCGAGATGCTATTCATTACGCTACCGTACTTCCGTCTGTCGCCTCTGAGTCTTGAGTCTAATGTTCCCTTTTATATTTACACACGCTGTATCTCTGATACTGGGCACTTTATCCCATAAATATAGCATACCTTAAAACTATATTTCTTCATCTATCTATCTATCTATCTATCTATATATATATATATATATATATATATATATATATATATATATATATATATATTAAAGAAAAACAAGAACCTTTGATGAAACCAACGGACAACTTGTCAAAACCTAAAACTCTTATCCAGACACAGTCTCGAATAAAAGAGGCCTAAAAGCAAAGTTACCTATTCAGTAAAGAACATTGCTCGAAGCCTAGATTGCCTAGACCGAGCAAAAGACGCTTACCAACGTTAAATCCTATGAAAGGATGGCTCTAGTCGTAAACCGAGTTTCATGCACACACGATCACACGATCTTTATATATATATATATATATATATATATATATATATATATATATATAGAGAGAGAGAGAGAGAGAGAGATAGAGAGACTATAGACATAGGAATCGCTGCAATCTTCAGACCAAATCTATAAACTCTATAAACTCTCTCCGATACTGATCTCTCTTCCTCTATAAATATAGTAAATTTTAATTATATTTATATAGACTTTTGTGTTTGTGTGTGTAAACAATCCTACCTATTCCTACTGGTATTTACTTCAATGAACGTGTGTGGCACACACAATTGCGGAACATCCTGCGAAGATCCAGATACCTATGAAATGTAAAGATTTCTAGTATAACCCTCTTACCAGTTGTCGTTCTACAATAGAGATACCGTGTTATACTTGCGTAGATATGCAAGTAGTTTATAGTGGGATTCGCTGATTTTATTAATCTCAAAATGGTAAGAAGAAAAAGTTTTTTAACCTCTCCTTTAAAATAATTTTTTTTTTTAGTGGATGATTTTAAGGCATCCAACCATATCAACCCAACAAAATGATGTTTAATTCTTATTCCTTTTGGCTTGCAGGATGTAAAATATTCTTCCTCACCTTTCAGTCCAAATTGGATATGTACTGTAATTCCCCGTGTATAATACGCATTTTTTTTAATAAAAATAATAAGCAAAATCAGGGGTGCGTATTATGCACAGCTACAAAAAATCTTTAAAAAATTACTGTAAAATAAAATCAAAATTAAATTAGAATAATATTATTCTCTGTTTATAACCATTTCTTTTTTATAAGAGTAGAAAACGCTGGCCGTAATGAAATTGGAGAGGTATAATTTATATGGTTTGATTACCAAACAGTGGGTGCGTATTATGCATGAGTAGAAGAATTTTCTCATACTTTCAGCACAATTTTAGATGAAGGCGTATTATACATAGGGGATTACGGTAATACATATTTGTTTACTTTAAGAAAGAGTGTGAAGTGCAGTTGAAAAGATTCGGAATTATACGCATTATCTACTGAAGGTCACAAATTGTACTCACTTTCTTCTATGTGCAAGGTCTGAAAACTACTGTTGTCATTTCTCTTCTTATATCTTTCGAAGTTTGTCTTAAAATTGAACTCAAAAAATGTAGATGCGTAATATATAAAGGTGCGTCTTATATACGGAAACACGATAGTGGGAATATTGAAAGATCACATTCTTAGAAATTCCTTACTCTGTTTGCCGTGCTCCTTCAAGATGCAAAGGATCATGACTTTCCACAGTTTCTTTATTTCTTTAATAGCAGTAAAGAGTACATTGTCGTGATTGTTCTTGGAAAGCGAATTTTCATTGTCGTTCTCCTAGACTAGTTGTCAACCAAGGCTAGAGACACCTGTTTATCTTGTTATTTAATCCAACAGCATTAATACGAAGCGAATGAAATTGTCCCAGCCAGAGTTTGAACACGTGTTCGTCGATTCAATTTTTCGAGCTGTTGTTTGCCCATCCCACCTTTTTAGCAGAAATGAGACTTAGTACAGATACATTTTTGTTAATAGTTTAAAAACTTCACATAAAATATCTTTACATAATAAAACGATTTATCAGGAAAGGTGTGTTAGTTTTGTATTCTATTGTTGGCTCACAATTATTAGTATTTTTGTATATAAATTACTTTGCGATCTGAATAATTCCTGTTATCAGAAATTACCAGTACGTGCTGTTATCGTTCTGTTTAACGCTGCTGGAACGGCTCTGCGATCTTTACAATAGCAGAAAAATTCGAGCAAATTGCCTGCATCATATTTTGCGTGAAGTTCGGTAATAGTATCCCGAAATACGTCGTCAGGTTTTTCAAGAGCATTTTTTTATCTCTAACGCAAGTGTCAGTTTAAGATGATGAGTTTTCAGGGTAACCCTTTACAAGCATAACACCAGAAAATGTGGGAGAATTTCGAAAATTCCCCAATGAGGATCGTCACCAATCAATCATTCAGCTCTTTGATATGATTGAACTCAGTAATGCAGTAAGTCACAACTGTAAGAACTGTTAAAAGTGCTAGGTTTTTATTTGTGAAGGATATTAAAATAATCCCGAACTCATACTGGGAACAAACCGTCTCCTCACAGATAGAAAATGAATTCAGCCAATATATAATAATAGAAAGGGGCGTAGCACAACGATGTGTTTTCTCACAGGGCATTCACGTTTACTGTGACGAAATCCTGAGAGAATTAATAGTTCTACCAGGATTCATTACTGGCGGCCGCAACATTAACAATGTAGATAACACAGTGTTAATAGCAGGCACAGAAGGGAAACTATAGGAATTCCTATTAAGATTAGTAAAGGTTGGTGAGAAAAAGGGACAATCATAAGATAGAATATATGGTTAACAGTAAAAGAAATAATCCAACATGCGAATTACAAATTGGAGATATAAAATTAAACAAGTGCCAAACTTTATATCTGTGAAGTGTTTTAACACAGGACGAAAAATGTAGCACCGAAATCCGAAGATGAATTAGAACAGCAAAAGACGCCTTCCAAAAGCTAAGCAAAGTATTAAGATGCAGGAAAATTACATTGAAAGCAAAGAAAAGAATCCTAAACTGTTACGTGATATCGATCATACTAAATCGCAGTGAATGTTAGACAATGTCATCACAGTTGAAGAAGATAATTCAGGCAACAGCAAGTAGGTTCTACAGAAGGATGCTGAGAATAATATGAACCGAACAACTGAGCAAGGACGAAGTTTTAGAGAAGATGAAAAAAAAAACACTTTTCTGTCTGAATTTCTGGGATGATGAGTTATCATTATTTACACTATTTATATTCAGACTATTGTCCTCATCTTTGTTTTCCTTATTACTTGATCACCTTCGGCCTTAATTTTTCTCCTCATCATTGTTGTTGTTATTGAAACGTTTCGGTAGTTGTGTCGTTTGCTCTTCCTCAGGTGAATATCGATCTGGGTCACCTACACTGCACTCTGCATTAAGTAAACAGTACTAAGTTAAAATCAGAACGAAATGACATCCTTAGACATGGGCATTGGGTCGAGAACAGTCTTTTCTCCGTAGATTAAATAAATCGTTCAGTTCAGAATTCCCTGTAGATCGATAGACAAATTAGGAATTCCGGAGGACACAATGGCCGAAACGTTGTAATAAACAACAAAGACGAGGACAATAGCTTGAATACAAATAGTGTAAATAAAATACGGTTATACGTATCACCAGAAAGAGAAAGTTGAAATTCTATGTCACATAATGAGGAAAGAGGGCTCAGAAATTTGATACTCACAGGAAATACTGTAGGCAAGAGGGGCAGAGGAAAGCAGCGAATAACTTACCTAATTTACAGGCAGAACAGGGATTAGGAGATATAGTAAAAAAACAAACTTTACTAACGGCTACAAAAGACGGGAAATGGTAGAGAGCCATGATCAACCACGTCCTGAATGAACACGGCGTACATAAGAAGAATATAGTCTGCCAGGCTATCCTTTCCCTGAAACTTTCTGAATCTACCTCGTAGTTATGTTTTTTTTTAACCGTCCTGAGAATGACGATAAACTACATCCGGCAGCAAGGCCTCTGAACAAGAGATTCGAGGTGTTGAAGAGCATTGAATGACTTCTTAACTGTTATTGTCCTCATGTCCACCCTAACCCGGGGTGGTCGCACCTGTTAGGCTCCCAACTATGGGCAAATAATGAACAACAGTAAATACATTTTTTAATTACCAATAATACATTTTATCAACTGCAAACTATATATCTAAAAAAAAGTATGAAAGTATAAAAATTATGTAGAAAATAACTAGTCGAATGCATAAAATTGCGTAAAAATATTTAGATTTCAGCATTAGAGGTTAATATGCCACTAAACAAAATGAACCAACCAACCAACCCATTTTATTTGTATTTACGTTATTAAAAAGACTTGAATATTTATGCAAATGAGCGGATATGCATTGTTAAATCTATGTGAGGCATATACTGCTTTTTTTCCTCTACATTTGTGTTCTCACAGACTCGATGTGACAATCGTATTATTTATTTAGACCAAAATGTTTTAATTCCCATGTACTATGAATGCGACGAACAAGTCTGAAAAGATAAAGATATTCATTCACGTTGGGAAATCTTGTGCCTGCTTACTAGAAGTTTATATTTTAAGAAACATATATATATATGTATGTATATATATATATATATATATATATATATATATATATATATATATATATATATATATATATATATATATATATGATTCGTTATTTTCTTGGGTAAACTTTTGCTTTAATAACGGCCTTAATTCTTCGTGGCACGCTATAGACTAAATTCTTTAGTAAGTCAACATCCTTCGCCAGATTTTTCCAGCATTCCTTTAAGTCGCGAAAAAGCTCATCTTCTGTGTTAACTTTCCTGTTGTCCATTATCGCCCAGAGGTTTTCAATTGGATTATGGTCAAGACTCTGACGAGGGTACTGTTACCCACGATAAAAAAAATCAACGTTTGGGATGCATTCTCAGCAGCAGGAGTTGGTAATTTGTACAAAATCAAGTGAATCCTGGACCAGCATTAATACCAGAACATTCTTGTTAATCAAATGTGGCTTTCTGCAACAAATAACTTTTGCCTAAAGCCAACGTTTCACGTTCCAACAAGATAACGATCTTAAGCATATTGCTTTAAAGAATAAACGTTATCTAGAGAGGAAGCGCGAGACGAGGGTAAGTTGCAACTCTTCCAATGGCCTAGTCAGAGTTCTGACCATAACCCAATTGAAAACCTTTGGGCGATAATGAACAAACGTTCCCGTAAAAGGTGGAGGAGCTTTTTCGCGAATTAAAGGTATGTCGGAAAAATCTAGCGAAGGACGTTGACTTACTAAAAATTTAGTGTATAGTATACCACGAAAAATTAAGGTCGTTATTAAAGCAAAAAGATTACAAAATACTAATTTGACTTTTATAATGTACATATGTACATTTGTATTAACACCCTGCATCAATAAATGAATTCTATTACTTGTCTTGGTAAAAATACAAATATCGATTTCCTATGAGTGCGTTCATTTTTTGCCTCATACTGTGTGTGTGTTTGTGTGTGTATGCATTTGGTGTGTGTATGTCTCTGTGTGTATGTGCTTTAAATAAGTAATTTTACCTACTAAGGTAGTGGTGGGAGTAAAAACATAAATAACAGTGCACTATATCTAATGACATTAGACACGGAGCATTGTTCTTTTTTAAAGTATAATTGCTCATGCTTTGAGGTTTCTCGAAGCTGTTGAGCAGTTTATAATCGGCATAACATTTCTTTTGGTGTTTCATTTGCGATTTCTTTTTTAATATCTTGTTTGACAAAGCTTGAAATTACAATCTCCTCTTAAACGACATCAATGACTGGTTAAATTGCGAGCCCCGTGTGTGGATGCCGGCTACCAGAGATTTTGTTCTACGAGTTCGCCCTCGCAGCCGTGGCCGGTCAAAAGAAGCACCACCTATAAAATAGAATGATATATGATATATATATATATATATATATATATATATATATATATATATATATATATATATGTGTGTGTGTGTGTTAATTTATTTGTTTAAACATTATTTTTTAAATGGATGCTCATATTAGAGTAGATGCTCTGTTTTTATTTATTTATTAAACAGTGTATTTATTTACATCTACCAGCTTGAATATCCGAGAAATCGTGATAGAAACAATTGCACCCTCCAGCAGGATTCGAATCTACGTCCCCTAGGGAAAACAGTTATTAGATTTGACGTTTTTTAAACCACTCGGCCACGAATACTCGGACTTTGTTTGATCAGGATGTCTCACGTGGCCGAGTAGTCTAAGGCACGTTAGATCTAATGACGTTTTCTTAGACCACTCGGCCACGTGAGACATACTGATCAAACAAAGCCCGAATATTCGTGGCCGAGTGGTTTAAGAAACGTCAAATCTAATAACGGTTTCCTCTAGAGGATGCAGGTTCGAATCCTGTCGGAGAGCGCGTATATTTTTAGCAAGATTTCTCGAATATTCAGGCCAGTAGATGTAAATAAATTTAAATTTTAATAAATAAATAAACAGTATCCATTTAAAAATAACGTTTAAACAGTCAGTTATGTGCCGTACATGATTCACGCTTGGGCGATCATATATCTTTCGATATATGACTGACAAAGCAGATTTTTTCCCGCAGTAGGTTGCCATTTCTTTTTGCGGTAGACCAGTTGCCAGCCAAGGCTATAAAACACGACCTGTCCTGCTATTTAGCTGTGTGGGGGGAAGAAGAGGATTCATACCTTTCCCAAGGGTATTAGCACGTAAGTGAATGTAACGAATTCGACTGGAATTCGAACTCGACCCCCCCCCCACGATTCCTCAATCCGAGCCGCTATCCATTACTCCACCGTACCTCCCAAAGTTATGTGCCGTACGTGATACACGCCTATACAAACAAATTAAAATATGTCGGATTTAATCCATTTCCTAAAAACTGATTTTGTTTGTTTACGTTAGGATACGAAACAGAGCAGATGTCTATATTGGAGAATCGGGAAGATAAGAGTTCAAAGGCATTATTCGAGCTTTGTTTAATCAAGAGATCCAACATGGCCGAGTTGTCTAAGGCACGTCTGATCTAATGACAGTTTCCCCTAGGGGACGCAGATTCGAATCTTGTCGGAGGGCGCTTGTTTTCTTACACGGTTTCTGGAATATTCAGGCCGGTAGATGTAAATAAATAAATATACTGTTTAATAAATAAATAAATTAATTAATAAAAACAGAGCATCTACTCAAATATGAGTATCCATTTAAAAAATAACGTTTAAACTAATAAAATAAAAATGTGTCGAATTTAATCAATTTCATATATATATATATATGTGTGTGTGTGCGTGTGTGTGTGCAGATATGTAGAAAAATAGGTAAGAACATGTTAGGTAAATAATCCGGAGTTTTTTAGTATTTTTGTTTTTACTTTTTAAAAACAGTACTCCATACAGAAGTAGAGCTTAAATTATAATTATTTTTTTATTTTTTATATTACTTTTTAAATTATTTTTTGAATCATATTTTAAAAAAATAATTACAATATATATATATATATATATATATATATATATATATATATATATATATATATATATATATTCTGGGGAGATGTATGACAAAGTGGAAAAAGTTTTCGTGTGACGCGTCAGCCAACATCAGCCAATGAAATACAGGCTTCTTTCCATTCCCTCCTATATAGTCGCTCTCTCTCTCTCTCTCTCTCTCTATCCCTCTCTCCCTCTCTGTATATATATATATATATATATATATATATATATATATATATATATATATATATATATATATATATATATACATATATATATATATATATATATAAGAATGGGTAGGATAAAAATCTACATACATGAAAAAGAGCTATATATATATATATATATATATAGCTCTTTTTCATGTATGTAGATTTATATATATATATATATATATATATATATATACAGAAAGGGAGAGAGAGAGCGAGAGAGAGAGAAAGAGAGAGAGCGACTATATAGGATGCTCAGCATAGTTACAGTATAAATCACAAGTGGGCTTTGTGGGTGTTGAATAAACACAAATGTGCCTGAGTCGGCATCTACAATAGGGATTGGCTAGCCGCCCTAGTAGACAGGTATCCTCCAATACGAGTGGCCATCTATTATATATATATATATATATATATATATATATATATATATATATATATATATATATATATATATATATAAAAATAAAATAAAGGGTAAACTTTAGTATATATAAAAAAAGAACATTTTTATACATTCTTTTTTATGGATACAAACATTTAAGTAAATGCTCTGTTTTATAATAAACAGCATTTACCGGTCTGAATGTCCGAGAAATTTTCATAGAAAACATGAGTCCTCCGACTGGAATCGAACCTGTATCCTAAACGGAACCGCCATATAGCCTGACGTGCTTATACCGATTTCGCCACAGAGGCGCGTTCGGCTATCTTATTTTACTGTTTTTAAACTACAATCTTCCATGATTCTCTCACGTACATTCATATCTGCTCAATGCGTGTCTAAATGTAAAAAAATGACGTCACGCATGAAATGGACAAATTCCGACAATTATTTTAAGACATTTTTATGTTTATAGATTCTTTTTTTATATAAAAAAAAGAATGTAAAATATCTTAATAATTGTCGGACTTTGTCCATTTCATAAAAAGAACACCCACATAAACATGACCAATGTTGCTGATAAAAAAAACCTAATATTCGTGAACAATGTGCAATGAAATGTTCCATTGATAAAGATTGTTAAATAATCTTTTCTTAGTTATACATTGCTTTTGTTTCCCATTGGTATTAGAAGTGGAGTGGAGTGAATTTTATTATGTAGACGGGTATTCTCAAATAAGAGTGGCCAGCTACACACACACACACACACATATATATATACCTATATGTATGTGTGTGCGTGTGTATGTCTGTATGCGTACGTGTGTAGGTAAAATATGTATATATATATATGTGTGTGATTTATATATATATATTATTTACATATTATATATGCGCGGTACTTATTGGAAAGCGCTCAATATCAGTGACAGAGCTAACATACTTAATTGTATGGATGTGAGTTTGTATATATATATATATATATATATATATATATATATATATATATATATATATATATATATATATATATATATATATATGCAGATTTTGTTTCCCTGTTATACTCAGTGAAATTATTTCGCATTGAACTCACAAATTTGGAACGGGTATTTACAAGGCTCAAATTCAAAGTTTTGATGTTAATTATTTTTGTTGCTCATTTTAAAGAAGGTTTCTCTCCATTTTCTGTTATAATTTTCAAATGGTAATGCTAATATTTTCAGTCTCCTCTTAAGGCGCTGCTGATATTAGCAATTTCCTAATAAGGTAGCTCCAAAAGTAATACTTCCTATATTTTATTTTGACTTGTTACAAATAAGTTTCGCTAAATGTCGTCCGAAACAGAAGTGCGTAAGAAGCAGAGGTATATCATTGTATTTCTCCAGACAGAAAAAAATTACACTCGTTGGTATTAATTATTGAACTTTCACGGAGACGAAACATAGGATGTAAGCACAGTTCGACACCTGATACACTGTATCAGCAGTGGTGGTTACAAGATGTGTGACAAGCTACGTTACGGGTGGCTCTGCACTGCCGTCAACACAAGAATGACCCAAAAATGCATATTCAATGGGGATGAGGTTGTGAACAAAATGTGCCTTGTCACTGACAAACTTGCTCTGTCTAACGATGTTATTGTTTGCCTTGTATCTGTTTGAATAAACAGGAGCGTACTTACTATTGTTATTGTAACCATTACCTCTTATAACCATTCGCTGTAAAACTACAGTTTCCTTTTTTTTGTTATTAAAATGCGCAAAAAGAAAATAAATATATGTGTGTTTTGTAAAATCGATATTGTGAAGCATTTTTCTTCCCAAAATATATTTTTTTTTTGTTTTTCGATAGGTTTTCTTCATGGAAATCTTACCAAAAACAAACAAAGGAAATCTATATTGTTTTTCTACTAACTGATGCACACAAGCTCACACACACAAGTTCTCTCACACAACTATATTGTTTAAAATACGGTAAATTTGTTGTATTTATGAGAGAAGTGTGTTCATTATCGTAGACGTGTGTATGTACTTATAGACAGTGTGGGCATACAAATCAACAGTGCATGATGACAGTGAGTTTCAGGCTTCAAGCGATCATCGGACTATGTTCCAATGCAGTATTGATTTCTATGTCTACATATATGCACGCACACACACACAAACACACACACACACGTGCTCGCATACACTCCCTCATCTCTCTCTCTCTCTCTCTCTCTCTCTCTCTCTATATATATATATATATATATATATATATATATATATATATATATATTAAGCAAATCACTCAAGTAAGCACGCAAGGGATTACAAAGAGAAGTGTTTGGGAAAAGGATAAAGCGAAGGACAGGGATCAAGGTCAAGGCATCAGAAGATGTCGATTGACATTACATTTGAATATTTGAAGATTATAGCTATCAGGGAAGCAAGTGACAAGAAGAGAGTTCCATTGATGGGAGGTGCGCGATAAGAAGTTGTTGGAGTAGAAGAGACGACTACATTTAGTTGTTTCGACAGTGAAAGGTTGGTACCAAGATGCCAACCTAGTAGCATGCTTAAATTCATGCAATTTGGGAGCCACAGAAAGTAGCTCATCGGAGCAGTTGCCATGAAAATACTTGTAGAAAAGACAGAGGGAAGCCAAAGCACGTCTGTGAGATAGCGACTGCAGACGGGATGCCAGATCAGGACCAACCACTTTGCATATCCGTCCTTGGATTTTGTCGAGGACCTCGAGATGAACAGAGGGGAGCAGCAGACAATATATGGTAGCGGTATTCCATGCAAGGACGAATGGTTGATTTGTAGATTTGAACGATGGACTCAGGCGAGAAAAAAACTTCTGGCACGATGCAGAGTACCAACTTTCTTTGCGGTAGATGAAGCTATAGATTCAATGTAGTTGTTTTACTTAAGGTCAGTGGTCAGCGTGGGACCAAGCAGGCACAGAGAGGCACTCTCGTAGAGTTGGGAATCAGCCATACTGATGGGAGACAGGGAGGGTTCTCTTTGGTGGGTAACTGAGAGCAGTTTCGTTTTAGAAGCATTAAAGTTTACAAGCCATTTCCTGCCCCCGTCAACCACGGATTGGTGGTCCTTTGTGTGTGCGTGTGTGTGTGTGTGTGTGTGTGTGTGCGCGTGTGTGTGTGCCTCCTAAGAATAGCGATACCTAAGGCTCAAAATAAATTTTAAAAAATGAAAAATCTTTCTTGATTTTATTTTAGTTTAAATTTCAAGCTAATAGATTAAATATTCTCAATAAGCAAAATATTTTTTATTATCAGTTAAAACGCTAAAATAGTCCTTATTGACAAATCTATCAACATAACATAATTCTCTTTATTAAACAAATATTCAAAAAAAAAATATACAGGTGGCTGCAAAATACATATAGATTAAGCGGATATGTTATGGATATGTTTGTATAATCAATACATTTTGTGTGCACGTTTTGTTTTTCATTAGTGCATACTTACTTTTTCGCCACATCCGTACTTTTCTGAAACTTTATTTGAGAGGGATTAGCTGATTTAAAATTTAATTAATCTGATTTTAAATACATATTACTTACTTTTAGTTTAAAATATCGCAGAAAAACATTTTTTTAATGTTGAGGTGGTTGTTTTTATGAGATGCTGACAACTCTCTCGATAGACTTATATTTGGGAATTTCTTCCTAAGGTGACATAGCTGTAACAATAACAATTATTTAACGAACATAACGTGAATGACGTTTTTATATATTTTTTAACTGCCCAGTGATCTTAAAAATTAAGAAAACATCATAAGCAATCTATGATTTTACTGAATTTTAGGTATTTTGGCTTTATAGAAGCTTGTTGGGGAAATTTTAGAAAATTACCAATAAATTTTAACTTTATTATATACTTTATTTGTTACCGTCTTATTTTCTGATAATGACACATTTGGACATCAATATTTAGAAAAATCAAGCAATTTATAGACACGTAAAATAAATTCAAAATTCTTTTAAAACTGTTGTGGTCGCTGAATTGTAGCGAACTTTTCCATTTATGATTAGTAAATACAGTTTTAATTTAATAACAATAATAATATAATATTATTATAATATTATTATAAATTCAAAATTTTATTGCGCTTAATATTTTTTCCAAAAATGTATTGCTGGTAATACACTTTTTTTCCCGTCTCTTTTTATAAATTTTGTTCCTTTACAGATACTTTCTCTGAAAATAGCTATATATATGATAAAGGGTAAACTTTAGTATATTTAAAACGAATACCCACATAATTATGACCTGATAAAAAAACTTAATATTCTTGAACAATGTGCAATGAAATGTTCCATTGATAAAGATTGTTAAATAATCATTTCTTAGTTATAGATTGCTTTAGTTTCCATTGCTATTAGAAGTGGAGTGGAGTGAATTTTATTATGTTTCGTTTCCTTACTACAAAATAAGCATTTTGTAATCAGTCTCAAATCTCTCACCCAGTGAGAGACGGTTGCTTCAATTTCGATTAGCGCTGATTGCTTTTTGCATCTGTTCCACATTCGTAAGAGTTTGACATCTGTATTTTTTTATCGATGCCAGGACTGAACTTAAATCAACTTTTTCTCCTACGACCATAAATATTTGACAGGGAAATAAACTGAAGATTAAGATCTAATTTTTTTTTTCTGCCTAAAATGTCATTTAACCGGAAATTATTGACCTGAAAGCGATCCCTTGTTCGCATACAAGAAAAATAAATATAACTGTTGCCAAGTGAAAAAGCCGGCCGAATCAAACTGTGGTATCTCATACAGAGGCGGACGCAGGTTCAATCCCTGTTGGAGAGCCCATTTTCTCTATTAAATTTTCAAAAGCCGATAGACGTAATACACATTGTTTAATTATCTGTCTATATTTCTGAGATGAGGTATTACGTACATTATTTACGTTATTCAGACTATTGTCCTCATCTTTGTCGCCCCAAGGACAAAGGTGGATAAAGGCGTTGGTTGGATCCAGTGACAGTGCCCCAAAAGTGTGAGTTCAATACCCGGTTAAGGCAGTGGAGAACTTGGAGAAGGGGATTAACAGGCGATGACTGATAACTGACATCCATTAAACATGGCACATGGAACTAGAACAGTCTAACCCAGTGAGCGAAATAAAGGGTTCAGTTCGACATTCCAACCACCTGAATAAGGCCGGAGCGTACAACGGCCGAAACGTTGTGATAAATATGGCGACAAAGATGAGGACAATAGTCCGAATAATGTAAATAATGTACATTGTTTAAAATAATAATAATAATAAAAGAAAACACTATGGCGTCTATTTCAGAAATGTTTGAATATATATTGCCCAATGAAAACATGAAAAGATAACTGACTTCAACTGAAGAGAAGAGAAAATGATTTGCAACCTACATCAAAAAATTCAACCAGATAAGAACCACTTCGGTGAGAACAGGAATACAATCCAAAACTATTAAAGAAATATTACTTCACTACTTGATTAGACGTTTCACACAAAGAAGCGTTCCTCAGGATATTTTTGGATTACAAGTATCTGAATTATCAAGTTTTGGTATTTAATCTGTATTTTATGCATTAACAATTATGAAGAAACGGATCATCTGTGGTCAAGAATTAATAACGCTAGCATCACTGACTGAACAGAGCTTAATACTGACTAGAAATGGATAATTCTTTAAATGGTTAAAATTATTAAAAAAATCAACACTTGACCCTTAGATTTTCTTAGAAATTACGTGGCCCATGAGGCGCTCATTTTCAGTCGATTGATCCATTGATATATACTAAATAAATATACCACAAGTCAAATAAATGCACTCAGTATAGAGCTATCTGCGGATATTAACTATTAAACATTGTCCAACAGCGAGGGAAAAAAACTGGTACTTAATTTATTTTTCTGTTGTAACGTTTGATTCCAGCTGATAGCAAGAAACACTTTCCCTAAAGATTTGAAGTCGAAATAGGTTATTTCTTATTAAATTAGAAGAGCGTACAGAATTGAGCAACTTCGTCTGTTTCATACCAAGAAAGATTTGTTGAATTTAAGTTAAAAAGAACTATCTTTTTATACGCTTTACAGTTTTACAGATAAATATGAGGCAGAGCAGTGAACTGAATTTGAGTACAAAGTTTATTATTGGATCCCGTTTATGAAAAGTATAAAAAATAAATTCCCTCCGATAGTCTTTCTTAACAGATTATCTAACACTGAACGTCATGCGAAATTCTTCAAACAGAATGTTCCTTTCATGCGCATGCGTAGCCAGGATACGAGCGTACTGAAAATTAAGACGCTGCAGTCATTTTTAACTCTGCATTTACCTTTCCTTGGCTTTTGTACTAAAAATATCATGAATTCTAAAATAGACGCCTACCCGTTTATTAGAGCATTCTTTAAAACTTATTTAATCGGATACAGTGTTGCTTAACAGCGAAAACAAAAATGGAAGTCCAAACTTAGTTCTAGTTTCGGTTCCCTTTATAACTGACTTCATGCGTTTGCGAAAGATATGTTTCTCCATCTCGTTCAGAACAGGCATTACTCCTTGCGGTTGGAACACTGCAACCTAGTACAAACTGTCAAACATTAGAGGTGATATGTGCAGTACCAAATTGGCTTGGGAAAAGCAATGATAGAGCCAACAAGTTAAATCGACGGCCAGTTACGGTTTTATGTTAAAGGTACTTAGAGCGACATCTACGCAGATCCCTATTGGATGCTGTCATTTTTAATTTCTAATTATGGTTTTGTTATTTCACTGAAACCATTCAGCGTGTGAAATAAATGAAAGTTTTTGAGCCAAATTCAATGTAAATTTATTTCTAAGGTTGTCTATAAAAGAATCATTTAAAATTGCCGAGAAAATATCAGGTCTATGTCCATTCTATCAGAAAAATAATTCTTGATGTTTAAAAAAATGGCGAATATATTAAATTAATGGTCACAGCAGATGTTCGTAATTGTTGAAAGCCTGAAGTGTGATGCATTATAGACTTATTTGAGGCCAAATTTTTCATTGATGGTTTAGAAATAGAAACAATTTCATCTCGATACAGTTGATTAAAAATAGTTAAAATATTTATACGTGCAACAATCATATATACATATGAATATATATTTATACGCAGTGGTGCCATCCTCCGCGCGAACCGATTCTTAAAATTATAAAAGCTTATCGAACAGGTTGTTGGATTATCCGAAAATAATCTTATATATTAATAGCCGATGGTCTGAGGTAAAATGTTACTTAGGCTACGCTCGTGCACACACCATCGCACAATGCAGTCATGAAGAAGGTGACACGCGGATATTTGTGCATGCCAGGCATGCAACAGAAGTAGGAAGCAAAGTAATTATGGTCAGAGTCAGTGACACAGATGTTGTCGTCATTGCAGTCAGTGTTCTGCAAGCACTTCAGGAGCTAGGCTGCAGCAGTTATGGGTTGCCTTTGTCTAAGGACAGAACCTGAGGTAGGTTTCTGTACATGACTTGTGTTGCACTCTTGTAGAAAAGGGCAAATGGATGCTCTTCTTCCATGTCATCACTGGCTGCGATGTCATTTTAACATTCCGTGGCAAGGAGAAGAAGTCTGCTTGGCAAAACTGGAATATTTGTGATGAAGATTCCGATGTCTTCAGCAAACCCACTGGTAGTGAATGATGAAGACCTGGAGACATTGGAGAACTTCGCGGTCATGATGTGCGACATATCCAGCACAGCTGAAGGTGTCGCTGATGCGAAGTTGGACAGAAGGCCATATGAAGCTATTCCTCCAACCCGAGCAGCGCTCAAGCAGCATGTGAAGCGTGTTTCCAGGCGGACTGTATCTGGAATCAGTCACCAGTACATCAACCAGAAACGCAGACTCCTGCCAACTGGGACTGGACCAAGAAAGGAGATCTGTGGAAGATCATTTGGACAGACCTCCCACCCATTGCAGAGAGTTTCCAGCAGCTGACCAAGTGTGGATGCAAATGCTACTGCTTTCGTTTAACCTGCACGGCGCTGTGCAGCTGCAGATGCGAGGTTTAGAAATGTTGTAGCATACTCATCGGAGCAGCAAGACAATATATGGCAAACAAGCATATGCCTACTGCCTCTATGTACATCCAAT
Organism: Acanthosepion lycidas; assembly: GCA_963932145.1. NCBI lineage: Eukaryota > Metazoa > Mollusca > Cephalopoda > Sepiida > Sepiidae > Acanthosepion > Acanthosepion lycidas. The sequence goes on along the minus strand of OZ010582.1, from coordinate 20,640,401 downwards.
AATATATCGACTGATGATGCCAATGATATGAGCACTTTTTACCCTAATTATATTTTGAACTGATATTATGGTACAAGGAAGCCAATGAGTAGGTACATAGTTCCAAAATAGATTCTACATAGTGAAAATGTATGATTTGACACCAAGATCCTTCACATAGGACAAGTCTCTGCGATTTTATTGCGAAACGAAATATTTCTGTATATTCAATGGCGTCCATCTTGAAAAATGGCTGCCATCTTGAATTTTTAGGTGACTAAAGGGTTTTATCAAAAGAGCAGTCCCCAATGAGTACGTAGCCAATTTTGTTGTTTGTTTCCGGAAATGAAAGATTGTTACCACAATCTGCTCCACTAACAGAACATTTGCTTAATTATGAAGCTATTCGTAGGCGTTTGGTCAAGAGCACTTCGGATCAAACGACGGTTTCTCATGTAAAGAGGGACGCAGGTTCAAATCCTTTCGGAAGCTACATTTTCTTTTCGGTAGACGAAATAAAATACTGTTTAAAATAAACGGAGCGTCTACTCAAATATGGGTCCCCAGTAAAAATAAAATTCAACGTAATTAATATATATATATATATATATATATATGAATAAAGAGAAAAAGGAAAATATCTTAGCCGACGCGTTTCGTGTTCTGAGGGACTTAATCAAGGCAAATCAAGTTCCTCAGATGACGAAGCCTGTCGGCTAAGATAAGTTTTCCTTTTGTCTTTATTCATATTGTCTTTTTGCAGATAGACTCTATCTGAAATTTTTCCCAAACATACATACGCACACACACGCACACACGCATATATCCCCACTTTTATATTTATATACGTTCTATCCCTGATATTGACGTATTTAACCCATAAATATAACATACCTTAAAATTATATTTTATTATATATATATATATATATATATATATATATATATATATATATATATATATATATATATTCTCAAGAACCTACAGAATAAAAGAAAAAACGTTTTTAAAGATTTTAGATTTTAACACCTCTGAAAAACATACTTCTTAAACTCAACGATTTTTCCCACACGTATCAATCTCATATTTTTATCTTTCTATATGTATTGATACGTAAATGTAAAATTAAACATTCATTTTATTTGCTCCTCCTCGGAGTTTCGGGGATATGCTAACCAAACACCAGTGGTGGTCATAGTGATGACGGTGGTTGATAGTAGAAAAAATATTATCCTGACTAATGGGTACCATATCCGTGAAACACTGAGTAGGAACAGATAAGTTAAACATTTACTTTTATTTCTTGATATTCATGCTCAAGCAATTGACATTGAGCACTTTAAATACAAAAAACCGCTTGCCTTGAAAGCGTTATCTTCGAGAAATACACTTGTCGACCGATTTTTTTACTTTTATTTATTTATTTAGTTTTGCGAAATACAATCATTGTTATTGTTATATTGTTATAGACATTTTACTGAAGCCCAGCTTAGTTCAGAACAATGCCAAATTGTGGCAATCTTCTTAGTAAGGGAGGGCGTTAGAAGTCTTGGCTTTTATCTGAAGTTGAGCGAACTTCACCAGCGCAATTACATCAACTGTCATGGAAAATCAATCAATCTATTTGGACAGCCATAGTGGTTGGTGGTTAACTCGTCTCGTCTAGCAATTCTCCACTGCTGTGTGCTAGAGCCTTACTGAATGCCGGACTAACGGGAACTTGTACCAGTCGAAGCTAGGAAAAGACAATAGCCACAAACACACGCACACACAGAAAAACACACACACAAACACACGCACACACACACACACATATATATATATATATATATATATATATATATATATATATATATATGTAGGGTGTATTTGTAGGTGTGCGTGAATGTCTATTTTTAGTTATCCTTCGCTTTCGATGGAAGCGTACCCTCGGGATTGGATTCACATTCCTTTCTTTCTTCGCCTAAGTAATGAATGAATGTTTTCGCTTGTGAAGATTTGAAGCTTCGGTTGATGGGGTGGGAGGCAAGACGAGAAATCATCAACTACACCACCAGCAACAACAACAAAACACACTGACATTAAAAACTAAAAGAGAAGGGAGAGAGAGATAAAAAGAAAGAAAGAAAAAACAGAGAGAGAAAGAGAGAGTGAATTGATATATATATATATATATATATATATATAGAGAGAGAGAGAGAGAGAGAGAGAGAGAAGAGCGATCTGATGATATCTGTCCTATTTAGAAGGACAAGTTTCTCCCTAAAATCTTCGCTACAACATAAATCATTTTGATGTCAGCTGAAATTTCGAGAAGATGCTATGAAAATAGGTGACAGGGACCCACAGATTTTTTTTTTTTTTTGTCATACCGTTAAATCACCTGCCATATCTCAGTGGTTATCGTGTAAATATTTAAAGCAAAGGTTAGTTATCAGGGACACCCAATGAGGTTCGAACTCAAAAACATTTAAAATTAGTAATTACTCAGCAGGTACTTTATGTGTTTTGTGATGGAGTTACAGTACTCTAAGTAAAATATCTTGTGCCGTAAGCATTTTTTAATGTAACATCAATCCTTTTATATGCCAGTGAATACTGGACATAGTCGTCAGATGAAGGGGAGACTTGAAGCAACAAAGATGTGGTTCTACAGAAGAATGTTGAGAATACCATAGACAGAGCATGCGAGTAACGAGGAAGTTCTAAGGAAAGTGAAAACAAAAAGGAAAACTATGCATGCTAAGCAGAGAAAGTTGAATTTTTCAGGATACATAATGACAATAAAAGCCCTAGAAAATTTAAAGCTCAAACGAAATATTGAAGGTAATAAGGTTAGAGGCAAACAGCGCCTAACGAACTTGTGTAAATGAACAGCGAAACGCGGAGCTACAAAGGATAGGAAATCATGGCAAGTCATGATCATCTACGTCCTGAAGGGACATGGCACAAAGAAGAAGAAGAAGATAATAATAATAATAATAATAATAATAATAATAATAATAATAATAATAATATTCTTCAGAATATTATTATTATTATTATTATTATTATTATTATTATTATTATCTTCAGGACATATTGAAGGAAAGTGAAACAGAGTGGCGAAACAGCGAGTAACATTCCTAAAGTGCTTGTATAAATGGAGAGCAAGATAACGACTTGGAGAGAAAGTAATAGGATAAACATTGCTACAATGAGTTATGATGACCTAAACCCTGAAGAAGTCTCTATAGCGGTAACCGTAGCATGTTTTTGATTCTTAGTATGTGCTTCTTATACCAAACCTAAGACTAAAAAATAAATTATATTTCTGTTGCAATTAGGTACGGAGATTAATGAAGGCTTGTCGTTTCAGTTGCATTGGCAGTTACGAAATGTGCTTTTAAGTTTTGAGCTATGAATGTGTCTATAGTCGAGCAGTTACCGGGAGGAATCTTCTGCAAGTTATATGTTTTGTTCGTCAAGGGTGTTTGGTAGAAAACTTCTGGATGTATAGTATAGGCACGATGTGTAATGAACTCGACCAGAATTCGAACTCAGCTTCATTTACTTCTGGTAAAAATGAGAAAACACTGTTTAAAGTAATTAACACAACTATCGTTTTTATTCTCTGTTAACCGAGAAACTTATTTTAAAACGAGAGAGAGAGAGAGAGAGAAGAAGAAGTGTTAGGGCAAAAAATGTAGTCATTGAAAGAGAAGAAGTGGTCAGTCTTTGTGTGCGTGTATGAGTGAGAGAGAGAAAATGGAGGTAGGTGAATTCACTACACCATTACTTTCGTGTGTAGACGAAATCTGTCCCAAGTGAATCTAAGTCTCTCTCTCTCTTTCTCTTTTGGACTTCCTGCCATCCAAATATATACAGTCTTTTTATCTGTCGTCTGTCAGCTTCGGTTTATTTTCTTCATATCGGACACACACTGCAAAAACACAGTTTCAACCCTTTATCTTGTAATTTGTTCCGGTTTAATTAGCATCTTTACTGCAACTTTCGAAAGGTAGGTTTAATCTGGAAATAAAAGTGCATGTAGCCCAATAATATAGTTCACTCCATTTATTAATTCAAAAGAGCGATATAAATTAATAAAGCAATTGTCAGAAAGTGTTTTTTCTACCTAAGGATTTTAGGGTAAAATTATTAGTTATAATGTATTAAGAATTAAATTTTCTTCAACGCTGTATATGAAAAAAAGATTTCTTTTGCTCTCATTTTTCTGATTTGCTAGGTTAAAAACTAATATTCTTTTAATTCAGCAAATCACCTGGGATCCTAAAAAAAGAGTTTTTTGGGTTTTTTTTTTAAATGGCATATTTCTTTATGACATAGGTGATCATGGCCCCAGCAGATTCATTTTCTATACTATCTAAATTGTCATGCTTTTTTGGGGTAAGAAAGTTAAGTTTTTCCCCAATGCTCTCTCCACGGTTTGTAATTTAGAGTTTTTCTTCTCTTAAACTGGTTGCTAGCCAATGCTTGAAAACCTCAGTCTACCCTGACATTTAATCTAATAGATTTCTTTTACAACACCCTAACGCCTGTTGAAAACCTCACAGTATTTAGTATTGTTAAAGTTATTCCTAACATTTTTATCGAGATTTACAAACTCTACCTACATTTTGCTCAATTTCTCAAACCAATCGTTTCTTTTAAATTTTCATTAATTTTTATGAAAAAGTAATGAAAAATTATTGTGCTATGTACCCTAGTAAAATCTACTGTGCTTTGTACCCACTTACCTGTTTGCGCTTCTCCCCAAAATTTGGTTTCGATCGCTAGATGGCTATTTCAGAAGTTGTAACGGACGGACTAACGGAAGTCACAGAATTTTATATATGGATAACTAGAGAGAGGAAATAGATAGAATCCTGTCTTTATTAAGGGCATTTGTGTGAAAGCTCGGTTGAAAATTGAACTCGGCCCGTCGACTCCACTTTTACTCTGCTTGCATGCACTGACCAGAGTTAGGTTGCTTTGTAAGTAAGGGACTATTTTGGTAAATATTTTCGTATACATTGTAATTTAGAATTTATAAAACGTAATCTAAATTTTAGCTTCATAATAGTGTCACTACTTTAAAGAATGTTTAGAACATACCGTCTCTATACAAGTTTACATATTCATTTCAAAAATATCCATTTTTATCGCTGTTTGTCACTTGTCTTCGGTAATTTCCCGGACCGACAAACAGCTGTTTTGAAATTTATCATATAGAGAGATTTTAGTCAGTGCCTATGAATTTGAAAGTATTTTCACTTGCACATTCTGATAATCTTATCGTGCAAGAGAAATTTAATCTGCCAATTAAATTTATATTTTTTGAAAATATTTTATGAATGAAGTAACTGACAACAAACTAGTGTTTTTGGCTCGATTCGTTCTCACAGGTCAGCATAGGAAAGTGTTTCGTGGTTTCGTGTTGATATTTAATGGGAAAGGAGTATTTCTCTATTCCCGCAGAGAAAGCACAGTAGTTAGAACTCAAGACTAGAGGACACAAACTGTATGGTTTAACATTCAAGAATTGAACATATGGTGCTTCACACTATACGGCCTTTTGAGAAGCTTTATTGGAAATTGATACAAGGCTTTTTTCAAGTGTACATTTCTTGAAATCCAAATTCTAATTTATTCGCTTTACGAAGACAAAGCAATAGACTTCTTCGAAAGTTCCTAATGTCAATAAGATTTCTTACACTCCTCAAGACCATTGATTATGCTATCACAACTTATCCTAATATCAGCAGAACATATTCTTTTTCTTCTATGTGCCGTGTCCATTCAGGACGTTGACGATCATGACTCTCCACAGTATCCTATACTCGATAACACTTAGTAAGATTTTTCTTTTTCTTATCTCTACCAATCCCTGTTCTGACATCCATTAATACAAGCACGTTAGTTAGGTTAATGGCAGCTTTCCTCTGTCCCACTGGATTGAGTGTGTTGTGTTTATCAGATTCTCCAAGCCTTCTTACCTCATTATGTGTCATATAAATTTCAATTCTCTCTTTATGATTCTTAGTATAAGCGTCCTTGAGTGTGTTGCGTTTATCAGATTCTCCAAGACTTCTTACCTCATTATGTGTTATATAAATTTCAGTTCTCTCTTTATGATTCTTAGTATAAGCGTCCCTGAGTGTGTTGTGTTTATCAGATTCTCCAAGACTTCTTACCTCATTATGTTTCATATAAATTTCAATTCTCTCTTTATGATTCTTACTGTAAGCGTCCTTGAGTGTGTTGTGTTTATCAGATTCTCCAAGACTTCTTACCTCATTATGTGTTATATAAATTTCAATTCTCTGTTTATGATTCTTAGTATAAGCGTCCTTGAGTGTGTTGTGTTTATCAGATTCTCCAAGCCTTCTTACCTCATTATGTGTTAAATAAATTTCAATTCTCTGTTTATGATTCTTAGTATAAGCTTCCTTTTTGATTACATTTTCCTTAAACCTTTCTCATTACTCAAATGTTCGGTGCATGTTATTCTCTGCATCTTACTGCAGAACAGAATTTCTATTGCCTCAAGTCTCTTTTTCATCTGTGTGGAGATTGTCCGAAATTCACTGCTATCGAAGAGGACTGTTATTACACAATACTTTAGTAGTCTTTTCTTGTTTCTAAAGAAACATTTTCCCGTTTCTTAATACTTTGTTTAGCCCTTAGAAAATAGTTCAATGTAAGCATTTCAACAAATTTAGAATTGTCCCAAAATACGTAGGTATAGATAATTAAAAAAAAAAAAATTCCTTTATCAGCAGAATAATTCAAACGAGTATTTTCTTCTATAGTGTGCGGGTAGTCCGACGGTTATTGGTGTAGAAAGGGGAATCGGTGAGCGCGAATTCTAACCGAGTCTTTTACGTTTACTTCCGCTCTAATGCCCTTGGGAAAGGTGTGTATCTATTTCCCCCCCCATAAAACTATAGTTTAAATAACACAGAAGTCTTGGCTCTCAAGCATTATTTGGCAGCCAGTCTAGGAGAAAAACAATTCCGAATTCAAAATTGTGAAGGCAACGAAAAACAACTATTCTATCTTTCTGTAGATGCTACGGGGATTTATATATATTGAAGTAAAGATAGATGTGGTGTGCCATAAACGCTAACAGTGTGGGAATACATAGTATTTAAAATATCTCATTCTTGTTTTAACCACTGTTTTATAATCGATGTACTCTTCGACCCTCACTAAACACTATATGGTAGTTTTTACGTATGACTACTTTTAGATATGAGCATCAAATATTCTTATAATAACTCCAAATCTGCAAGCAGTTAGATTATCGTGGTCAGCAGAAATTTTCAATATTCAGATATTTATTCGAGGAAAGAAATAGTTAATGAATTATACAATCAACTGAAGATGTCTGAAAAATACATTAATCATAAGATAAACATGAGAAACGGGGTGTGGGGGTGGTAAGGCTGTGAATACGGGTCCGAATAACTTTATAGTAAATGCTAGATAATTGATGTAATAGGAATGGGTGGATAAAACCAGTGAGATAGAAGAGGAATCACTATTTACATTATTCGGACTATTGTCCTCATCTTTGTCGCCATGTTTATCACAACATTGTACGCTACGGCCTTCTTCAGATGGTTGGAGTGTCGAACTGAACTCTTTATTTCGCTCACTGGGGTAGACTTTTCTAGTACCGCGTGCCATGTGTAATGGATGTCATTTATCTCCTCTTAATTCCCCTCTCCAACTTCTCCAGTTTCTTAACCAGTTATTGAACTCACACTCTTTGGGTCCTATTCCTAGATAAACCTAAAGTCTTCAGCAACCATTTTTTACCAGTGCTCATATTGCAATTTTTGCTGTTATCATCGCATGCTTTTTACCAGAGCTCATATTGTAATTTTTGTTGTTATTATCTCTTTTCTCTGGCACTCCTTATTAATGGTTCCCATATGGTATTCATTTTTATGCTTGGTCGGCTCAGGAGATTTTTGTGGCCTAGCATATGTGCTGATTCCTTACGTTTACGAATTTTCCAATGATGTTCTTTGTCTATGATCTCAACTTGATCCCTTTTCTCTCCATATGTGGTCAGCCACGCCTGATTTTCCACTTTCCCTCGTGTTACAGCTTCCTGGTGTTCTTGAAGCCTTACCTTAAGGGTACTTCCTGTTTCCCCTTTATATTTCTTGCCTGTCTCCCCTTTATATTTCTTTCCGCAGCTGCACGAGATAGAGTACACACAGTCTTTAGTCATGTTCTCCTCTATGGAAGCGGGGGCTTACTTGGGAGAGATATCTGCGAAGTGTCGTCCCGCTTTTGAAGGTTGTCCTGATGTTATATGGACGGCAGATCCTTTGTATTTTCTCTGATAACCCCTTCACATAAAGCAGACAGACTGTTTTCTGGGTGTTGTTGCCCTCCTCTTGTACCCACCTATCCCAGTTTTTTGGAGTTACGGCCATGTACCCAGGGTAGTTGTTACGTTGTAGGGTACTACTTATACTAACCAATTCTTTATCTAATGTCTCTGAGTCGCCACTTATGACTTTTGCTCGATGTTGTAAGCGGCGGACGATCCCTTTTTTTATGCTGTATGGAATGTGGGAGTTGAAGAAGGCCGGAGCGTACAACGGCCGAAACGGTGTAATAAATATGGCAACAAAGACGAGGACAATAGTCCGAATAATGTAAATAGTGTACACAATACCTCATCTCAGAAATATAGACAGATACTGAAAGGCCGAAACGTTGTAATAAATATGGCGACATAGATGAGGACAATAGTTCGAATAATGTAAATAGTGTACATAATACCTCATCTCAGAAATATAGACAGATACTGAAAGGCCGAAGCGGCGTAATAAATATAGCAACAAAGATGAGGACAATGTTCCGAATAATGTAAATATTGTACATAATACCTCATCTCAGAAATATAGACAGATACACAAGAGGAATATGTTTCATTAATATCTTTTCATTACTACCAAATGACTTTATGGGAAGTTCACACACACGCGCAACAATCATGGAGAAGATCAAATTTTCAAAAATGGCCTAAAATCTGTTAAAGTAAAATGTTTAGTTGAAAATATTAAGGATTGTCTTGTGAATGTTATTTATACAATGTTGAATGAGTTATTTACGAAAGGCACATCAAGCAAGTTAAAGACAAACAGACAGTGAAAGGATAATTCAAAATTAATAGCAGCTACAATTGGAATTTTATGCAACATTATTGAAATTATCTGCACAACATAACTAGAAAATACTTTGATGTTAAAAAATAAACGCAGGGATAGCCAACATTTCATTAGGGGAATCAAAGATGTTATTGCAATTTAAAAAATATATGGGATTTTGGATAATTCTAAGAGACTAAGAATACAATAACGTGTATAAAATGGAATCGGTTACGTTGCAAATGAATTTATTTCGGGTGATGTATTTACCAACACCACCTTTTTTATATAAAGGGCTCAGAAAACTAACAACCAATTTCTGCTTTGCTATAGTCAGTGTTATTGATTTTGATTGTTGCAGTCTCTGTTGCATGGAAACAAATTCAAAATACCATAATTCCCCATGTATAATACGCATTTTTTTCTAAAAATAAGCAAAATTAGGTGTGCGTATCAGGCACAGCTACGAAAAAAATCTCGAAAAAATTGCCATTTCATAGGTCGAATTCAGTTGCGAAATGACTACTCACCACAAACATACGACAATTTGACACTAACATTCGGCGATTGCGACCCCATAAGGATGTCAAATACAATCATATTTACCTAACAATACTTACAAATGTAAAATAAAATAAGAATTAACATAAAACTAAATTAGAATAATATTATTCTATGTTTAAAACCATTTTTAAAAATAATAGTAGGAAACACTGGCCGTAACATTGGATTGGTACAATTTATAGGGTTTGATTACCAAACAAAGGGTGCGTATTATGCGTAAGTAGAAGTATTTTCTCACACTTTCAGCTGATTTTAAGCGTATTATACATGAGAAATTACGGTAATACAAGTTAAGATTCGAGGAATCTACAATAATGTCCGAATAATCTCTGCAATAGTAAGTAAACGTTTGTTATTAAAGTCGTAAGGTCTATAGGCGGATGGAAATTCAGATTTTTAAATCCAATTTCATCACTCACATATTTTTTGCAAGAATTTGAAATGGAAGATTTTTTAAATAACCTATGATTTCTATGATTGATATGGAATCGATTGGATTTTCGTTCTCTTCAACTCTACCGAAACTAAAATGTGTCAAATAATTCTTTGCAAGATTATAATGAACGAACTCTCCTAGCAACGATAGAACCTGAAGACTTGAAACTTCAGAAAAATTCTCATATTAGTTTACAGTTTAATTTTGAATTCTGCGTTAAATTTACAATTGTTCCATCCACTAAGATATGACGTTTGATCAGGTGGTTTCTTTATGCTAATAATTGAAGTTATAATACCATTCAAAAAACAAATTTGTGGAAAAACCGCCAAAGATGGCCGTTACGCTCGCTGTCAAGTCACGTGTTACTTATAGAATTTGGATTACAATTTTCAAAATTAAATAAATAAATAAAATATATGTAATCAGTGTTTAAATTTCATTTTTAAAAACTAAAAATATTAAAGAATAAAATTTTAATTTATTAGTTTCATAATGATTAGTAATTTCCGTTTTTACTCTTTCAATATTGATGAACTTATATTCAGATTTTATAATGTAAAAAAATCCGATCATTATTATCGGAGTGAGAGCGAACGCAGACTCTACACTATTATTATTAATTGGCAAATTGAACTAGACATTGGTTTACTCTAGATTAGAGCATTTTAAATGTACTGCGCTAGTAAAAATCACTCTATGATGTACTGTTTTTCTGTGTTACGCTAACACCAGCAAACTGAAATCAGATCATTATAATATCGATGGTTCAATTTAAGTCATCAAATAAATTAGAACTGCGAACAAGTTTATTTCTTAAATGATGTGGGAAATGACTTCGAATAAATTCGGTGTTGTTGTCTGAATTTCCATCTCATATCGGAAGTTTTTTAAGTTCACAGGTTTACTCTAGGGATAAAAACAAAAAATATGATTTCAAAATAATGCACAGTTTTCTTTTTAGCATAAAACTGTGAGATGCTAATCGTTAATAAATATAAGTACGGAGATTATATCACATTAAACGTATTTTTGTTAAATCTAAGTTTATTCTTATTTGCGTGAATGGTCTACAGTCGAATTGCAGACCTCAATATTTCAAGTCCAGTATTTTCACCATGGAACCAACTACAAACTTCATAGCATACTTTTATGAAACCGAATACTGTTCGTTTTTAATCAACCCACTCTCACCTGCTTGTGACATCAAAATGTCTTTTCTCATCGCGCTAAGCTCTCTCTTTGTAGCGAAGAAAAGAAACAGAAAAAAAATTGGAAAAAGGTAAGACAAATCAACAAAAAAAAAAAAACAAACAAATGGCTCACATAAGTAGAATAAATAATAATAATAAAAAGGTTAAAACGTAAAATGCATCATGCAGTTAGGTTATGACTCACCTTTCTAGCATCTTTTATTCGCTACTTTTTTTATTTTCATTTGCTTTTACTTTCTACCTATGAACTTACTTGGATATCATCAGAATCTATTTTTACGTACACCATTCGGCCCAGCTTTGAGTCCACTTGGCCAAATCTGACTGTTTACTTCGCTGATTTCTACTTTCTATGAAAATTATAACTCGTTTCTTTTATCAGAATCACACCTTTAAAATTTTTAACATTATTAAGTATTTAATATTTTCCTTTTATTATCTTTCCTCGTTATTCATTTCGTTGTGGTCTAACCTCTGCATCTACATATATTCTTTATACTGATAATGTTCATGTGATATTGGGTGCTTTCCAATTACCACTGCACTGCTTTCAAAATGGTAGAATAAAATGAACAATATATTCGTTGTTTACTGTTAACCTTTCACACTATCATAAGCAAAAGGTTTGGAAGGAAATTCTCAACAACACCAGAAAGAGAAATAACAGTAACCATGTGAATAAGTCTAATTTCCTTTTGTGATGTCAATGAACACTCGTTGCCACTTTTGTATTGCCAATGAATACTCAGTGTCTCTTTTGTAATGCTCGTTCTAAAAGGGTGTTCCAATAACTTGGACCGATTTTAAATGTGAATTAAGTTTGGCGATTTCAACCATGGAAAGATTAACAATCAAACAACGTGTTCAAGTTATCGAAGCCTATTACGAAAATGAACGTTCAAATTTATAAATATCCGGCCCAATGATTCCGCTAGCAAAAAATACACACCAAACAGTGACCTTTTGTGGATGCAGTGGCTTTTCAACAATCTTCCTTGGATTTTCACCAGCCCAAATGCGACAAGATGGGCTTCATCACTAAAGAGGATTTTTTGCGAAAAATCTTCATCAGCTTGTCTTTGCTCGTGCACCCAATTGATGAATGTATGGCGCTGCAAATGGTCAGCAGGTTTCAGTTCTTGTGTGAATTGAATTTTGTAAGCGTGTAGAAACAAATCTTTTATCAAAATTCGATGTAACGTTGTTGTGGAGAGGTTCAATTCCTGCGCGCGATGTTGAATAGAGGTGCCTGGATTTTCGGCCACATTCTCGTGCACTGCAACAATTTTTTTTCTCAGCTGAACAGCGTAAATGAACACGCAATGGTGTTTTCATATGATCCAGTTTGACCCGACCCAGTTTGTTTGAATTTACGAACAATTTTCCAATTGCACTCTTGAAACTTTAAGACGTTGTTTGATTGCTAATCTTTCCGTAGTTGAAATTTCTAAAGACTTAATTTGTTAAATCTAAAAGAAAAAGAAAAAAATCATTAGACGCTTAAACTTAATTCACATTTAAAATCGATCCAAGTTATTGGAACACCCTTTAGTAGAGACTTTGTAATCGCAGATACAACTATAGTAACGCTGTTGAACAAAACTGGAGTCAGACGCCTTCGAATAGCACTCGCACTAATAGTACCTGCTCGATAATACTCACTCGAATAGTAATCCGTATAATAATTCGAACAGAGAAATAGTATAGCGAATAGAGTAGAGAATAGCAGTCCGTATAGTAATAGATGGGGAGGCACGGTGGAGTAATGGTTAGCGGCTCGGATTGAGGAATCGGAGAGACAAGTTCGAATTCCAGTCAAATCCATTATATTCTCTTACGTACTAATACCCTTGGGAAAGGTATGAATCCTCTTCTTCTCTCCCAGCTATGAGTAAGTAGCAGGACAGACCGGGTTCTGTAGCCTTGGATGGCAACTACCGCAGAATGAAATGGCAACTTACTGCGGGGAAAAAATCTGCCTCGTCAGTCATGTATCGAAGGATACATGATCACCTAAGTGTGTACCACGCATGGCACATAACTGACTGATAGTAATAGAGGATAGACTAGAAATGGTGGTCCGTATAGTAATCGATGATAGAGGAGAAATAGCGATCAATCTAGACGTCACGCGACTTCCTATATACATGTTTTGCTCTATGGTCACGTGATCTAGTTAATTCAATAATGGGATCGCCATGGTGTTTGCTCATTGGCGATCTATGTTCAAATTTAAGTGTTAGCAGCGACAATTTATTCCTATATAATATTTCCTGAAAAAATTGCTTTAAAAAGATTTTATAAATTTCAACCTACCGCATGGCGAACCTTTCTCTCAATGAATGCCGAATGTTTCCTATATAGAAACGGCTAATTTAACTGCAACCATTAACATTGCTATTGCATTCCGTCTTTATTTCGTTAGAAACAAAGAAAAGTGTACTGAACTATTATCAGCCCTCCTATATAGCAGTAAATACTGGACAATCTCCCCAAAGATAAAGAAGAGACTTGAAGCAACATAAATGTGGCTCTACAGAAAGATGTTGAGGATACTATAGACCGAACTTGTGAGCAACAATGAGGTTCTAGAGAAATTGGAAGCAAAAAGGAAACTTATCTCATCAGGAAGAGATAGTTGAAATTTCTGGACCACATAATGAGTAAGGAGGGCTTAGAAAATCTGATACTCATAGGGAAGATAAGAGGGATAGAGAAAAGCAACGCGTAACTCACTTGATGGTCGTAAATGGGTGATAAAACAGGATATGGGAGAAATAACAAAAAGACAAAATTTATTAAGAGCTACAAGAAACAGGAAGATGTGGAGGGCCATGATCGCCTACGTGCTGAAGGGACACTGCACATTAGGGAAGTGTGCGCTTTACGTTTATCGCATTTCCAGTGTCTAATCTATCAAGTGACCGACAGGATAATATATTATCCAAGGTAATGTTTCCTATTTAAATTCTGATGCATTACCATGGCTCGGCGGTTTGTATCGCTCAGTCACAATAGGATTAAAGAAATACTAGCTTTTCCTTCCCAAAAATAAAAGAAATATTTGCAAAAATTGAAAATAATGATAATGTTTAATCTAAGAAATTCGAAATAATGCTACCACTAATACTATTACTGCATTTAAATAAAAATGGTGGTCTATACGGTTTTCAAGGAAAATAAAGAAAAGCGATCGAGTTTAATTTGGACAACAGCAACGGGTAGCCTTCGTAGCCGAATGGGTAAAACAATCTTTGCATTAAAAGGCCCTCGATGATAAGGGACGCGGTTCCGAGTCTCGCCGGAAGTTTATTTATTTCGCACCTCTGCTGGGACGATGATCTGCTCATAATAACATTTTTATTTGATGGTATATATATATATATATATATATATGGACATTCAAGTCAACATCGAGTCTGTTCCATGATAAATGCATTCGTCAGGGCACGTTATGCTATTGCTCGATTATTTATATATACTGGTCAATAATACACTGTGATTAGTCCATTGTATCGTGGGTAGTCCATTGTATTGTGGGTAGTCTATTGAATTATTTTAACGGTTATTTTGGTGTGCGGTAACGGTTTTGTTTCAAATTATTCTAGAGGCTATTGAGTGGGAATAATTGTGGATCCGAATGAAGTTTCGGAGCTATTTATTGTATTGTTAGTTAACTTTTTAAAAATTTATTATTGTTTATTTTTGTTATTTGTTGTTATTACTACGTTTTCTTGTATTTATCTGTGTGTACGTGGTTTGTTAATTTTTTTAGTATTTACTTTTTATTTGTTTATATATATATATTATTTATTTGTTTATATATATATTATTTATTTGTTCATATATATATATATATGTGTGTGTGTATGTGCGTGCGTGCGTGCGTGTGTATGTATGTATATATATATATAGTGTATAGGGGCAGCAGCTCATTATTCAAACATACATTGTTAAATATAACAGACAACGAATGTCTATTATGTTTGATATATTATTTTTGATTATGAGCCATTCCAAGGTTTGTATAGTGGCTTTAGTTTCGGGAGAAAATAAAGACAAAACTGTCCAACAATTGGATATTTTTTTATTATGCTGTTCTAAGCATTCGGCTCCCATGAACTATCACCAAAGTGGTTAAGTGGCCACTACAACAGGGGTGCTCACCATCAAAGATGACATTCTGTTATGTTTATATAGAAGTTTGCTATACGACGATAACCGGCGTGGAATAGCAGACACATCGTAAATAGTAATACCGTTCTATGACGTTATACATGACCACGCGAGACAAAGAATGGACCATTTATTTAAGTGCATTGTGATTGGTTTGAAACTGATCTAATAGTCTCCAACAACCCTACAACCACACAACTAAATCCTCTACAAAATAACCAATGTAGACCGGAGCATTTCTCACTCCTGCTAGAGGAACTCCTCCCAAATTGATCATGTCTTTCTTACTCCTGTTGGAGGAACCTCTCCCTAATTGACTATGTATTTCTCACTCCTGTTGGATGAACCCCTCCCTGATTGGTCATGTATTCATGATTTTGTAGCCGTACTCACCACACTTGACCAATTGCGGGTTGATGAGGCAATTTACTTTGGAGCTGTGCTTCTCTTAGACCGGTTGCCACAAAAGGCTATAGGACCCAGTGTTCCACCATTTACATATAGCTGGGGGAAAAGAGGAATTTATACATTCCCCAAGCACGTAAGTAAATGTGACGACTTCGATTGGAATTCGAACTCGGATCGCCGATTCCTAAATCGAGACACTATCCATTACCCCACTGTGCGTTCACATGACTTTCATATTTGAAAATTATAAATGTCGAGCTTTCTCGTGTCCTTATAGCAAGAATAAATGTAGATGTAGGTCTTTATGTTTCTTCGACGATAACGCCTTTTAGTTTCATAGGAAATTATTTTATCTTTTTTTTTTACTTTCTCTCCTTTTTATTCCCTTCTTTCTTTCTTTCTTCCGTTTCTTTCTTTCTTTTCTTTTTCTTGCTATCTCAATTTTCTTTCTTTTCTTTCTTTTTTTTTTTTGTTTTTACTGTCATTTTTCACCTTTCTTAACTTTCATTTTTCTTTCTTACGACTTTAAAATTCTTTGTTTCTTAATATTTTTTCTGAAATTTTTTCATTTTATTTGTTTATTTCTAAGAATTCTGCTTTTTTGTCATTTATATTTCTTGCAACCTAGAAAGGGTTACTGAATGAGGAATAACCAAAACGAAAGTTGGAAATGAAATGGTAATTTTTATAACATCAATAAAATACAATACTCGCCAGCGGCGTGAAGTAGGTAAACCACTGCTAGTGGTGGACGACTTAGACAGTATATTACCCCAACTTATGAGGATTGGGACATACCCATTAGTGTTCATAGGTACTGTATAACAATATTTCTCGCAGTTTTCTTTCTTCTTTGCCATTCTTTCTTTCTTTTCCTTAACTTTTATTATTCCCCTACTCCATATTTCGTGATTTCTTACCCTAGTTTTACTTAATTTCTACAATCCATCCAGACCTCCTACCTTCCTTCCTTCCGCCCATTCATTCATTTTCTTTCTTTCTTTCTTTCTTTCTTTCTTTACATTCACCTATTAAAACGCTCATATGTCAAATGTTTTTATTTGACAGGCTTCGTTGTTTCAAGCCGGGCACAAGTTATTTCAGGATCCCTAACGCGAAATAGAAGATTAAAAGGAGTGGTAGCCCCGCAAGATGGCACAGGTACCCCCCTCTCGAACCCCCAGACAGGAATGAGGGATTAACTTTCTTCAGATAAATACATCTGACAGCTGAGGAAAAAAAATTGCACACACACGCGCGCGGGCGCGCGCACACACACACACACGCGTGCGCACACACATACACAC
>OZ010582.1:20558162-20618162 GCA_963932145.1 Acanthosepion lycidas | reverse complement strand
TTCAGGGGGGCGCAACAGGCCTCCCCTACTTCTTCACATGATTACCACCGCCTAACGCTCATGCCACCATTCAGCCAATGAGCGCTCAGCAGCGTGGGTGTGGCCAGACTAGCCTCGGTTAAAAAAAATCTTGCTCAAAGGAAAAAAAAATTATTTTCTTTTTTCTTTTTTTTCTTTTTCTTTTTTTTCTTTTTCTTTTCTCTCTCTTTCTTTCCTTCTGCCCAACCACAAACCCTTGGACTTTTATCTTAGCCAAATGTCACTTGGACTTTATCACCCGGGGCTTTCGCCAAACAAGTGGGTGGCCATTTGGACGTATTTGCATTCTTGGTGCCAATTACTGATCCGATAAAATAGTTTCGCTATCATAGCCAGCCCTGACGATAAACAGATGCTCCTCTCAATGATATTCTGCATATAGACAAAGGCTTAATCTTTCCTTCATGGTGGTCAGCGGACATTTTTGTTTTTCTCGGACAGTCCGTGCTTAATTAATTCTTATTTTTATCTCTTTAGAATTCTGCGGGAGATAGCTTGTCCAACTTGAAAATTTCTTTACCATTGCCATGGGCAGATTGGATATATCTTACTCGCCGCCCCGTAACATAAATCAGATTAAATTCTGTGTTTTACCTTCTCGACAATGGAAATAAAAATCTTACCACTTTTCCTTGTCAGAAAAATAACATGGCTTAGTGTCCTTTTCGTGATGGCTTCTTATCACCTAAATTTAATTCTCACCTTTCTTTTTTCTTCTTTCTTTCTAGCGACGTAAATAGTTTCACAAAACCTTGATTTCGAGATTGTTTATAGCAATGTCGAATCTGTCTCAAGGTCGTAAGAATCGAATTCTCTGGAAAAAAAAGGTTACTAAGTAGAAAACCCATCCATTCTGATTATCTTAAAGAGTTTTGAAATCTGCTATAATTTGAAAAGATTCCTTCCTGAGACTGACACTAAAGAAGGCCGTCGATCGGTTAAAATCGCTGTTCATTCACGCTTCGTTCACATTCATTCTTCTATGTGCCGTGTCCCTTCAGAACGTTGGCGAGCATGGATCTTCATAATTTTCTGACCTTTTTAGCTTTTAATAACTTTTGTCCTTTTGCCATATCTCCCAAAACCTGCTCCAATATTCATTTACTCAAGCTCGCCAGGTAGGTTGTGCGTTTCTTCGCTCTGGTTCTTTTACCTTCAATCTGTTCTTTGAGTATCAAATTTTCCTAGCCCTCTTTCCTAATTATACGCTGTTGCTTCCAGATGTTAAGCATAAGTGTCTTTTTTGTTGCCATTGTCTCTAGAATTTCGTCGTTGCTCATATATTCAGTGTATAGTATTCTCAGCATCCTGCTGTAGAACCATATTTCAAGTCTCTTCTTAAGATGGGAGGACATTGCACGGTATTCCTTGCCATATAGGAGGACTGTTACTAGACAACAGCTCAGTACTCTTATAGTAAATAATAATATAGGAAGAGGCAGAAATACCTCCCACATAATGGTAAGGCATTGGTGGCAATGGTCTCTTCATCTAACTGCTTTACCATTTTGATTGTTGTATTTCTGGGAGGTATATGTAGGATGTAATATGTGCAATTTATTATTAACTAATCTATGTGTGTCTGGTGTGTACTCAAGAAACGTTCATTTTTAAAATATCAAAATATCGAACGCATTGTCCAGCATTCACTGCCATATAAGAGGACATACTACATAACATTTCAATACTCTTTTCTTTGTTTCTAATGATATTTTTCTGTTTCTTAATATTTTGCTTAGCTTTCGGAAGGCATCTTTCGCTATCCCAATGCGCCTTCGGATTTCCGTGTCGCACTTTCCATCCTTTGTTAATATGCTTCCCAAATATCTAAATTGCCGCACCTACACCCAGTTTTCCTGAAACTACCCTCAAGCCGGCCAAATTCTCCTCGAAGATCATCGTTGCTTTCCGCATTCACAACAACAAAAAATACTCATATTGATCTATCGACCACTGACAGGTCAAAAGATTAACTACAAGCTTTTGAACTTTAGATTTATCACTTTTCTACCTGGATTTTTTCTCTGTCTGGATAATTTTTTTATTAAGCACCCAAAAGAGTATTTGACTAAACATTTATAAGTAACTAAATGCTTTGTTTTTGTTTTTGTTTTTTGTTTTTTTAAATAAACAGTATTAATTACATTTACCGTCCTGATCGTCGAAAATTTGTTGTTTATAAGCAGTAATTTGAAGTTTACTAATCAAACGCTTCTCTGTAGCTGTGTAGTAGTGAGTTAACTAGGAAGTGTTCCGTTTAACAATGACAGGATATTCATTTCGCGAGCAGGTAGATATTTGCATACGGCCGCGCGAATGGTAATGGACGCGAGGCTGCACGGCTGTATCAGATTGCGTTTCAACCTTTTGTACTGTTTATCGTCGCGTTGCTGAGACAGGATTCGTGACACCACAAACGATCTATCGATTAAAAACCGAGATCTCGTACATCTGGACACGAATAACACATTGTACAAGCTGTTGGAGACAATCAAGATATCAGCACAGGTCAAGAGGCCCTAGTATGTCGTCTATTTCATAGTACCTCATGAAGGGTACTTCAAGAGAAGCTTCTGTATCCGTATCATTTGTAAAGTTTATAGAAGTATTTTTTGGATTGTATCTTGGATTTTACATTTAACAGCGTATACCATAAACTTCAAAATTAAACCATTCCTTTTAAACTTTTAACTATTCAGCCGTAGAGAAGCGTCAGGTTAGCAAAGTCCCAATTACTGTTTATAAGCACACACTTTCGACGATTTTTCTCGATCGATCATTTCTATTCATGAAACATATCTAAAAGTAAGCAGCACTTACAGGGCATTTACTTAAATTAAATCTATAAAAATAACGTATAAAAAAATATATTAAATATGCACAAGTATGTGAGCTTTCTCTGTCACATACACTCCTGATCAAAAATTTAAGACCACTTGAAAAAATTTTATAAGAGACTGTTTGTCATGGGTCCTTACCTATAACTACAGAATGAACTCTTCCTAACACTATGTATACTACGCCTCTCAAGAGATAAGGTCGAATCAAGCCGAGCTTCTCGGCTTGACGGTCGAACTCTCTGCCTCTGAGCAGAGAGGAACCCGGACGATCCTCCTCCGAAGGGCAGAGTCTCGTTCGGGGAGGTTGACCAACCCGATCCCGTTTATACGGGTTTTACGGGCATTTTTTGGCCGAGCCTACGGGCTCGGGTAACCCACGTTAAACTCGGCCTTGTGCCACATGCAACCCTCGTGGGAGGGTGGCTAGATACCGAATCAAGCCGAGCTTCTCGGCTTGACGGTCGAACTCTCTGGCACAGAGCAGAGAGGAACACGGAGTAGGCTCCGCCGAAGGGCAGAGTCTCGTTCGGGGAGGTTGACCAACCCGATCCCGTTTATACGGGTTCTACGGGCATTTTTTCGCCGAGCCTACGGGCTCGGGAAACTCACGTTAAACTCGGCCTTGTGCCACATGCAACCCTCGTTGGGGGTGGCCAGATACCGAATCGAGTTGAGCCGATAGTAGTTCACTCCAAACCAGACTGACAGTCATACTAACACCTTCCACATCTTGTATTATTATTTCGTGTAATATACCTTCGTTATTTCTACTCTTGTGTTCGTGTTGTTCTTCCTTGGTCCTAATCTGGACCATAACAGATACATTATAAACTTTTTCTTACTTAAGGTTACTAATTCTATAATCTAAAAGATTATGTTATAATCCGATCAATTTATTCAGAATTGGACATTTTTATAAAATGAGGCGTTCTACACTTATTCAAAATTATAAGATCGGAGGGTATAAATTGTTAGATCTAGGGTAATTCCAATGTTTTTAGTTCAGTTAGGGATTAGCAATCACTGTGTAAAGGTGTCACCAAGCAAGCAAACTTACCGATGTTTAGCGTGCTCGAATTCTAGATTTCCATCATCAAGGTTTGTCACAGCGGGCGATCGAAGCTAAGGTAATTCGCAGTAAAAATGTGATTTGCAACTTTCTAAAGGACAGTGCGAATTATGGAAAGCAAAAGTCTACTGGTAGGCCGCAAAAAATTCCTCCTGCATTGAGTAGGAGAATAAGACGGGTTGTTGTGAAAGCCAGTGGACTTTCATCTAGTCAAATTAAGGCAGCCACAGATGCTGATTGTAGTCCAGTAACAATCAGACAACACTTACGACAAAAAGGCATGGTAAATAAAAAGCGCAAACAAATTCCTCGGCTGCTTCCACGTCACAAAGTGAACCGTTTAAGGTTTGGTCATGAATACCAAACATGGGACATTGAGAAGTGGAAGAATGTCCTGTTTTCTTATGAGAAAAAAATTCAATCTAGATGTTCCTGATGGCTTCCAATAATATTGGCATAACAAAAACATGTCTTCTGAAATTTTCTCCACACGTCATAGTGTGGGATGATGGAGCTCCAGGTGGTGCAGGGTCGTTAGACAGCGGCTGGTTATGTTAGCATGCTACAAAAAGCATCGTTGGTGACGGAGGACCATCGTTTGTGTGGGGATGGATTGTTATTCCAACAGGATAATGCTGCAATTCACACTGCATGCCGGACTTTGACCTTTCTACAAGAAAATGGGGTCCATCTCTTGAGACATCCTGCATGCTCACCGGGCTTGAACCCAATTGAAAATGTTTGGGGATGGATGGCAAGTGATGTTTATCGAAATGGCAAACAATATTCAGCAAAAAATGAACTTCGTGAAGCTATCTTCAGAAGCTGGAGCAATATTCCTCGCAGCTTGATGCAAACACTAATTTCTAGCATGCCCTAAAGAATTTTTGAAGTCATCAAAACCATTGGAGGTAGAACTCATTATTAAATTTGGTTGTTGAATGTTTTCGTATACGTTTCGTACAATTTCGTAGAATTTTTGTCTCTGGTCTTATAATTTTGATCAAGTGTAAAACGTCTCATTTTATAAAAATGTCAATTTCTTAATAAAATGTTCGGATTATAAATTTTTTGTCTGCATAACCTTTTAGATTATAAAATTAGTAACCTTAAGTAAAAAATGTTTAAAATTTTTCCACGAAAAACAGTCTTTTTTAAAAAGATTTCAAGTGGTCTTAAATTTTTGATCAGGAGTGTATGAATGTAATTTCCAAGCGTAGCTCAGATGCGGCACGAGGCCGAAAGTATGGGGCACCCAGTGAGGATCGAACTCACTACCCAGTCGTAATTGTTCTAGCGAGACAAGCTTGCTAACCATTACACCATCTCGGGGTGCCCTAGGAGTGTATTAATGTAACTTGCCAATCGCACGCTTTTTCTTATCATGTCGAACGTCTCTTTGAATGTCAAATTTGAACATTTCCTCTTCTATTTACAACAGGCAGAATAACAAATTATACAGAAACTGTCGTTGTCGTAGCTATTTACATTACCGTAGATAAAACCGTGGAATGGACGCAGATGTGCATTAGAGACAAAACGCATTGCAACGTAAGATACACATGTATGTAGTGCGATAGTGTTAACAGGTACAATAATTGTTCAAATATTCCTGTTTTTAATCTTTCTATACCAATTATTATAGAAACTTCTATAGAAAAAGTTGCAAAAAGCATTTCTTTTGCGATGGGCCATTTTCGGTGCGAAATGCACGGGAGGACTAAATAAGTGGCAGGGTCAAGTGCGAATGATGAAATTCAACGATGATAGATAAAACAAACAGTAATCTGTCTCGTTTTATGATTGATTAATTAAGTGATGCAGACAAGACTAACTGTGTAATTAGATTGTTTCAACATTTTTTTATCATGATTATTCAATACATTAGATGCATAAATACAACTTTCTTCAGTTTATCGTTTGCTTAATAGAAAACTCAAAAAGACGGCCGACTTTACGCAAAATGTTAACTTTGCAGTGATTATTATATTTCACAAAAGTAATATAATCTGAACACGTTTACTTTGAACATGAGAATCTTTTTTTCAAAGTGGAGTCATAGCAGGTATAAAAATAAAACAAAAAAAAATCAAAACAATTTGTTGCGTTATTCAAAGGCTAAACTCAAACTGTATTTTTATATTTGTTCCTTTTTTTTCTTCACGCTTTAAGTGCGGAATATGAAAAAGAAATTCTTTATATGTAAAATCTTTTGTACGAAATGTAAGTGTCGTCTCAAATAGTCATGCCTGTAAAAAAAAAATCAACTCATCAAATAAGCGTGTCGGCTCAAATAAACTTTCCGCTGGGGATTTTTATATACTTCTTTTTTTTTAATCAATTCACCCCAAGCAATGTGATATTGCCACTAAGATGCAAGAGGCTACTGTAAATGGAAGAGAATGAAAGACTTTGAGAGGAAGCCAATCCTGAACAGGAAAAAGGGATAAACCTCTATTCCAGTTCAAAAGAGCGTTAGAAGTATAGAGTTGAAGTAGACATCAGATGGAACCGGAAGTCCAGTCTTAAACAGGAAACAATGGATAAACCTCTACTTCTGTTTAAAAGACCGGGAAGGAGTGTAAACTTAAGAACATAACACGAGTTTTCAGGTTAATGTGTTGCTTTTTATCAATTTGCAGCGTTAGGCAAAATTACCCATAGTGCAACTAATTCTATGTTCAATGTTCTTATCTTACTAACTGATCTATACACTGAGGTATTTGAAGTGTTTAGCATTTACTAATTCCACATCTCGAATTCTTATGCTTCCATTCCAGTTCCAGATCATTGTTTCTGTCATGAAAAGGTTTTTGATCCTTATGTCCTTGAATACTTGGTAGAGGATTTTTTACATTACTCATCTTTGTTGCCATATTCACGATGTTTCGGCCGTTGTATGCTCCGGTCTTTTTCAGGTGATTAGAATTTCGAAATGAACCCTTTAGATTGTTCTAGTTCCACATTGTTGCAGTATCAGTTATCTGTTATCAATATAGCCAGGTAGTGAACTCGCAACTCTTTGGGTCAAGTCACTGGATTCGAGCAACGCTTTTATCCACTGGGCCATGATTCCTTGATGGCATCAGTATAAGAATTTTGGGGACTTATAAACCTAATGTCACAGTAACCGTTTTTACCAGAGTTCATATTGCAATTTTGTTATTATTGCTTTTCTCTAGCACTCCGTATTACTGGTTCTCATATTGTATTCATTTCTATGCTTGGTCGGCTCAGGAGATTTTTATGGCCTAGTATATGGGCTGATTCTTTAAGTTTTCGTATTTTCCAGTAATGTTCTCTGTCTATTATTTCAACTTCATTTCACGTGAGGGCGGTGGTCTCGACTTTTTCCTCCATATGTGGTCAGCTACGCCTGATTTTTCTATTTCCCTAAGTGTTACGGTTTTACGTCGTTCCTGCAGTGCTATCTTAAGTGGGTAACTTGTTTCTCTTTTATATTTCTTTCACTGCTTTCAATGACGTACACAAAGTCCTTAATCATGTTCTCCTCTATGAACGGTCTTTCTCGGAAGAGGTCTCTGCGAAGTATTGAGTCAATTTTGAAGGTCACCCTGATGTTATATAGACCACAGATCTTTTGTATTTTTCCGATAATTCCTTCATATAGGATAGGCAGATCGAGGCTGTTTTCTGAATGTTGTTATCCTCTTGTACCCTTCTATCCCTGTTTTTCGGAGAAGCTGTCATGTACCTAGGATATTTGTTACGTTATAGGGTACTGCTTATACTGACCATTTCTTGTTCATATGTCTCTTGGCCGCTACTTATTTATAACTTATGCTCGATGATGTAAGCAGCTCGATGATGTAAGCATGAATGGGTGGTGGCATTTGAAGTTGAGATATTGTCCGGTAAATGTTGGCTTGCGGTATATGGATGTCTTGAACCTATGCTCTGTTCGAGATATTAGTACATCCAGGTATGCTAATTTGTTGTTGATTCTCACTCTCCATTGCGAACTGCATCGATGAATTTATTAAATTCACATGGTCCAGTAGTAGCCGGACTTCTTCCTGATGTAGCCAGAGTATGAAGGCGTCATCTATGTATCTCAGCCATAGAGTTGGCTTAAGTGATGTGAATTCTAATGCCATTTTTTTAGGTATTCCATGTACATGTTAGACATTGCTGGTGATAATGGTGAGCCCATTGCTAACCCTTCATTCTGCTGATATATGTCTGATCCCATTCCGAAGTGTGTTGTTCGTGTACAGAAAGTCACCATCTCCATCAGGTTATCTATTGGTATACTGGTCTGTTCTACCGATATTGCCTTCTCTGTGGGTATCTTGGTGAGCAAATTCTCCACTTCCAGGCTCACCATCTGGTTGTATTGGATAGGAACATCCTTGATTATTTCCACAAAGTGGGTGAAGTTTCGAACATATGATGATAACCTTTCTATTAATAGGTCAATTATATCCACAAGCAAGCGACTCGCGGGGTGGTACATAGAGCTCTGGCTGTTAACAATTGGGCTGAACAGAATCCCGTGTCTGTGAATTTTAAGGATCGTTTTCTGTAACGTTGTGACAACTGTCTGTATGTCTTAGGTTGGAAGTGCTCCTTGTTCTTGATTAGGATCTGCGACATTCTTCGTTCCGTTTTCATTGTTTCTTCACTTTACTATAGTTACCATTTCTAATGAGGTCTTCCAGTTTTTCTTGTGTATTCTGTTTTTGTCCACCACTACAGTCGCATTGGATTTGTCAGCTGGTAGGATGATGATGATGATGTCATTCCTCTGTAGGGTTCTGATTGCTAGCCTCTTCACTTTTGTGATGTTTGATTTGGGCAGCTTGGCTTCCTCCAGTATCTGTCTCACTTTCCATCTTAGCTCATCTGCCTGAGCCTGGGGTATGTTCAAGGCTATTTCCTCGATTCGGGCAATAATGTTCAAGTATGATATCCGCTTGATGGTTTTTGCGAAGTGTTATGGTCCGGTTCCTTGTACCATGGTGATAGTCCAAGGTAGAACCAATAAAGAAGAACTCGAACACAGGTATGGAATAACACAGATATATTACAAACAGGAATATATACAGAGAAGTAGAAGTGTTAGTATGAACAATCAGGTTTAGTAGAGAGAACAATGTAGTCTCGACCAGTATCACTATTCCAATGTCTTGCAGTAATTGTCTGAACGCGACTCTGTTTCGGACTTCCTCTGACTCGACTCTTGACTCCTGACTCGAATTACTGACTCACTTGAACTACTGACGATATTCAGTCACCCTCCCACTGGGAGCCTCCTTTAGGTTCCTCCCCGCCCGAAGGCAGAGAGTTTAACCGAACAGTCGGTCAGAAAGTGAACGACTGACGATATTCAGACTCTCCCCACCCCACTGGGGCATCATGTGACACAAGGTCGGTTATTTATTGTGGGTTCTCCGAGCCCGTGGGCTCGGCCCAAAAATATGCCCATTGAACCCGTATAAACGGGCTCAGGGACGGTTTACCTCCCCGAACGACACTCCGCCCTTCGGCGTAGCCTCGTTCGGATTCCTCTCCGCCCGAAGGCAGAGAGTTCCCATAACACGAAGTTGAGACACTTGTTCAGTACTGTTTCCTTAGTGGCACTCAGCTGATTTTGACTATTGTTGATTAATGCCTTCACTGGTGGATGATAGACCTTGTGCGTTACCTTCTGATCTTTCAATCCGTTTAATTTCTGTACTTTGCCGGCCTTGACTGCGTCGAATTCGTGAATGAAGGATTTGTCCAAATCATGCTGGATCTTCTTTTCCGTCTTCTTCGGTCTGCTGAAAAAGGCCTCTAGCCTCTGGGAGATATCGGATTGCAGTTTTGGTTTTATTCAACTGTTGTACAGGATTCTTTCTCGAACAAGGGCGTGTCCCTCATTTTTTCTGCAAGCAGAGGGACTCTCTTTGAATTGAAGGGAAATTTTGGTGCCAAGTCTGAAGGGATGATTCGTAAGTCTCTGCATTGGTGTAGGAATGTTACATGGTTCGGCATTCGTGACAGTTTCTGGTGGGACTTTTCTAATTGTCACCATATTTTTGGTATATCGGGTCCATACCGATCTTTCAATATCTGTCTATTTTTCTTAGATGAAGTAGAGAAAGTTGAGTTTATTTATTTATTTATTTTTTTTGCTCAAGATCATTTTTATCCCAAGTAAAGGTATACCATATCCTACGTCGTTAATTGGTTTCAGAGGTCACGACTTGCGTCGAAAAACGGCAAGTCGAAATAACCACACTATAAATCGCAAATAAGCTTTCCCCATTGCATATTATAGTATTTATATGTATGTACAGTATTCTGAATAAAACAATTTATCAGTAATATAGCCTTATGCTTAGCATTAGCAATGAAAGAACGATCTGGCAATTTTTTCTAATATAATCCAGTTTCGTCAACCTTAAAAATCTGTTCAAGAAGAAACCTGTTTTTGATGATCTTAGCTAATGCTTTAGGAAAATCGGCAGCTGCTTATTCGTCAGCTGTGATAACTTCTTCGTCCTTTAAATTTCATAAGTCAGCCATGACTCACTTTAAACTCTACATCTTTCTCATCTGGGTATTTTTGTTCAGGTGCTCAAACAAAGACAATGCTTTCGCTTGAATGATTTCTTGACTAATAGCTGACCATTCAACCTATCAAACCACCTACCGTAGAAAACGCCAATATTAATCTCTTAAAGACTGCTAAATAATACAACAGTCACAAATGTTTTCATATTCCGTTCTCTAAGATTTATGATGATTATATTAACATTTACTGTAAATGTACATATTTTAATATGATTTTATATACTTTTATTCTTATTTATTCTACAGTAACATGATTTTATGTGCTTTTAACGCTTTTCTAATGATATTACGAGTTCAATATTTGTGGCGGACAGACGTAAAGTCTAATAAAATGACTTAAACATGGTTTTTATTTTTCCATATATTTTTTTGACAAACGTATAATTCAGAACGACTTAACTCGAAATGACTTAACCCGAGCTATACCTGATAGAAAAATTATATCAACATGTTATCAGTATATACCTACTTATCATCAGTACATTGCTATCGAGATGGAAAGCAAGATCGTTGTCTTCTGTTGGTAGATTCGTTTCGGCATGTGAAATGGAATGCCAGGTCTTTGTAAATGCGCAGGACATAGTCTAGGCAAAAATGAAATAAACGTGTAAAAATAATCATGACGTGAAAAAATATTTGAAAAATAATAATGGCTATCATATCATATTCGCTTTTATGGTAATTAATTATGAGTGATACGCGGTCTTTTATTCAATCATTTATTATGGATAATATCTATCTATCTACCTATCTTCTAGAAAAATCAAGAAAAAAATAAAAAGAAAGGCTATCTATCTATCTATCTATCTATCTATCTATCTATCTATCTATATTCCAGAAAAGTCGAGAGCCAGGACAAAAGAAATGAGGGTGGTGGCAAGGAAAAGGAAAAGTCACAATAATAATTCATTCACAAAATACTAAATTCTTGACAGAAATCTGAACGAAGGGCGATGTGGCAGGAAAGAACAGGAATGTCGTTTTCCTGAGCGCATTATTTGGTCATTAAGTGCAATGTGCATACAACGCTCGAAAATAGATGATAAATAAAGAACCTTTCCGACCAGTAACAACAAAGAAATGACAAAACAAGAAGATTGTAATCAGCTAGCGTTCGCTTGCTAAAAAAAAGACCTAGTTATTTGAAATTGTCCTCCTGTGGTCGGCCATCATCAATCTTTCAAGCAAGCATTGAATTCGTGCAACTATTTCGGTCCGGATATCGTTTGTACTGGGATTATTTTCCCGAATTTGAATTAAGACGTTTTTGTGCCATTTATTTCATTGAAACCTTTTTAAAAAAAACCTTCGTTTGTTTGTTTGTTTGTGTGTGTGTCTGTGTGTGTGAAGGGGAGAGAGACAGAAATGAGTAGTATTTAAATAAGCCATATTTGTGTTTTTATTTACCTTGCCTTTTTCTTTTTAAGCTAGTCACGGTGATTATGACGAGTACGAATTTACGCTTGGCTGCGCATGCAAAGTGATGGCTCACAGAACGCGCACAGTCTGTGTATGGCTATATTTTAGTTTTTATGTGTTAATACGTGTGAGAAAAGAGGTACAAACGACTTCAACAGGGGCTAGATATAGAAAGATAATAAATACAGTAGAGTCAGTCAAATAAATAGGGAAAAATCAAAAGTAATATATATGAAAAAGATTATATATATATATATATATAATGCGATGGGTAAATTGTCGCTACATCTTTAATTTCGCGCATGCGCGTTGTCTGTTTTTTTATTTTGTCGACTGCACAGTATAGTAGGGTCAGTTGGGCACCATCTGTGAGAAAAAGAACACCATGATGCAATACACTCTGCCAGAAATTTGGTAACGGTATGCTGTACTTCTTGGCACTTGTGCCGGAAGCTTCAATACGAATATTTCACAGTGTTTTTCATGAATGTTCCAAGTGTTGAAATAATAGCAGATGCAACTGCTAGCGCCATTTCTCCCTTTATAGAAAAAATTCCCGTTCTTTCGCTCTCTCTCTCTCTCTCTCTTAGTATATATATATATATATATATATATATATACATAGATAGATACACACACACACACACACACATATATATATATATATATATATATATATATATATATATATATATCATTCATACTGAGAAAGCCTTCACCACTATGATTAAATTATATGTACAGGTAGTCTGTAGTAGCACACACATACGTCGAAGAAAATGGGAGAGTCCATTATAAATAGATAAATAAACAGATAGATTCCGAAAGAGATTGGCAGGTCAGTTGGACAGTTAAGTGCCATACGTTATACACACTTGGGCGATCATGTATCTTTCGATATATGACTGACGAGGCAGATTTTTCTCCCAGTTGCCATCCTAGGCTATAGAACCTGGTTTGTCCTGCTATTTACTCATATCTGGGGGAGGACCCATACCTTTCACACATACCAAAGTGAATGTAATGGATCCGACTGGAATTCGAACTCAGCCCTCCTCAATCCGAGCCGTTATTCATTATTCCACCGTGCCTCCGAATATATTATACGGACTCAAAAATAATGAAACAACTAAAATCGGTTTTATAGACGAAATGAAATACATTGAAAAGTATTAGAAATAAAGAAGAGAGTGCGAAACTGTCATGTTATACCAATCCACATATATTGAACCTACTGTGATAAGACTTGCACAGTGTAACCCGGATATAAGAGAGACTCGGATATAAGAGAGACTCGGATATAAGAGATATTTTCTCTGGTCCCAAATTAGAGCCATACTTACCTAAACAAAATAGACCCAACCCAGATATAAGAGACCCGGATATAAGAGAGACTCGGATATAAGAGAGACTCGGATATAAGAGATATTTTCTCTGGTCCCAAATTAGAGCCATACTTACCTAAACAAAATAGACCCAACCCAGATATAAGAGACCCGGATATAAGAGAGACTCGGATATAAGAGAGACTCGGATATGAGAGATATTTTCTCTGGTCCCAAATTAGAGCCATACTTACCTAAACAAAATAGACCCAACCCAGATATAAGAGACCCGGATATAAGAGAGACTCGGATATAAGAGAGACTCGGATATGAGAGATATTTTCTCTGGTCCCAAATTAGAGCCATACTTACCTAAACAAAATAGACCCAACCCAGATATAAGAGAAACCCTGATATAAGAGACGACTCTCTTATATACGGGTTACACTGTATTACAAACCAGTTCATATAAGTAGTATTAACAGAATGAGATTCAGAGCGTAGATGATGATGGCTCTCCAGAAGTTCCTATCCGTTTTGTCTCTTAACAATGTTTGTCTTTTTAATATCTCTTCCACTCACTGTTCTACCAACCATTTACACAAGCTCCTTAGATAGGGTTACTCGGTGTTTCCCCCTTTGCTTTCAATATGTTCTGTGAGTGTCAAATTTTCCGAGATCGATTTCATCAGTAAAATCTCAATTTTAAGTATAAGCGTTTTTTTTCTTCTTTTAACTTTTAACTTAAAACTTCCTCATTACTCACATGTTACTCACATGGTATTCTCAGTATCCTACTGTAGAAACGCAACTCTGCTGCCTCAAGTCCTCTGTCTGTACACGTGGAAATTATCCAGTATTCAATTCAGTATAGGCGGATTGATATTACATGAGAGTTTAACACTCTTTTCTTTGTTTCTTAGCATTTTGGGGCCGAGAGATTCTCCAGTTTTAAAGCTGATTAAAACCCTATCAATATTTTGAAGCTGTAATAATGTGTAAAAGGGCGTGGGGAAAGTATACATGTGTAAATAAATGTGTAAAATGTGCAAAAATAAATGTGTAAAATGAAATGAAATAAATAAAAGAAAAATAAATATGTAAAATGTGTAAAAATAAATGTGTAAAATAAAATAAATAAAAATAAACGTGTAAAATGTGTAAAAATAAATGTGTAAAATGCGTAAAAATAATAAATGTGTAATAAATAAATGTGTAAATAAATGTGTAAATAAATAAATAAATGTGTAAATGGAAAGCATTAATGTGTAAGAGGGCACGGGGAAAGTATATTTCAAAAAGTTCTCAACCTCACTCAGAAAAAAAGAGCCATAGTTGAAATTTTTTGCCGTGGTAACACACTACCATTTCTTATAACACTTAAACAACTAATTCAGATTTGTGTCTTATTTTCTGTGCAGTTGAGGCACATATAAAATTAAGGCAGTGCGGCAAATCTAAACTTGGACAAAACAGAGTCTCGAGCAGTCATAAGTTATCTGCCTCGTCAGTCATGTACCGAACGATACATGATCGCCTAAGCGTGTATCACGTATGGAACATAACTGACTGACTGTAGAACAATGAACTGTCAACAGAAAGTTCGGAAGTTCTCCCCTCGGAGTTTAGGAAATGTATTATAACCAGCTCGCTAAAAATGAACAGATAACCTCATAATCATTAATTAGTTCCAATAATTGCTTTTTAATTAGAACTTTGATGTTTTTCTTTTATCGTTGCCAATAAATTCAGTCGGCTGTAGTTCTGTTACTTTTGCATCAAATGCTAAATAAAGCGGACGAAATGCCAAAGGCCACCCACTATTTATTCGAAATCTTTGTCTTCTTTGGATTGAAAAGACCTACAAAAATAGGAAAACTACCGATTTACAAATAGGCTGGGAGTTTTCTGCCTGAAACCTGTTGTATTTAGAGAAGAGCGGATTTCAATCACGCCAATTTGATTCCCACGTCTTTTCTTTCGCAATCACATTCTCATTGTTTGATTGCATAATTATCATTCATTAAGTCATTCAGTTTAACTTCCTTTATTTAGACGTTTCATTCGACGAGATGTCGTGGCATCCGAACAAAGAAGTCACTTTTACACACACACACACACACACACACACACACACACACACACACACACACACACACACACACGTAGAGTCTTGGATGTCCACATGTGTGTGTGTTTGTGCATCGAGATACAAGGCGCTTTCCAGAAACATATCTTCGTCACCATTCTTCTTCACCTCAATCCCGTAAGAAAAATGCCTTTGTTATGCAACTATGAAAACTTAAAATATCACACACACACACACACACATATATATATATATATATATATATATATATATATATATATATATATATATATATATATATATATAATAAATCCTAATGAGCCAGGTAATACCTACCTAGGTTTTAACCAAATGGGTCATCGAAGTGAACCCTGATGACCCGATGTGGTGGAATTTAGGTAGGTAGTACCTTGCTCATTAGGATTTATTTTGAGCACTGTTCGTTTTAACTTATTATTCGCTATTTTTTTCTTTGTACTAGATATTTAAGGTACTGGACGATTTCTTTCGCCCTATTTGGAGGTTTCTGGTGCTTTCCTTCATTTCTTTTTCTTTCTTTTTTCTTTATATATATATATAATTATATATATAGTGGAGAAAACAAATATTCGTATACATACAAATTTTTAATTTACTGTATTTTCAACTAATGAATAAACATACTTTTCATTCAATTAACTACACAGAGAAACATTATAACTCATCATGTTTAGAAAACAGAAAAATCGATTTAATAG
This sequence comes from Acanthosepion lycidas, assembly GCA_963932145.1. Lineage (NCBI taxonomy): Eukaryota > Metazoa > Mollusca > Cephalopoda > Sepiida > Sepiidae > Acanthosepion > Acanthosepion lycidas. The sequence continues at coordinate 20,602,062 of OZ010582.1, read as the reverse complement.
AAATAAATCCTAATTTATCCATTTTAATGGGTGAACAATGTATACGTACAAAGCAAATTTCAGATTTGAAAAGATTTTAATTTCTTTAATACTCTACATTATTCAAGTGGAATGGTCTAGAATGTTCTAATAATGTTATCAGTAGTTAGATTTAGCCAAAAAATACAAACAGAGCATTCTGTAATTGAAATTCGTGCCAGAAGGTTATCATCGTGTCAAGAGGTAAAGAATTGAAATAATCGCAAAAAGAATTGATTCTTAAGCTCTGGAAAGAAGGTGAAAGTTACAGGAAAATCTCAGACAACCCAAATATTCCATTTACTACCATTATTTCATTCATTTTAAGGTATAAAAAACTCCAAATTGTTGAAAACCAAAGAAGAACAGTTGCTCCACGGAAGATTTCTTCAAGATCTTCGAGGAAATTAATGCGTCAAATTAAACAAAATCCAATGGTCACGCGTCAAAAGTTTCAGGATGATTTGCTTTCATCAGGAATCTGTTTCACTAAACGGACAATAAGCAATGAAATTCATAGGAACAATCTAAAGTCATGCTCCCCTCGAAAAACGCCAATGCTATTTAAAAGACACGGGGATGCCAGGTTGAAATTCATTCGTGAACATAAGGATAAGGAAAAATGTATTGGGAAAGAGTATAATAAACAGACGAAGCGAAATTCTAGTGATCGTGTATGGAGGAAAGATGGCGATGCTTTCAAACTAAAGAACACAGTTCCAGAAGTGAAATTTGGTGGTGGCAGCATCATGGTTTGGAAATGTTTTGATGGAAAAGGTACTGGCAATATAGTAATAGATGGTAGAATGAATGCCGCAGGATATCAAAATATTTTGGAAAGAAATTTAATGATTTCGTTTAAAAATCTTGAACCTCTTCCTGATTGGATCTTCGAACAAGATAATGATCGTAAACTCACTGCAAAATCTACGAAGAAATGGCTTGCTAAAAATAATGTAAATATCCTGAAATGGCCAAGTCATTAGCCAGATTTAAAGGTAATCGAGAACCTGTGGCGTTATTTGAAAATTCAAATCCAATCGAAAGCTCCAACAAACATTCCGGATCTGAAGTCCATATGCGAAGACGAATGGAACAAAATACCAACTAAAATTTGCAAATCATTAATTGAGAACTACAAGAAGTGTTTGGTTACTGTAGAAGAGAATAAAGGCTAAAGTACAAAGTATTAAAGAATATTATTTATTCTTTTTTGTATTGTACGAATAATTTTTCAAACAATAAAATGGGATTTATTTCTATTAAATGAAGTTTTTTTTCTTTTATTTATGCACTTTTCACTTATACAAGTTTGATTATTTTTCCTTTCATAGCGTGTGTGTGCGTTCCTCTGTGTGTGCGCGCAACCGTGTGTGTGGGTGCGCTCATACGCATATTTATTTGTGTGGCGTATCTATCTATCTATCTATCTATCTATATATATATATATATATATATATTAGGTTGGTGCAAAAATAATGACGTAATAATGTCGTTTTTTGACGTATTTTTAACGTCAAAAAACGACATTATTACGTCATTATTTTTGCACCAACCTAATACATATATATACTACATGTGATTATTTTTTATTGATTGATTTCTTTTGTACGGTCTATCAACACTTTTCGGTTTACCTAAAGCCAAAACATATTTTTCATTGTAAGTATAATTGTATTTTATTCTTTTTTTTTTTTGCAAATGAATATTGCATTAACATTTTTTTTATATAGAATAACAATGATTTTTACAAAAAGAAGTCACACTATTTAACCCATTGCTGGGGATGAGATTGATTCATAATATTCGCCAAGCATAATTAAGCATATGTGAATGTTACGAACCCGACTGGAATTCGAACGTAGCTCTCAGATTTCTCATTCTGAGCCACTATCCATTGCACTACCTGCACATCCGTACACGCGAAAAGAACCAATATATATGTGTGTGCGCGTGCGCGCGTGTGTGTGTGTGTGTAGAGAGAGAGAGAGAGAGAGAGAAAGAGAGAGAGAGAAATTCAGAGAGAGATGTTCATTTTACGCATACAGGATAGATGTTAAATAGACTGTTTTTTAAAAAATATGTCTTTTAAATCATAGTAATTTGCTTTTATTCGCTGCAAATCAAGTTCTTTTATTCTGTTATAAGAAGTAAATAATTTTATTATAATTAGTCGCAATAAACGAAGAAGGAAGAACACTCCGTACAAGAATTCGCACGTAAATATCCATATATATATATATATATATATATATATATATATATATATATATATATATATATATATATATCCAAATGAAGAGAAAGAACAGACAGGTTTAGAATACGCAATTCTTTAGCATTTACATTTTTTTAAAGTGCTCAATACAACGTAGAGCATAATATTTTTAATGATATTTTTATTAAAAATATTTTACATTGCGACACGCAAATTTCTATGTTTCGAGACTAAATCTGTTTATAAGGCAATATTTGGTAACTTTGGTGAAAATGATTTACATTTGAAAAGAGAAAACAATATGTTGGCTTATTAAAGAATCAATATGGAAGAGGGAATCCAGATTTTTAGATCTTATAGGTGCGTCAATTTTATCTAATCAGAAGGAAAGTCAGCGCTAAATTTGAAAAGTTAAAAACATAGGTTAGATTTTGGGGGAATGTATGGTATTCATACATGTCTCGGGGAACTGTCATATTAATGCCGCGACACCTTACTTCTGGCATATAGTATACATTTAAGTTACTAGGAAATATTCTTGGAGATATGTATATCCCTGACAATGGGTTAATTTCATTTTTTTTTAAATTTTAACATATTTTCGAACTATCTTAAAGGGTCCTCTGCTATGATTAAAACATTTTTATATATTTTGGAACCAAAATGCAGTCCTTATTTTATTCATTATGTCTTTTTAATACATAGCAATTAAATTTAAAAATCAAGGAATTACATTAATATTACGTGTGTACCATAATATATAATAAAATAACGGATATATAATTGTAATGCATAGACTTTTGTGAAAATTCTTTAATTATATTTTAAGGTGAACATTTTGCATTGTCGACATGTGACTGTAAGCTCATTTCGCTGATTTAATAGATCATTATTTTCATGACACGTAATATTATTAGCTTTTCATGTAGACACAAGGAGCCTGGGCCATTTAAGGACTCACATATTCTCGTTTTTTAATATTTTCCATTTTACTGTGGGGGTTTATTGATTTCTTTTAAATACCAAAAATATTTACACAGGGATGTTCGGTTAAGGTACATGTTGTTAAAGGAAGAAATATGCTAGTACCATCTTAATTCAAAAGAGATTTTTTGTGTTACTGTTGTGGTAGGATCCACCTAATTTGCATAGTGGACTACCGACCATATAAATATGGTTGGTACCGGAGAAGAGGGAAGGAATCAAGAGATTCAACCAGAGACTCTGCCCGACTGCGACTCAGTCAACACATTCTCCAGGAACGGTCTTCCCAGGAATATACAAAAGACTATATGTAAATATTGTGTACACTTTCTTGTTTCAATACATTTTGTTCTAAGTACATTTTGTGTTGCATTATTATTCCATGCATTAGTCAAGTTTCAACAGTTACCAATATAATATTTTTTAATACCTAGGTTTCGATGAAATAGTGCATTGATAAACGTTAGATTCAGTAAGGCATTTATTTTCCCATGGACAATTTATAGGGCTTCTACAATTACATACTTCATTATTGAAATTATTTATTTCCGTTTGGAATTACTCTTATTTTTATTTAGGTTTAAGTGTTTATGTAAAATTTTATTATTATGTTTTTTTTTATAATTTTTTTCTAAATTATCAAAACAACTATAACTTAATTTTAGCGTATTTTTATTGAAAATCTTGTTTCTCAATCAAAACAAGAAACTTTTGGACTAACTTACAGCTAACCATATGGTTAAAATTGGGTGTGTACCAAACGATTTTTCTATTTCTATTTTTTCTCCGGTTGTAGATATTATCTTTTTACATATTTAATATCGGGGCATTTATATCCGCTATTTTTAAAGCATTATTATAAAAATTGTAGTGTTTATTAAATACATTTTCATTTGCAGAATTTCGACTAATTCTATATTCTATGGATAAGGGTACATTTTTTATAATAGATGGGGGATATATAAAGGATTTTTATTTGTTTTTTTCCTATTGTAGGTATATATTATTTACTAAGTCAAATGTCACAGCGAGGAAATTTACTTTTTTAGATTTGTATTAATAGTAACTTTTAAATTTAGGTTTTTAAACTTTCTATATATTAACTTTCTAATTTTGTCAATTTAAAATTTGTTGAATTACTCACAACTATAAGGCCATCATCCCTATATAATCCTATATTTTTTTTACTGATATCATAGTGGGCGGTAAGATTGTATAGAATAAATAATCCAACGCGATCTGAAGACCCCGCAGAGTCCAACGTTTCCATTGTAATATCAAAACTGTCTCCAGAGTTATTTTCATCCACTGTTTCCTATTATGAATGAGAACTGATTTTTTGCATTCATAATGATATTGCATTCCTCCTCCGATAGATCAAAGTACACAGTGGCAGATTCTAATGTAGCTGTAAAAAGTTCCCTTAAAATCGACGGGTAATATCCTTCACTGTAAAACTGGGTTAGGGAACAATTGGCTTTATCGTTTATATTGCAAAACCAATTGGTTACATCGGTGGTATTAATCCCTTGTGTTAATCCAGGGTACTCCCTCCTTAATTTGTTTATTAACTCGTTAATAAGCAAACATATTGTTTTCTATTTTCAAATGTAAATCATTTTCACCAAAGTTACCTAACATTGCCTGTTGACGAGATAAAAAAAAACTTTAATTCTCGAAACAGAAATTTCCGTGTCGTAATGTAAAATATTTTTAATAAAAATATCATTATATATATATATATATATATATATATATATATATATATATATATATATATAACCACAATTCCAGACATACCTGCGTCCTGGGTAAGATGATAAACTACATCCGACAGAAGGCCTCTGATCAGGAAGTTTTGAGGAGTATGGAACCACCTCTTAATTGCTGGCGTTCCCAGGTTCACCATGAATCGGGGTGGTAACACCTGTTAGGGTCCCAGTTATGAGAAAATAGTTAACCCACAAAATGGGGTCAAAACACTATGTGTAAAAATAGGTTTTAATACCAGAAAGTTTTTGTTAAAAAATTATTAGCAGCAATACATTTTTGAAGGAAAAAAATATTGCTAACAATACATTTTTGAAGACAAAAGTATTACCAGCAATACATTTTTGGAAAAAAATATTACCAGCAATAAAAATCTTGTCGGATTAAATAAGCCATTGAGGTTGATATACCGTAAAATAAAACAAAACAACAACACAAAAATCTTGTCGGCATTAACTAACCCATAGAGGTTGATATGCTGTAAAAACAACTGAACCGATCCGAACCGAACCAGATCCGGAATCCAAAGCCAAAGTTGAATCCAGGACGGCTGGTGGAGGATCAGCAGCTGAAAATAACCAAAACTTTGATGCAAGTGATGTGTATACGCAACCGCTTTGAAATCAGTGTTTTCTTTCTGCTTGACTGACTGCAAAACAACCCAGTCTAGTTTGATATTTAATCCATAGATAGAATAGAAAAAGATGGAATCATACTCTTCCGACGAGTAAAATCATTATTTTTTGTTCGCCCCCAAAAAGATAAAACTCTTAATGATAGACTTTTGAACGACTGTTATGGAAGCCCATTCTATGACTAACGTAAACTTTAGAACGTATATTAACGTCGATGTTTGTTTTTCAAATCGTCAATTTCATTCGTATCAATACATTTGCAACATATTGTCAAAAACCGACAGAGATTAATAGAAAATATTTACGAATTGCACGATAAATAGACTTCATTTGCAAAGTTGTTTTTTTTTTGTGTTGCAATAATTTACTACTTGTAAATTTTATCAGAAAAATATTCATATATAATAAATGAGGCAATAAAACATATGATCAGTAAGTTGTGTATCATAAAGTTTTTAAGGTTGAAAGACTTTACTGAAAAGGAATATTTGGAATGTTATATATTCCGGTTGAATAATATCATATAATGAAGTCTGTCCGACCGCAACGCAAGAAAATTAATAAAAAAAAATAAAAGTAAACATGAATCAACATTTCGGTTAAAAGGTGGCCTAAAAATACTTAAAAGGAATTTCTTATTTGATAAATATTCAATCTATTAGTGTGTTCAGAAAGTAATTACGTATTTCATCACTATAAATTATAAGTCAGCCAAAATGGCAGCACCGAGGTTGAATAGTACGAAACTGCGCCTAGAATTACTTTATCCTTCTCTTCTATTCGGAAGTGTATCCTTTATAATGTATGGAGAATTATAAATTTAAAAAGTAGCATATTCGTCATTGCTTATTTTATGAATTCCGTAAGAGTGGTAGTGCTACAGAGGCATTTAAAAAATATAAGGTGGAAACGGACGCAGTGAAGTCTTGTGGTCTAAAAAGATTTAAAATGGTGATTGTGACATATCTAACAAGCCTCGTTTTGGATGACAGACTCACTTTGAATGACGTTGACGTAGGCACCTTCATGAAAATCGATAGCATGAGAAGAACGGTCTGAAAATTAATGAAAAAAAATTTCTTCGTGTTAAATGTATATTTCATTATTGAGAAGAAACACTAAAGTATTTTTTGAATATTTTTTGAAATTTTTTACTCATTCTTAGCATGTCCAAAATTTTAGTTACAAATCTTGTTTACGAAATAACAAAAAAAAAAAAACTCGATATAAGCCATTTTTTGAAATTTTTAAAAATAAGTTAAATTCTTCGTTTAAAATTCGTTTAAAAATTAATTATACGTATTTCAAAATTTATTCGAAAATATCTAGAAAATTTGAAGTTTATTTAAAATAATTTAAAAGAAACTTTTACTTACTTTCTTCGTAGAAAAATGTTTTTTAAGATAAAAGAGAGCCGATCTTAACATCGCGCAAATTGACAAGTGCGAATTGATGACGTCTATAAATTATTGACAGCTAACGTGAGATTCGAGTTCTCATACGGACGGACAGAATGGACATATTTTTTTTAAGCGGACCTGCTTAAGTACTACCTTGTAATAATTAAAGTAAAAAAACTTACGCTATTCCGTTTTTTGTTTTTTTTTGTTGTTTTTTGTTTTTTTAAGTACTGTACCATAAGTTTGTTGATACTATCTGGAGAAATTATAAATACTATAAAAAAAAAATTAAGATACAAGTGCTGCACTGCTGACATTTTTTTCATTGCACGCACGATACTTCCGGCTTCCGTAGATTTCATTGGTAAAAATTATTGACACAAATTAATTTTTTTAATATAGGTGCTGTCGTTAGTTTGTAATAAGCTTTGGAAATTATAATCTGTAAATATATATCTACTTAATAACAACATTCGTTAAGTTCTACAAACTTTTCCCTAATTTTAGAAGAATTAGCAACAATGTAAAAATATTTCAGAAATAACAAATAATTGTTTTAAAAATTCATTTTTCATCGAAATATCTTTTTGCTTTCAGACAATATTGTCCATGTTCATTGAAATAAATAAAAGCAATTAAAAGCTTTTGAAATTAAATAATATTTTTGTTTTATTGAGTTTTGTATGTTACACTTCAGAGACCATTTTCATGTAGGGGGTTCCAACAAAAAAACAAAAAACAAAAACATGATTTGATTTCCTTAAAGCATTGTGCTTTTAACTAATATAATCATTAATCTCCTCAAAATTGAAATTATAGCGTTTTCGTACAATTAGTTAGAGGGTGTAATACATATGAAAAAAAAAAATTTCTGCCATGACTTTACTAAAAATAAAAGATATTTATAATAAGTTCCATCATTTGTGCATAGTTTCTGAAAGTTTCACTAAAATCCGACAATTATTTTTATTTTTGCAAGATTTTCCAAATTAATGTGTCACATACAGGAAAAAAACGCGCTAAAATTTTATATGTTATTAGGTTGGTGCAAAAATAATATCGTTTTTGACGTTAAAAAATACGTCAAAAAACGATATTATTTTTGCACCAACCTAATATTTTATTGCTTCGGTTGCTACAAAGAGAAACAAGGTTTTTTTAATCAAAATTTACAATGTTCTAAAAAGAAGGAAAAAATTTTTAAAATATTTTAAAAATACTTTGATCTTTCCTCTCAATAATAACATAAGCGTTTAGATGCTAAAATTTGGTTTTCATCAACTTTGGCGTCTTTTTCATCATGCTATGCTCTGTTTTTAGCGATCTCATGAAGTTACCTATTGAGGCGTTGAATTCACTGTATAACCGGATCGTCTGTAGCGGCATCATCAAACTCCGGAATTAGTCGATAATCAAATACCTATCCATGATAATCAAAAATAACAAAGATGAGGTATTATGTACACTATTTACATTATTTGGACTATTGTCCTCAACTTTGTAGTGGTCTTCTTCATTGGTAATTCTGTAGAAGAAATCCTCGAGCCTCAGGGAAATATGAGCTTGTATTCTCTGTTTTATCCAACGATTGTACTGGATTCTCTCTCGGACAAGGGCGTGTCCCGCTTTTTCTGCGACCAGACGGGCTCTCCTTGAATTGACGGGAAGTCTTGGTGCCAAAACTGAAGAGATGAGTCGTAGATCTCTGCATCGGTGTAGGTTCGATATTTGTGCAAGTTTATGGTAGGATTTTTCAATTTGTCTCCATATTTTCGATGTATCTGGTCCGTACTGATCCTTCAGTATCTGTCTATATTTCTGAGACGAGGTATTATGTACACTATTTACATTATTCGCACTATTGTCCTCATCTCATTATTGTCATCATCAAAGATGAGGACAATAGTCCGAATAATGTAAATAGTGAAAAGAAATTCAATTCGTCGAAAGAGCTTGTATTATTTTAAGTTAAAATCAAGACAAATTGATGATCAAAATGCTGTAAAATCCAAGATCAAATTAAGAAAAACTATTTGATAATCAAAATTCAAAAAACTACATCCTGAAAAGAACGTGATCTTTTATCAGTTACGTCCTCACGCATGCAAAATCCCCAACACATGCTCTATGACGGAATTACAATTGGTGACTCTGACCGCCACTTGGTCTCACTTCGCTACAAATTGATCTACGTCAAAGTACTAGCAATCTTAATGTATCAACGCTTAACTGTCCACGAACATCTCAAGCAAAGAGGGAATTAACGTGTCTCATGAGCTTTTGCTTAAGTACCGAACGCAACTTCTCACCATCTTCATCAGTCTAAAATACCAAGCTTGTATTTTCGCATCACAGGCGATGAAAAATGGGTTTCGCATAGCAACAGAAAATGAAAAAGATAATGGTTATTACAAATTGAGACAAGAATCCTGGCTTTGTCTTTGGTGGAATTTGAAAGATTTCATTATTATTTACATGCAGGCTATTGTCCTCATCATGGTTGTTGTTGTTATCACAATATTTTGGCCGTTGTGTCCTCTGGCTTTCATTAGATCTATGTCGATCCAGATGGAATTCCGAACTGAACCCTTTAGTTAATCTTCGGGATGAAACTGTTTTCTCTGCAACATCTTTGCTTAGTTCTTATTTTGGTTCTGCTCAGTTATTCTCCCCCTGCCCCGTTTCTACTGAATCCAAGTACACAATAACCGAACCACTGATTGAACTCAAAACCACTACACAACCACTCACAATGCCCTAGTGGATTAAAACGTTGGTTCGTGAACTTGGGGACATAGTAATTTGTGAGTAGTGGCGGCATTGAAAAAACAAATTTCGCAGGAATTCTTTCAGAATATCTTTTCTACTTCTCAAAGTGTTTGTTTAGCATATTAACTAAACAGGAACAAATTAAATCAATTCTGTATTTGCATTCGACTCCTATTTTCAATATAATATGTATACAGTGTGTAATAACAAACTGTTCAAATTATGTAACAGCAAAATTGTTCAATTGTTAGATTAAGAGTTGAACCATTGTATCATGGTTGCAGATATTTTACTGGAATTCTTCGAGGTTTTTATAATACTATTGAACATGACGTTGACCAATAATAATTTATTTAGCTCTAAGTTGAAATGATGATCCATCTTGCAGTTATGACCTCTTTATCTAGTTTTCCTCTCTCTACTATTCACTCTTTTTTAAATTTATTCACCGTTTTCTTGATGGCTCTTGAGTGGACTCTGAAGATGGAGGACAGGGTATGAATGTTGATACCATTATTGAAGGCCTGAATGATCTTTTTCGTTTCACCATTGCTCATTTGGGAAGACATATTATTGCTGACACAAAATGATTTTAAGCTGTTCTTTTTCTAGCTGAATAATTCAAAGGGTTTTTCAGTGATTCTTATGACAAATGGTGTCAAGGTGGCTAAAGGTCTTATCTGAAAATCTTGAAAAACCGTGATTAATTTTTTTAGATATAAACATTTTGTGAGATGGAAAATTATCCCATGCTGTTACACGATTTGAACAATTTTGCTGTTACATTCGGTGTCTATCTATCTATCTATCTCTCTATCTATCTATCTATCTATCTATCTATATATATATATATATATATATATATATATATACATATATATATATATATATATATATATATAATATAATATAATATATATGGAATAACAGAACTAAAAATAGAAAGAGGAAGGTAATATGGTTCAACCCACCATATTGCAAGCTATCTAACATTGATATAGGAAGGTTTTTTCTGAAATTAATTAATAAACATTTTCACAGAAAACATCCATTACGTAAAATTTTCAATAGGAAAACACTGAAAATTAGTTACTCATGCGTTAGAAATATAGAGAAAATCATATCTTCCCATAATTGCAGAATACTTAGAAACTACCATTGTAATGTAACTCAATCGAGTATCCCTACCTGCAATTGTAGGAATTAAGATCATTGTCCAATCGGGGGTAAATGTAACTATGAAAATGTAATAATTTGTAGGTCTGATGAATTGGATCGTATTTACGATTCCAATGGAATAAATTATGACCATGGAATATTAGTGTTTAAGCCTTTTTATTATATCCTTACTCTGTCCTGGACATTGAGTTCTACCTGGATTCTATCCTCTCGGAATTTTTTATTCAAAAAATATACATATGTGTATATGCACCTGTGGATTTTGCATATATATGTATATTTACCACTAATATTATCTGTCTATATATATATATATATATATATATATATATATATATATTGATAATATTAGTGGTCAATATATATATATATATATATATATATATATATATATATATATATATATATATATTGATAATATTAGTGGTCAATATATATATATATATATATATATATATATATATATATATAAATTTCCAAGAGGATAGAATCCAGGTAGAACTCAATGTCCAGGACAGAGTAAGAATATAATATAAAAAGCTCAAACACTAATATTTCATGGTTATAATTTATTACATTGGAATCGTAATCACGATCCAATTCATCAGACCTAAAAATTAAAAAAAAAGGACTGATGGATTAGATCGTGATTAGGATTCAAATGTAATAAATTATAACCATGGAATATTAGTGTTTGATCCTTTATATATATATATATATATATATATATATATATATATATATATATATATACTGGATTCTCTCGCCCTTTCCGACATATGAGGGTAGAGCAACTAAGTTCTTAGAACCAAACAGCCAGACTATTCAGACATACGATTTGATTACAGTGGTGAAGTTCTATAACCTTGGATCTAGGAGAAGGACAACTCTGAATTCAAAATCTGTCGAAGGTCGTTTGAGGAACTTGTGGCACACGATGTACACCAATTTTCTATATTCGCCACTTCAAAAACCTGTGCTTGGTTCTGCACAAGCCTTCACTACTATACATCCACACACACACAAAACACACACACGCACATATATAAATATATATATATAATTTCAATATATTATATACGCGCGGTACATATTGGAAAGTGCTCAATATCAGTGATAGAGTTAACATATTTAGTTGTATGGATATGAGTTTGTAACCCTGGGTTGTCAAATGATCACAAAAGCGTGAAACTCAGGATTACAAAGTCATATCCCTACAACTCTCTCTCTCTCTCTCTATATATATATATATATATATGTGTGTGTGTATGTGTGTGTGTGTATTATCCCGCATAAAGGGAACAAATTTTAATATATATAGGAGGAGTGCCCAGTATCTAGAATAGAGCGTTTCTAGATATAAAGAATGCGGACATAGACATAATCGCTGTACGATCACACACAGACACGCATATATATATATATATATATATATATATATATATATATATATATATATATATATATAGTTACTATGACCGCAAAAATACTTATTCTCATGACTGGTTGAGATCCGTGAATGATGATTTTAAGAATTTTTTACTTAACAACAAATATTAAAATATCGACATTTTTTAAGTTAAACATTTCATTTGTTTCACCTTTGTGCCAAAGATTTTGTGGGGTTACTTTTCATGTCTAAGGTAGTTTTATTGCTATTATAACTAACCGCGTTGCATGTCTCGAACCCATATTAGATAGTCCTCTTCAGACTCATGTCGTACTCTGCAACTCTGTCCTCGTAGTAGTTCCGACCACGCGGTAGTATCTGCAGATATTTAATTTCTTCTCGCCTATTAGGCAAGAACACCTTACTGACAGAACATTTCTCTGTTATCAACGCACTGATTGGGATTCATTCCATCATTTTCTTCACGACGACCCTTGGAATGATATTTTTAAATATCCTGTTAAGAAATGTACCACTGATGTTTCTTCCTAGATTAAAACCGGCATCGAAGCTTTCATACCAGCATGAAAATACCAAGTGAAATCACAATCTTCCTTTTGGCTTCCTCCTGCTTGTTCAGGTGCTATAGCTCACAGGAATCACTTCTTACGGTTATATCAACGCTACAGGTTCAATTATAACAGACACTTCTTTGTAACCGAGTGTAAGCGTACCCTCAGCGAGGCAAAGTCCCTATTCGTTGCTAGAATGAGACGCTGTATAGTTTGGTTCTAGGGATTACTGGCGGCTCTGTAATAGTGTGCTGAAGAACATATCCTTAGTCTCTCTCCTCTTCAATCAGTTTAAAGAAGTGTCATCTACTGCAGATAAAACTCGGAAATTCTCTTCCAATTCCACTCACAACTTATGTTTGTCTGATCCCCCCCCCCCACGAAACTGATTCTCTACTCCATATGCACTTCGTCTGTGGTTGCTGTTATCATTTCTAAACTAGATCGCCTCAAGGCTTGCGGATTCAACTGTATCTCTGAAATTGTCCCCCCAAAATATGTGGTCCTGATCTGGCTCCTGTTACTACACTATCATGACAGATGTTCAAACGAATTACATTCCTTAGTTCCACAGGTTCAGATCTTCACATTTAGGACCAGCCATATCGCGTACACGGTATCAACTCATCTTCATTCTCTGTTTTTCTTTGATAAGGAGGAAGTTACACTCAAACAGCTGTTACTTGTTCCAGAGAGAGATGGGGGAGAGAGCACTTCCCCGACGAGTACATTCTTAACGTCTTCAATTCTAGAGTCAACGGATATCTATCCTACATATCCTTTTAATATGCGCCTCTTCCCTTAGGCCCTTGCAATAATCCCACTCACTCATAAATTCTCTACCTTGAGATGTCATTGGTCCCGCTATTGGGTGAACTAAATAATAAAAAAAGTATATGTAGTTTTTTATTTTGTTTTATGTGCTTGCGCGTTTGTGCATTATGGAGAATATGTGCGCAGGTATGTCCTCGTACATATTTAATTCCACTCGTCTTCCTCGTTATATCCGTTATGGGTTCCTGATCTAGAATTGCTCGCCGACCGGCCCCACTACCACACGACTAACAGCTTTTTCCAAGACTCAACAAATCCCCAGTCGAGCCTGTAACGTTATCCACATCGTTGTCTCCGTTCAAAAAAACCTTATTTTTTGCACATTATTTAGATGCATTTAACTCCTCCTAGCAATTTGCTACAGCTCACTTTTTACACTTGGTTTGCAAAAACGGCTGTCATCTGCGTACAAACCCCCACAAGGCAGAGAATATGAGACCCAGAGTCCAAGAATTCTTTTCAAACAGGATTTAATAAACCGGTTGTTTTAACCGCTTTCTCTCTCAGCTATCATGTCGTGCCAGTGGCGAGATATTTATTGTCACGATGTCTGGCGATGAGTCAGAGCACAAAGGAAAGGGAAATTTGTTTTCTTACCTTCTCTAAGGTCATTAGTGCAAAGGGAACATAATTAACCTCAGACAAAATTCGAAGTTTGTTTTCAGCGTCATCTTCAAAGAAATGTTAGAAATGTCTTTGAAATTTACTTACTGCCTTATTTCTAATATCTATATTCTCTTTAGTTTTTTAAAATACTAGGGTGTTATATCATATGACGAATGCATATAATGTTTCTGAAAATTGATTTTATATACATGTACATATGTATGAGATAACGATATATATATATATATGTGTGTGTGTGTGAAAAGTGTGTATATATAAATATAAATATATATATAATTATTTATATATTATATGCGCGGTACTTATTAGAAAGCGCTCAATATTAGAGATAGAGCTAACATATTTCGTTGAATTGATGTGAGTTTGTGGGTCACAAACTCACATAAATCCAACCATATATATATATATATATATATATATATATATATATATATATATATAGAACAATATTTGGGAAAATGTATGACAAAGTAGAAAAGGTTTACTTGTGACCCATTTCATCCTTTAAGATTTCATCGGGCTAAGTTTGTTATGTTGGTACGACTACACATGCGCACTAGCCAGTGATGCTGGGAATTTTAGAATTAAAAAAAAAACATTTTTAGAACTTTTTTATTTTTTAATATCTAGCCGATTTCATTTAGAATCTTTTTCTTTTTTTTTTCTATCACGTTTGTAAGTAGGTATTCCACACTATGATATAAGAACATCTACCAGGGATGGTGAAATGTTGTAAGAGGCAGGGCGTAAATTTACTGTAGATGACCTTGCGATTAAGGCTCTCTCTAGACATTTAAGTCGTAGTGAATAATTTCTCCTGTCAAAATTGTGTTCACTCTCGTTACGGTGGACAGCCAACGCATTTGACGTATTGTTTTGTAAAATGTCCCTTTTGTGTTCATATTTTATTTAGATTTCTTGAGGTTTCTCCTATGTACTTTTGTGACAATTATTACGGGCGATGAAGTAAATTCCTCCTTCAGATTTTAGCCTATTGTTTTATTTAGCATTGACTAAATCTTTGATTGTTTTGGATGTAGTAGTATTAAAAATTTTACGTTGAGTTTAAATAGATTCTTTTCAATTGTAGATATGATAAAGTTACTTGGTAGGATAATATATTTTTTTAATTCATCGGGTTTCTCAGTAGGGTCGTTTTCGTTTTGTTTTGTTTTTTTTTTGTTTTGGAATATTTTTGGGGCCTTTTGTTTCGCATTGAATATAAAATAATTAGGGTACTGGAGAAGTTTGGAAGTGCTTTCAATGTATGTCTCCTCTTCGTATAAATAATGTGGGCTGCATATTCAGAGTGCTCCTTAGTAGACTATGTATGTACACGTAAATATCTGGAGTTACATTTTATCACATAATTGAACTTTTTCGAATATTGTGTTTGGTTGGATTTTGTAGAATAATTACTTTAAACTATTTACTTAATAATATGTGAGTTGAGTTAGCTGTACCGCTCTAGCAAGCACCCGACTCGTACTATCTTCTAACTTTATAAGAGCCATATCAAGCCGAAAATGGAGTTTTGCTGTCACTCACGATAGAATCCAAAAGCATTTCCCTGTCCTTGTAGATGACGAATTCTTTTCCACCCTCCCAATCTTTTATCGCTATGTCCATGGCAAGTGTTCAGATGAACTATACTCTTTAATTCTACAAGTGTTAACCTTCACAGTTAAGACCCTCCATGTCACGTACATTGTAGCGAACCCCCCTCATTACCTTCATATTCCTCTGGTGAGATGTAAGTTCCACTCGAGCAACTTCTTCCCACGAACCACTTTCTTGTGGAATCGAGAGGTTGCTTCTCCGATCACAACAATCTTAATCACTTCAAAGATAGGGTTAACCGTTGCCTTTCATCCATATCAGTATAAGCAGTGCCTATTATTCTGTAACCCTATACCACGTGTAACCCTCGTCCCTTGTACAGGGTGAACATCATAGTAAAAATAAGGTCATCATATTTTATCCAAGATATGCCGTACAGTGTATTGCTCGAAATAAACTGTACTAGTTGGTTGTTCTTCATTTTTAGTATTTGTGAGTTGGTTAAGGATTGTTTGGCTTATGCAGAGCCTGAAATCAACCATCTCCTCTTTTATTGTACACCGTTGTGCAAATTGATTGAAGCAAAACGAATAATTCCGTTATTATCTACTTTTTTTCGTATTTTTCCACTGAAACATGACCCAGTGCACATGTTAGTACTTTGTATGCACATTCCACGAATTTGTTCCTTGCAGATTGACCACAGATTCTCGATTGGATTTAAATCAGGAGAGTTTCCGGGCCAGTCGATAGTACTTTGATTTGCTCACTGGTAAGGCTTGCCAGTGTGTTCGTGCAGTGTTACAATTTTGTGTATGTTTCCTTGGAGTAACAATGGCTATAGGACAACTAATCAACGAGTCCGGGCGGGATAAAAATCTGATGTGATCACGGATGACGCAATATTTTTCAAGACCAAACAAATTTCATCATACACCCCGGAAATAGATTCATATTACTGCACACCACTGCTAATGACCTAATCTGAGGAAAAAATAAAAATCGATTATACGCTGTCACTCCAGTGGATCTAAAACTGACCATAGAGTGAAAGAAAGGAAACTAAAGCTGTTGTTTCAATTAATTTGCATAAGGGTGTATATTTACGATTCTGTTGTTCCTCTTTGGAGTGTTGGATTCTGAGTTCTATACCCTCTTGCCATTTATTTTTTACTTATTTGTCTATAGTTGATCTTTAACCAATTTAGGTGATTTATATATGGGCAATTTGTACAAGCGAGAACTTTATTTTTGGAAAAACTTGACTGAACACAAACTGTCTATTTGATACGTTTAATGTGAAGAAAAGTGCAGCGAACTTTATATCAAGGGATCACTGGAGCTTCGACTAATGATGCTGCAGGTGCAAGCACGTGCCGGAAGTAAATTACTCGGTTTCTAAAAGGTTTTTAACTCGGGGGGAAAAAGGCCGCTCTGTGAAACATCAGTGGTCAACCGAGAAGAAACTGCAAGAACATTGTTTTCTCCCCCAAATTGCTACCCAGAATCAAGAAAGACGATTAGCGGCCAAGCATATGGGACCTGGAAGTAAAAATCAATAAAAACAATAAAACTGACACAAATTACTTACAATTGCAGGAAACAGACAAACATTTATTTCAAAGAATTTGTATTTCCACTGGAGTTGAATTATTTTCATGCACACTTTTTGGAAGTTACTAAAATAACGTTTTTCCAATAGGGTATGTACAAAATGAAAATCTTTAAGAAAAATGCATTGGACTGTCACGAACTCACAGAAGTTTCATCAAACGCACCCATTAAATCTTTAGTAACTAGAATTCGTTGAGGATTCTTTTCCTTAAAATCTTTTATCTCAAATAAATATAAAAATCGTTGAGCAACGTTACAAAATCTCTCGTAAACCTAAAAAGCGGACTCTTACTTAGCTTGGTGCTTGTGCTGTGGTACTGTTCACATAGAGTAGCAGCAAAATTCCGCACTGAAGGTAATTTCTCCGCGCTACACATCCCAAACCTCATCCCATATCCTTTCTATCCTAACTAGCTGTTAAATAGAAGAGCTGCCTGGACTCTCAAGTCTTGTGTTGGCAACTAATCTAGAAGAAACAAATCTAAATTAAAAACCAACCTAAAGATGGTTGAACTCTGTCAGGCTATCTGGCACCAGATATACCAATGCGTATATGGCTGCTGTACAATTGTGGCCCCTATTGGCGTAATAGGTTACGGAATTAGTGACAGGGCAAAATTATAAGTAGACTTTTCTATTATTAGGATAAAGTGAAAACGACAAAGATCTTGTAGATAATTTATAATGCGAGGAAATCATAAAAAATAACGTTTCTTTAAATTTCTCTTTTTACCAGAACAATTTTCACAGTTCTAAATATGAACGCATTACAGACACAAAATAATTGATTGCAAAGCAACAAGCAACAGAATGAAATAATTTTCAAAAAGTCATTGCTAGCACGCCGTAATTTCGTAATTTGTCAATATCCAATAGCAGACGACAGTAGAACAATTTGTGAAGCAATCGAAAACAAAGCAAACGAATCATGCGCTTAACTAGTTGAAGGTTTCACTTTTGCTAACTCGAAGGAAAGATGAACGCTACTTTCGTTGAATGAATGAACATATACGACGCTTAAATACTGAATGACTAATGGGCGAAATTAACAGGCCTACGATCTATCTGCATCTTTAATTAGTGATAATAAGTTTACCTGTAAAGAGGTGGAGACTATGTGCACGGATGAATTTATCATAAGTAACAAGATACACGTCCATGTCGAAAATAATACCCGTTCAGATCCATTATCCCTATCATCACTTTCATCTGGTTTTTAGATTTGCGTTAACCTATTTCATTACACACGAAAAATTATGAATTTATCATTATTCTGTTAGAAAGCCTTTGATTAATTTTGATAGAACAGAAGAAATTATAAAGAATGTTCGAATGTCTGATTTAAATTATAGAAAGTTAATCAATATAAGTATAATGAACTAAAGGTGAATAAAAGTTTAGTCTAAATTCAGTTATTATGAGCGAGACGTTATAGAGTAATGGGTAACAAAGCAGCAATTTCAGAGAATTCTCATTGGCTACAATACGCATGTGACCTTTGTGAAATTAAGCTAAAATTAGTACATACTTATATACGCATAAAGGAAATGCTGGGAATATACATATAAAAATGCCATTCCATCCTCATTAGCATCATATTGTCTCAACTTCATCAGTATTTATCACGGGTTTTCTTTTCTCCAATGCATCTCAGCGTCGATGACTTTTAGTTTGGATTTTCAATGCAGCAATTTTCATTCATACATCTGCCTGATCTTTTTTTTCTCTGACTGTTGCGCAACCTGGTGTTTTAGTTCTCTTGTTCTACATTTTCCATTATATCATGCGTTCTTATGTTTGCTGTGAAGTAAGATAATTAAAAAAATGGAGGCCAATCGGAGGAAAGAGCCGGTCTGCATTTTTTTTTAAAGGAGGTTAATCGTAGTCGTGATCATAGATTCATTGTGAACTGCACGAACCTTTCCTTAGTTACATAATATGAGGTTCATCAGGGCTACATACAGTTTTGAATTCAGAGTTGTCCTTCTCTTAGACCGGCTGCCAATCAAGACTGAAGAGCCCAGTCTTTTCTACTATTTAATCCATAGCTGGGAGAGAATAGGTGGATTCATATCTTTCCCAAGGTTATTTGCGCATGAGTGAATGTAATGAACTTGACTGTAAATTAAATTTCTCATTCGGAACCGCACATCTAGAACCGCCCACCCCAAATAATGAGGCCTATACTGGCAAATATGTAAGATTTTCCTTTGCAACAGTTTGAAAGCAACACATACAGACACAGACACCCACGGACACACACACGCGCGCATGCACACACACACAAACACACACACGCACACGCATATACACACACACCCATATATATATATATATATATATATATATATATATATATATATATATATATATATATATATATATCATTGTGACGTGCCAGAAGGTTTTCCTCCTCTGAGACCATCTTTCACATTTATAACTCTACCATTCGGACGTGCATTTAATACTGTTGCCATATCTGGTTTAGCTCCCCCTCCTATTTATCGCGTGGTTCTTGACAAAATACAAAGAAGGATCTGCAATGTAATCGATCCTGATTTGGCATCTCGACATCAGTCACTTTCTCACAAATGTGACGTGGCTCCCTTCTGTCTTTTCTAGAAATATTTTCATAGCAACTGTCCTGATGAGCTTTTTTTCCCTGGTGCAGAGACTACATGAATTTAAGCATGCTACTAGATTGGCATCTAGGTCCCACATTTTTACTGTTGAAAAAATGAAATGTAACCGCCACATCTATTCCAACATTTTCTTTCCTTGCACTTCCCTACAATGTAACTCACTTCCGTTTATTTATTTCCCTGAAAATTACAATCTTCAAAAATTTAAATGCGACATCAATCGCCATCTTGTGCCTTCTTAAATCCCGTTCATCTTTTGTCCTTTCCTCAATCCTCGCTATACCCAGTCTTTTCTCTCATTTTCACTCTCTGTAACCTCCTGGGTACTAGTAGAATGACATTCTCGCCTTGCTTGGGGGTGAAATATATATATATATATATATATATATATATATATATATATATATATATATATATATATATACTGCCAATGTGACATTTTTCTATGTCATCAAATGCGCCTACTATGTACAGAGGTGGCCGAATTTCCCTCTGGACTCTTCTAATGACGAAGTAGGAATAGAATTAATCTTCACAAATAAAACACCCCAATTTATTCATATCGGAAATTATTTTCAACTCACAGATTGTTTTTAGCTTATAATACTCAATAAAATAGCAAAAAATGAAATATTTAATAAGTTTTGACAGCATGTTTTGCCTGTTTGGTTTTATATATTTCAATGACTAAGATGTATTAGGTTGGTGCAAAAATAATGTCGTTTTCTCACATAGAAACATATGTGGGAAAACGACATTATTTTTGCACCAACCTAATACTTCAAAAAACAGAAGACAGTTCATCATTCATCCGCATCTTGTATAATGAATGTTATGCATCATGCGCAACTGGACAAAGTTTTTTGTTTCATATACGAAACTAAAGTTTTCTGAAATGTTTGGCATTTATGGAAAATCATTGTTCTATTCTTCTCTATGTAATGAACATTAAAATCGTAATGTTTACTTGAAGAAAGCTCTAAAAATAAGGATGCGCTTTATACAAATGTATGTTTTAAAGTGTAAGAAATTCGATCATTTTTTTCGGCTCTCGGAACACACATGCATCATTTTTCTCAAATGATAACAGACTAACCTTTGAACTTTCTAACATAATTAAATGCATAACTATCAGTAGTCATGAAAATTCCACAGTTTTCTTATCTGGATTTTTTTATGAATCACAATTCTTAAGTTAATGATTAAATAAGCTCCTTACTTATTTAATCACTAGCACCAATACCCAGCTGGTCGATCAGAAAAAGCGTTCAATTTGAATGGAGCAAAAACAGCATCATATTTAGATGTGACAGAGTCTGTCTCCTTCAATTACTTTAAAGTACTTTCATTAAAAACATTTTGAATTAATGCAATTACTGATACAACAGAAATAGTCTGTTTTTATTCAATCGAAGTTAGCCGGGGACATGAAGGGATAAAACAAGCAACATGATGACTCACTTCAGACCACAATTATTTTGTAGTTTTTGAAATTCAATTTGTTAGTGTGCTACCAGGGATGTAAAAAAATGATATATTTATAAAGCAATTGTTAAGTTTGATGAAAATTGGTTGAAAGATCAACGAAAAATAAGAAAGAAACGAGTAAAGATCGCCATTTTTCGTTATTTACGCGGGTTTTCACTATATGCGTGGACTCAATTATCAAGTTAAATGACTGTTAAACAATCAACTTATTGTTGGCTACAATTGAGTGAAGTGTGTATTAGATTGCTTGAAAATGGAGGGAGTTTTTAATTTAAAATTTGTGTTAAAATCGATTTGTGTTTGAATCGATTTTTCGCGGCTTTCGCTAAACGCAGTGGCGTAGAAATAAAAATGCGGTATTACTAAGCTCGTCAGGATGTAAGTAACCTACATACCGAGTTTGAATGAAATTGGAGGAAAAAATGTGAATTTATTGATTATTTATTTATTTTTAATTATCGATTTTTTACGCTAAGTAATGTATGTGCCAAGTTTGGTCAAGATCGGTTGAATGGATCTCGAGTGAAAAGGTATCACACAGACAGACACACTCATACAGACACACAGACATCCTTTTATGTATATAGATTTACTTAAGACTTAGTTACACGACTAAAAGAAAACTGTGGAATTTTCACAATTACATCACTAAATATTTAAGTTTAACAACTTTAATAAATTATTGCAATAATAGTCATCAAGATGAATGTTAGTTTTTATTTTCTGAAGTAAGGGGGTACAAATGGAAAGAATCAATACTTATAAGGTTTTACATTTCACAGAAGTAGACGTTAAAAGCAGAGGAGCGTTATCTGTTCATTCATTCATTCATTCTTTCTTTAAACTCAAACAGCATCCCTGATAGATCATTCCTCTGTCTTTCCTCACAGTGAAAACGGAATGGTTCATTATTTATCTGTGGTAATTACTTGGTGTAGATATTCACCACAAGAATTGTTTTGGTACTTCTTTCTTTAAATGTAATGTGATATTTTAAATTACTACTCAACTGTGACAGCTTATGGGCACATCACAGTAAAATGTATGATCATGAAGTTAATGTCGAGTCTGGTCAGTAACTCGATGAGTGACAGATTGGGAATACCAGGCGGTGCGGGTGGTGTAATGGATAATGGCTCGGAATTGTTAATTGGAGAACCGAGTTCCGAGCTACGGTTTAATTAGTAAGACTTGTATCACTAAACTATTATTATTTTTAAAAAATAAATAAAAAATATTAAGATTTCAGCATTAAATATCCCATAGAAGAAGATATCCTGCTGAAGAAAAACAATCAAGAAACGTCAATTTTGACGAGGCAGATATGAATTCTACTATACAAACACGCTGAATTAAAAATAATTATCGACAAAGATATTGCTTATATTTGGCAATTTAACAAATAACGCAGATGAAATATGTATTTAAATATGTTTTTAAAACTTGCTACCCAAATTATATATTACTGTTTATATTGTAAACGTAATTTCTTAGTAATATATAAAAAGCTGATAGTATACAAATGTATTTGTTCTATTAACACTAGGATGGCCGATGTGTCGTTTTCGACACCTTCAAATTTTCAACAAATTACTATGGAATAACTAGTTTTGGTTGGATGCTGAGGCTTATGGACAATTATTGAATTTTAGCAAAGATGCTTAACAGACTTAATTCTTAAAAAAATATTCAGTGGAAAAGCCGATATTTGAGGTTTCACTTTGAATGGCCGAGGTGTCATTTTTGACACCTAGGCTATTTATAAGGTAAATGTATTGAAAAATTTCTCACAAGCAATAATACTTGTGTTTATGTCCCCTATCTATCTATTTATCTATCTATCTATACACGCACACACACATAATTTATATATATATATATATGTGTGTGTGTGTGTGTGTATATATATATATATATATATATATATATATATATATATATATATATATATATATATATATATATATATATATGTATATATAATCACTTTCTTTCAGTATGAGGTATACTAATATTTGTGAATTTCTTTTCAGACTTGTTATTCTTGACTTGAATATTGAATATATTAAAGATGGCTACTTCACGTCGTAATGTAAATAAAGATGTCAAAAGAGCTGGCCATCCTAGTGTTAACATAATATCCCTCGATAAAATCTAGCCGTAAGCAAATTTATGAAAATTTTGAAAACATTTGAATAACACGGCCGAAACGTTTTGATAACAACAGAGATGAGGAAAATAGTTCGTAAGTAAATAACATAAATAATAATAAATCCTCATCCCAGAAACTCAGGCGCTATACATATCTCTTTTTTCTTCTTTTTTTTTTTCTCCTTTTTTTTTCTTGATTTTTTCTTCTTTTTTTTGTTCTTTTTTTTCTCCTTTTTTTTCTTCTTTTTTCTCCTTTTTTTCTTTTTTCTTCTTTTTTCCTTTTTCTTTCTCCTTTTTTTCTCTTTTTTTCTTCTTTTTTTGTTCTTCTTTTTCTTTTCTTTTTCTTTTTTTGTAATTATGTTTACTCTATGCATAAGTGTGTTCTTGTATTTTGACGTCCTAAAAGATAAATCTTAGCAAAACAAAACCAGACTCTGATTAACACTATAACGAGACACTAATCAACAGCGGAGACATTGGATCTGGTAAATTAAAAAAACAGGATCTAAACACCGACTGTTCTTAAGCTTAACCAAGGTGTACAGTACATCAACCTAATCATTATTTCGCTTACAACAGCTCTACCATTTAACACTCCCAGATATTACGTGTTATTTATCAAACGCCAAAATGAAGAATTTGTTTAGAAATCCAGAGAATTTTGTCTTTCTTTCCAGTATAGTTAAATACTTGCAACATTCACTTATGACATAATTTGAATTGTTGGTTGAAATTCAGATTAATAACAGTAATTTAATTCTCTAGTTCATAAAGTGATTACTGCAAAAATTACCTCACGTTTGAAACTATATGAAACATTTCCTTCTATATGCCGTGATCTTTTAGGGCGTAGAAGATGATGACTCTCCACATCTTCCTGTCTTTTGGAGCTCTTATTAACCTTTGTCTTTTCACGATCACTCCCAATCTCAGTTCTTTCCTCTATTTACACGACCTTATTAGACAGATGACTCACTGTTTCCTCCTTTTCCCTCTTACCGCCAAATATATCCTGTGTGTATCAAATTGTCCAATCTCCCTTTCCTCATTATGTGTCCTAGTTTCAACTAAATAAAATAAAAAAAAATACATGATTAATCCAAATGTAAATAATTATGAGTAACGTGTTGTGTGTTTTCGTAGAAATAAATGTGTATGTTTATAGCCGTTCCTTAAAAGCGTTTGTCAATCTTTTCTTTTGGCTCAATCAGCCTTTCTACTTGTTACGGTGGCGTAGCTACAGCGTGTGCCGCAAGGGGGCAACTCCGTGAGTGTGTCACCTTTAACCGCACCCCCAACCACAACCCCAGAAATGCATTTTGCAATGCGTTGACAGACATTAAACTCGTCTTGACTTCCATCATTCAAGTCAAATGAAATACTTCGGCTATGACATTCAGGCCAGCAAAATAATACGGTGACTAAAGGGATTATTATTTCCTTTTTTTAAACACACACACACACACACCGATATATATATATATATATATATATATATATATATATATATATATATATATATATATATATATATATCCTTCCACTTGACTGACGAGACCTTACCGACGAAACTCGGGTTGCGAGGTTGGTTGGCATTTTAGCCTTTGATGATGATATATATATATATATATATATATATATATATATATATATATATATGAAAGTGGTCACTGACGTTAACATCGAGCGATGGCAGTCTGTTTTATGTATAAACGCAATCTTAAGGGCATGAAGAAAACTGTAAAAAAATAACTTCTCAATATATTTTAAGTAAAGCGTCTGTAATATTCTGTATATATCCAATAAAGTAATGGTTAAAATTCTTGTCAGATATTTATTTGCATCAGTTACTTTATTAATCTGCCATTAACAGGTGTTGACAAATCATCAATATGGCGTAATGTTTGGTTAATTCATTTACGTTTTTAAAAATATTCTGTTACAAACAGGTCTTAATTTCTATGCAAAAGTATTCTTATTTTTTCAACAAATAATAAAAACTTCAAGTGTTTTTAACTGTTACAATAAATCTATTAAAAATCATTAAAAATGTGTGTGATAATGAGCAAACTCCTCTCGTAAATTAATTCCTTTGCGACTTAGGTCCTCTCTGAGTGTTTCCTTACTGTGATTATGTACCAGTTTAAGCTCATAGGAAGCGTCGCCGTAGTCTAGTGATTGGCTGTACATTTTTGTAAATTACTACTACTGTTTTGTGTTCAATCCTCAGTGGGTGCTTCACAAATGTTGTCTTGTGTCCTACTAAGCTCAGTATATTGATATATAATTATATTGGGTATGTTAAATTTCTTGAAAGTGATTCCGGGAAAGATTTCTGTTTACAGCCTAAATCATGCAACTATGACTTTTATGGGAATACACATCAAAAAACATTAAAAAAAATTGGCCAAACTTCCTTCTTTGTTTAAGAGGTTTCAAGATTAACCTTTTAAAATTAAGTTTATCCCTAAATTAAATTCAATTTGTATGCTATTTACATAAGTTGAACA
This sequence comes from Acanthosepion lycidas, assembly GCA_963932145.1. Lineage (NCBI taxonomy): Eukaryota > Metazoa > Mollusca > Cephalopoda > Sepiida > Sepiidae > Acanthosepion > Acanthosepion lycidas. The sequence continues at coordinate 20,575,701 of OZ010582.1, read as the reverse complement.
CTCAATGCCATATATACTCTGGCAGGTTTATGCTTAGGCTATAGATTAAAAGTATTTTTTTTACTCGTGAATATCGGGTTTCTACAAGGTACTACCTTAGGACAAAGAAGAAGCAGACTGTGGAAAAGAAATGAGATGACAACTGAGGTAGATGGAGGAAGCTGGTCAGATGATCAGCTGCGCAGCGAACCTACGACCACAATAAGGCATGAGACTGATGATGATGTTCATGATGATGACGACGACGATGATCATAATGATGATATGATTTTGGTAGTTTCCATGGAAACCGAATGCAATAAAATGCCCATATGCTGTTTGGCCGGCGAGATCTGGCCGGTCGTCCGGGAAAGGGTTAAGAATGTCTTTCGGTGGGTAAGTGTCACATTTACACAAATCACAAATCCATATGCATAATCTATCTAGGTTGTCCCTCTTTCTGTCAGTGTGATTGTGTACGCGCGCGCGTGTCTGTGTGTGTGTGCGTGTGTGAAAGTGAGAGAGAACGAAAAAAAGAAATTTTCCCGCCTATTTCCCTTTTTTTCCTTTTTCTTTCTTAATATCCTGATATTTCACTTCTTTGTTCGTAATCACCGCGCCAATAATTACCGACTTTTTTCTTCTCCCTCCTCTTCCGGCCAGATATGTATATTTCACCCACATTTTTCTTCTGGTCTCTTCCCGCACTTCCTCTTTTGACCTACCCAGATGACATTTCTTTTTTAGTCCCGTCTTTGGATTCTTGCTATCACGAGAAAAATATTTCACTGTTTAAAGACATCCGAAACAAAGCATACAGCAATCTCCCATCGTCATCGCTGTGACCGAGATGTATATGTGTCGAACAAGTAAACGAAGAAAAACATAGCAGAAATAGATTTTTTTTTTTAAAAAAAGGAGAAAAAAAAAAAAAAAAGAAAGAAAGAAAGTGATAAGAAGGAATAAACAAAGAAATAGCATTTTAGAGTTTTGATTTTATCCCCTTTGGGTTGAGAATATCACGTAAATTCTTTTTCTTTTTCTTTTTTTATCGCAAATAGAATTTGGTATGGATGCTCATATAACGGAGTGTTCCCACGAGTTTACTATTGTCTATCATCAGATACTTTTGTTTCTAATCACGCATACACGTGTAGATATTTCCAATGTTTTTGCTATCTCCGTAAGTAGCTAAAAAAAGAAAAAACGGGAAAAAGGGGAAGATTACTTCAAGTAAGCAGAAACTACATGAGAAATCAACGTTCTTCTTACCTGGGCTTGAACTTCAATCTTTGCCCCTTGTCAGTCTCTATGCAGGCCACAGAGGTTGCTATTTATTACTTTGGACACAAATCGCAAGGCTTGGATGGGAATGATCGTATTTTTTTTTTTTTTTTTTTTTTTAAATCGCTAATCCTGAAACAGTGCTTTTAATGGGTAAATGAAACAAAAATGTTATATATTCATACATATGTATTTTATTACTTACATTATTTTTAGTAGTTAAACATATTTGAATAGACGCTCAGTTTATTTCATAAACAGTATATTTATTTATTTATCTTCGTCTCCAGTCCTGCATACGGGTATCCACTAAAAGTAACGTTTAGGCAATAAAATCTGTCGCATAAATAAATAAAAACACGAGCACTTCCTTAGAAATTATACACACACACATATATATACACACACATATGAAATGAGAACGAATTGAACATAAATTCAAACGTTCGCAGCATTAATTTAAAATAGGGCTCAATCCAATCCAATAGTGGAGAAGTATTCTTTATCATAGTATATTACATTCGGACACGTAGAAACAACGCTACATAAATGCACGCATGTTTCGATATGTATGAACGCATCTCATCAGAACGCCCTATGTAGCGTTGTTTCTACGTGTCCGAATGTTATATATATATATATATATATATATATATATATATATATATATATATATATATTTAAAAGAAAAACAGATCACTTTAAGGTACCATTATAATAATTTATTTCACCAGAGCCCTTTTAAAGGACGCCGGATCATCAGATAGCACTTCCAAAAATGAAATGAAACGAAAAATGAAATTAAAATTGATGGGTAGTGTAAGTTTTTACAATTTAACAGAGACTGTAAAAGGGATAGTTAAAGAGACATGGTAGAGTATAGGGAGGGATTAATTTAATTTCTCTCTCAAACACAATTTGTATTGGAGGAGGAGGAGTGACCAGACCTTGCCCTATTTAGACAGTTAACTTAATTTAAGTGATATTGAAATGGGAGGGGAAAAAGGAGAAAAGAAAAAGGAAAAAGAAAGAAGAGGGAGAGGGAAGTAAAGAGAAAGAGGCTGTAATTGGGTTTTAGCAATTTATGTAAAGAATAGATTTTAATGCTTGATAGTAATTTAGATGTCTAAAAAAAACGAATAAATTAATTTGATGTTTGCTATCAATTTAAATATTTATTTTTTTTTAAACAAATAGTTTAGGAATTTAATATAAGTTAAATACTATATTTATTAACACATTAATTAATAATTAATTAATTTAATATAAGTTAAATAAATTAATTAATTTAATATAAGTTAAATATTATATTTATTAACACATTTATATATATATATATATATGTATATGTATTTGGGAAAAATGTATGAAAAAAATCGACCTTGCCAATGGAACGATCCTCCGTGGCTCGATCAGTTAAGGCACATCAGGTTATATGACAGTGCCGTATAGGATACAGGTTCGATTCCTGTCGGAGGACGAATATTTTCTATGAAAATTTCTCGGACATTCAGGCCGGTAAATGTTATTAATACTGTTTAATATAAAACGGAACATTTACTTAAATATTTGTATCTATTAAAAGAATGTATAAACATAAAAATGTCTATGTATATATCGTTATCTCATATATGTATATCCAAACAACTTTGATTTAAAGAAACCGACAAGGCCTGTCTATTTAAGTTTTATTGTATTTTTCCAAGTTTCGGATAAGGCGTTGAGTATTGCACTTGAAGTTGGGGATAAACTGTCCAAAGTTCATATTTTGTTATTTTTGTTCAAGTACTTTCGACTTTCGCAGTCATTATCAAGAACAGATACGGTATCTATGTGGTGGTTAGAATTCCTTGGTCTGTATCCTGATATTCTTTGGGAAACCAGACGTTTGAAATTGTCTACCCTGGCATCATGTGTAACGACCACAGGGACCGAGGCCGCACAAAATGATAGCGAATTTTTTTTATTTACTTTTTATTATAATAATAATAATAAGATATATGCATACATTATTTATATCATATGCACTTCAAGATATCTTCTCATATATATATATATATATATATATATATATATATATATATATATATATATATATATATATATATATATATATATATATGAGTGTGTGTTTGCGTGAGAACAAAAAAATAAGATAAATAAGATATTTTTGCTGAATGCAATTTCATTGAATTCTCATTGAATAGTATTTTTACAATCCAGTTGAATGAATTTCTTAATTAGGAATACTCCGGCATTAAGGAGTCGGAGAGCCGAGTTCGAATTCCAGTCGAATCCATTACATTCACTTACGTGCTAATATCCTTGGGAAAGGTATGAATCTTCTTCTCCCCCTGCCCGGCTATGGGTAAATAGCAGGACAGACCAGGTTCTATAGTCTGGTCTACCGCAGAAAGAAATGGCAACCTAATGCGGGAAAAAAAATCTACCTCGCCTGTCATGTATCGAAAGATACATGATCGCTTAAGCGTGTATCACACATGGCACATAACTGACTGATATATATATATATATATATATATATATATATATATATATATATATATATATATATAAATTTAATAATTTAAAAATATGGTCCCATCGCCACACAGGAATTGCCATGTTTATATATTATAAATTTAATAATTTAAAAACATGGTCCCATCGCTACACAGGAATTACCATGTTTCAAAAACATTTAACTTTAAATTTAATTATAGAATTAAATGAAAATCCCTAGTACGGTTTCATTTTCGAGCGATTTTAGGAATCCAAAAATCACTTGAAAATGAAACCGATTTTAATTTCTGCTTTTGAAACGTGGTAATTCCTGTGTAGCGACGCGACTATATTTTTAAATTAGTAAATTTATAATGTTTATGCTCTACTGAATTGTATTGAGCACTGTTTTTTACAAATAAAAATAATTAATAAGAACACCGGATTATCAATATTACAGTTCTTTCCCATTATTTCATATATATATATATATATATATATATATATAATTCACGCTAAATTTCATCTGAGAGTTTCACTCTGTTTTATCTCGTATGATTCAATCAATGAGAATATAAGAAAAATAAAAGAATTTGAACACACGATCTGTTTTTGTGGCGTCCTGACAACTCTTTTCTGGCAAGAATTGTGACGATGTAGACATTCGGAATCTTACCTCTAAACGACAACTGACACTTGCATAATTTAAATCAACAGTGTAATGGAGGTCCTTCACTCGGGGAATACCTTGCTCTTAAATGTCAGTCCATTGTCTGTTATCTGCAATGTCTAACACGATACAGCATTGTTTTTGCTTTTTGTTTTGTTTTTTTGCAGTGTTCACATTAAAGAAGCGATTTGGTGTCGTGTTCCATATCAGGTGGAAATAGCCATAAAACTATGTGGCATATTTTGCATTAGGGGAAGCGAAGTGGGCGAGTGGTGGGTGGGGGGCGGTACAAATGAATACTATCAAAACAATTCAGGCGCTACAAAGTCACTTTTCCGTTCCCCAGGTGGCAGAGCTGGAATTTTCTTAACTAGCAAGTTTAGACTTGATTTTTAGAACGTGTGGATCTCAAATTGTTCACGCCCCAATACACACGCTTCTGAAATTTACTAGTGTCATTAATATAAGTACTGACCAAAGAAGAAAACTGATTGATATATTAACAAAAGGATAAACACGTAATTGTTAATATGTCTCGGTGGTTTACTAAAGGTTTGAGAACAGCAACCTCTAGGCATTTATAAAACTTACCTCATTGTGGAAGCAAATTCTTTGTCACTCTCTCCTCACGCACGCATACACACGCACGCACACACACACACACACACACGCACGCACGCGCGCACACACACACACAGCTTGTGGTTGCTTATTTATCAAAATTGTAAGAGGTTGGTGTTAGAGACTAGATAAAAGTGATCATTTTGGATGCTGAATTTCAGGATAGGCACACCTCACATCAGTCAAATGAATTATTGAATAAAAAGATAAAATGTGACCTACCAATCTTCTAAGTGGACCTCCCTATTTTTTTACCTTTGTCATATATATATATATATATATATATATATATATATATATATATATATATATAAAAGTGAACATAGACGTCAACACTTAGAGGCGACAGTCTGTTTCATGCTAGATGCAATTGTGGTCTGACAATTGCATCTAGCATGAAACAGACTGTCGCCTCTAAGTGTTGACTTCTATGTTCACTTTTATATTTACACACGCTCTATCTCTGATATTGAGCACTTTATCCCATAAATATAGCACACCTTAAGACTATATTTCTTTATATATATATATATATATATATATATATATATATATATATATATATTTCGGTAGACGAAAATATAATTCGTCTACCGAAACAAGCTTATTTCCCCTATATGAGGTGATTTTGGATTTTATTGTGTATTAATTTTTGCTCTGTAATAATAAATACATTGAGCTTTTTTTGTGGATCAGTTTTAATATTTTATATTACTAGGATCCACTTGGATTATATAACAATGGATTTGTTACTATTTTGATTTCACTATATATATATATATATATATATATATATATATATATATGTGTGTGTGTGTGTGTGTGTGTGTGTGTGTGTGTGTGTATGTATGTATGTATGTATCAAATATGTGGTGCAGTTCAATTTATATTCCAATGAATCATTCATACAAAAAGTAGATTAGTAAAGTTAATGATATAAAATGGCAAAATCCTTTCGAAAACAAAAGTTGCATTAACCTACAAACTACTCAATGAATGTTATGAATGTTTTAAATAACTACATGCTGTATAAGGTATTTTGTATGATAGATTTTTATATATGGTACCCTTCTTATCTATTGCTGATGTTGAAAGTACTCAAGTCACACCATTTTTGTTATTTCTTCTTTTTTTTGCGATTCTGTAGCGTGATAAGACAATTTTCGAATAAGGATGATCTTTACCAACGACCTCTGGTGTTACTCATTCAAAACCATTTTTAACTTTGCGTTTGCATATAACTAACAGTTTCATTTTCAAGTGATTTTTGGATTCCTAAAATCGCTCGAAAATGAAACCGTACTAGAGATTTTAATTTAATTCTATAATTAAATTTAAAGTTTTAGTTTCTGTTTTTGAAACATGGTAATTCCTGTGTAGCGATGGGACCATGTTTTTAAATTATTAAATTTATAATATATAAACATGGCAATTCCTGTATGGCGATCGGACCATATTTTTAAATTATTAAATTTATATATATATATATATATATATATATATATATATATATATATATATATATAAAATATGTGGTGCAGTTCAATTTATATTACAATGAATCATTCATACAAAAAGTAGATTAGTAAAGTTAATGATATAAAATGGCGAAATCCTTTCGCTAACAAAATTTTAAAGATGCATTAACCTACAAATCACTCGATGAATGTTATGATCCGTGTTTTAAAAATTATAAGATGTATAAGGTCTTTCTTTAAAAGATGTATAAGGTCTTTCTTTTACGCAAGTACTTTCAACTGTACATTCAGTCATCTTCAGACATGGAAATTATTTTGTTTTTGGTAAAATTCAGGTAGCATCCCAGACGAAAAAATATAATCCGAATCGAAATATGTTTGTCCAGTCGCAACGATAAGTTTGAATTATTTTTTTAAATTTAAGAGAGTGCGTATTTTACTAATATGGCAATTTGAGAATTATACACACGCACACACACACACACACACACACACACACACACATATATATATATATATATATATATGACAAAATAGAAAAAGTTTACTTGTGACACATTTCCTCCTTCAGGACTTCGACAGACTAAATTTATGTTGGTACGACTTTACATGCGCACGAACGAGAGGTGCTGGGAATTTTAGATTTTTTTTATGATTCAATTTTTATTCAATTTTTACAATCAAAATATACGCTAGAGTAAAAGGGACGCTAACTTACATAACTTGATCTCGTTTTCTGCTAGTTTTAGAGTTCTTTCTCTATTTTTAACATTTTAATATGGCGTAGATTACTGTAGGAATTCCAATTCTCAATTGTAACAACCGTTCCGAAGTTAAATTGCTCTATAGACCACTAAAATATTACTGTGGACTCCCAGTTTGCTATTTTTTTGCGTGGACCCCAGTAATTCTACATGGACCCTCATGGTCCATATGAACTTCGGTTGAGAACTTCTGGTGTAGATAAAGAAAGTTAAAATGAGTCAGGCTATTTACGGTCGGAAGTTTTCAGTCATGGTATTGATGAGTGAAATACTTTGAGCGGTGAATCAACGCCATTGATCTGGCACTTCTTGATTCTTAATAGATTGTCGCTTTTCTACGCTGTCATTCACTTCCTATTATCATTCATATTGCAAAAGAACTGAATCGTGATACAATGTATAGCAACCATCATTATTGCTTGCATCGAAATACATCTAATTATCTTTTAATCGTCTAAGAGAACTTTTTCCCCTTACATCAGCATGGCTGATGCTAACCTCCCGGAGAAAAACTTATTGCGCATTCTTGGGCTAATGGCTTCCGCTGACATGAAGTGCAGAGATTATATTGAATCAATTGCTGGATCTGCTGGGAAAGTTGGTTTACTGTCAGGCTAGACAATTTTTCTCTCCAGAATCTATCTTACACATTTATAAGTGTAGCTGTCACATCTGGTTTGATGCTTCTGCTATGTATTTAGATATTCTACCTAAAATCTAAAGAAGAATCTGCAGTTTTATTGGTCCTGACCTGCTATCTCGACTTGAGTCACTCTCCCGCCATAGTAAGGTCGCTTCCGTCTGACATTTCTATAAATATTTCCATGGTAATTGTTCTGATGGGCTTTGCTTTTTGATACCTAGTCTTTAGGAATTTAAGCGCAGCACTAGATTGGCTGCAAGGTCTCATCATTTTACAAATGGCTATAGAGGTAACCGTCAGTTCTATGTTAACAGTTTCTTCTTTCACAATTCTTGCTTGTGGAACCATCTCCCAGCTTCATGCTTCCAAGGCAAAAACTTAAAACCAATGTCAATCGGTATCTTCTGTTTTTATTTTATTTTTTTTATTCCCAAGTTTTTATTTCTCTCTCTCCTTAATAATGCTTTCTTTTTCTCATATTCTCTCACACTCAGGAACCTCTTACGTCGTAGTGGCTTTATTGCCTGATTTGGGGTGAAATGATTAAGCAAAAGTCCCATGATATTCAGTGCATATGTGTACTTTGTACGAAGTCCGTGAGTCTCTTACCAATTATTTACACATTTTAGCATACTTAAAATCCAAATTATATTTTTGGCACAAAATAAAAACATTTCCAGATGCAAATTTATCTGATTTAAACGAAAATGGCTTTTAAATGGAATAATGTACCTAACTATAATAGAAATTGTGAGTAAAAACATAGAAACTTGAATAGATAATTAGATTGAAGCAAGAGATTTATAGATTTAAAAATATATATTCTTCTGAAAAATAGATTTATTCCGTCTTTATAGGCTGGGTCATGTGAAAGGTGAAATGTGTCTCACATCTCGTAAGTGGTCAGTGTTCTAGCCTAGGTAAAAAAAAAACGCTCAGATGTCCCATGTACATCTTTAAGGTTGCAAAACAATCTTCATGCTTTAATTTCATCAAATTTGATTATTTTGGGGGAAATTGGTTTTCAACAAGATTATTGGTTTTCAACAAGATTATTGGTTTTAAGACAGATTATTTAAAATCTTTATCTATGACGGAACCGTGCAAACATATATAGTTTGTCTTTTTATTTTTTTATTTACTTTCAACTAAAATATAATTGCTAAAAACGTTTGTGGATTTTACCGAATTAACTCGTTCATATTAAAAAGTTGATCAAATATTTCTAAGAGTTTATAATATTATATAATGAAAAATGCCGAGTAAAAAAATAGAAATAAAATAAAACTTATTTTATTGATACTCACTTAAAACCGGAAGACATTTCTTAAGCTCGATGTCAAATCACTTCTTGTTGATAGAATTTATATTATAATTATTTGCAAATAAAAGGATGCTATACTTTGGTTAGTCAAATTCAAACATTTAAAGTTACCTTTATTTGTATTTCTACTAATCCTTAACCCTCGGTTTAAATGATTTATGAACATGAATGTTTAAAAATTCAGAAATTTGTCTTTTTTGCAATTAACTGAGGAAATGTTCACGATTTTCATGAGAAAAGGGAAAAAAGAATGAAATATTTTAATAATGCTTTCATAAAATGGGTATATGTTTGAAATATGGATATGTTTATCTCGTTAAGAAAAGCATTTATATATATAAAAAAAAACTGTAATAAAATTGTTTCTTTATAAAATAAAGGATTCAATCTTCATTGTTATTCTTCTTTCAATGTGAATAAAATTTTAAAATTTTGCAGCATTTGTGAAAAAACAATCATAAACATATCGGATTATTATTAAAAATGTGAGTAAAAAAAGAAAACTTCCAAAGTATTATTATTATTATTATTATTATTATTATTATTATTATTATTATTATTATTATTAAGTGGCAAATTAGACATTAAATTGCTTTATTCTCCAAGTTAGAGCATTTTAACGGTATTGCGCTACAAAATATCGCTAGGATGTGCCGTTTTGTTATTTTACAATAGCAAACAAACACACAGAGAAACAAAAATCATGTCCTTGTAATATAGTTATTACAAAAAATCTGAATAAAATCGGAATTCATTGCTTTGGTGTGGTAACTCTTTATCTAACGAGTAGTGTAGATATTATCTTTACTCTTTACTCTTTACATTGATACTTTCGTTGTTTATGTGCCTTTTCTCAACGTTTTCATATTTCTGTGCATCCACCATGTAACTTGGTTCTGAGAATTCCTTCTTCTCTGGAGGTTGAATTTCAATGAGGAAAATGGCCTAATATAGCTAGTCGGATAACGAAATGATGGGGGTCTTCTAGATTTTATAGCTGAAAGCTTGGGGTAATATTTTCCAACAATCTAACTTCAGTCCGGACTGTAGGGGTGGCAGTTCTGATTTCCCAGAGACTTTTCGCAAAAAGTAAGAATTCCATCGTACCCCGTCGAATAATCAGAAAGTAATATTTTATAATATTGTTTAGAGCGCTTTTTATTTACAAGATAATTTTCCGGCCTTATCATCTCCCACCATTTTATGGAAAGGTTAGAATCGCAAACTACTTTATTTTCTGCTTATAGTCTAAATCTTGTACTTTATTAGAAACAGTAAAAATCGCTTCGTTAAATAGATTTTTAGCAGAGTTCAAAAGCGTCTACGCGGCCTTGTGGGGGAATTAATTTTTTTTTCACCCTACAGCGCTTTTCCCAGAGACGAAATGTCACAAACCTATCGTTGATCTGTTGCTACTTCCATGGAAAATGTTCTGACAAAGAACATCCCTGAATTCCGCCAGTTCAGACCTTTACAATCCTGACCTGCCATGCTACGTACCCAGGGTTGAATCATACGCATCGCATCCATTGGTTCCAAGGAAGTTCCATTCGAACAGTTTCTTTCCAAGAGCCACTGCTTTCTGGAATATACTCCCGCGATGCTGCTTCCGTGATCATTAAAATTTAAATCTCTTCAAGGCTAAAATCAAACATTATGTAACCGACATATAATCGCAATCTGCACTTCTTACCTCCTCCTCTTGCGTCTATAAATCAACTTCATGGAGTTAGTAAATGAGATTACAGGGCTTTTGTTGGGCCTTGAGTGACTCGTACGATAACCGAAGTTAAGCAATGTCGAGCCTAGTCAGTACCTAGATGGGTGACCGCTTGAAAATAAGCTGTAAGCTTTGATGTGCAGGTGGTGTTTTTGATTACGTCTCAGAATTGGAAGTCGAAGATCTGAGTTCAAATTCCAGTCAGGTTCTTTATATTCACTTTCGCGCAAATGAATTCACTTCTTCTCCCACAGTTGTAGGTTAATTAGTTAAAAATATATTATCTACAAATATTTTCTGGCTTTAAATATCCAGCATATGGAGGATAAGTCGTAAAAATAAATCAATAATACTTTGCAAACTTTTCATGGTGAAAATTGTCCCTAATTTGAAAATATATTTTAACGCTTTTATACTGAATATTCTGACTTCTTTGATTTGCTATTTCATATTTCAAAATAACTATATGGCACCGATGACAATGTCACCGATGACAATGTCACCGATGACAATGGCACCGATGACAATGTCACTTCAACTTTCTTGATGTGTGAGGAAATTGTACGGATTTCACTACCATGTATGAGGTAGGATTATCCGGGGTAGGATTATCCGGTGTAGGATTATCCGGGATAGGATTATCATTTCTCAGTTGGGTCTCTGTGTTCGGGCAGTACGACTCAATTGTAGCTTTGTCAGCAGACAGAGAGGCACCTAAGGAAAATAAAATACAGTAAGGTGCCTGGTCCCGGGGAACAGCTACCCGGCCCCGGGGAACAGCTGCCTGAGGCTGCATTACACCTTGCACTAGAGATGGGTGTAGTCAGACCGATACCTGCACAACCGACGGTTGCAGGGACTGGACAATTTTTGCCCTTGGCCTGAGTGTACGCGCTCGGGTTCCCCACATTAAACCTGATTTTGTATCACATTCCGTCTCGGTGAGGAGACTTGGGTAAATACTACCATAAAGGAGATTATATATTTTCGACCCTCATTGCATTCTGCCTTGTGCCACGTCTAAGCTATGCTTAGTAAATCGATACAGGAGATCGGATATTACAAGTCAGTTAATTACTTTTTTGTTTATTTCCTATGTCTTAATACTTTGCTTAGTTTTTGGAAGACATTTTCTCTTTTCTATGCTCCTTCGGAATTTTGTGTACCATTTTATAAAGTCAGAAAATTGGAATTTTTCATTCAAGCTGTCCATAAATAAAACCAGGAAGAAAGAAAAATGGTAGTACTTGAGAAAAAATACCGTGAAAAATTGAGTGGACGGCTATACCGGCAACTATTGAAACTCTACTAACGAGATTTTTTCAAAATAACTGACAAACTTGGAAACAGGGAAAAAAAACTGAAATTATGCAGGAAATGGTAGCGTTATTGAACTGACGAATTGGAAAGATGCACTCGATATACTGCAAAAGCCACCATTAATGTGAAAATTCATTCAATAGTCCAACCATATAAAGACTCATTACATAAGGACATTTTACTGCTGTAGTGATTTTTTCGATTGTTTAAAAATTCTTAGAAAATTCCACGACAAACAGGCATCACAAGAAAAGATTTAATATTAGAATAAATGTTAAACTCTCAACTTTCAGTTTTCTTATATGAATTTTCACACCAGTGGTAGCTGTGTATCAAGCGAGACGTCCAACTCGTCAGCATTCTAACCGATTTCAAACTTTCAACTTTGGACTATTATGTGAATATTCACACCAGTGGTAGTTGTGCATCAAGCGAGTCATTTCTATCCGTCAGTATTCTAACCGATTTCAAACTTTCAAATATCTTTATATCTTTATATAGTTGGAGTATTATATGAATATTCACAACAATGGTAGCTGTGTATCAAGAATGATAACACGTTGGTAAGACTTGTTTGATACACAGCTCCCACTGGTATGAAAATTCTTCTAATAGTTCAACTCTATAAAATATAAAAATACTTTCATAAACAATCGAAAAAATCACTACAGCAATAAAATTTCTTTATTTAATGCGTGAAAAAAAGAAAAGCGGTGAAAATAATGATTTGGAAATCATTTTAAAATCGAGAATTTAGCAACTTTTCTTTCATACGTTTATAAAGCAGACTTTATTGTGATATAAATATTATTATGAATAAATAAAGACAAACGAAAACTTAGCCCAGATCTTTGTCAAAGATAAGTTTTCCTTTTGCCTTTATTCATATTGTCCTTTTTACAGATATACACCATCTGAAATTTTTACACATGATTATAAATATGTTAAAAACTTGTGAATTGCCCGTATATCAAAGAATTTATGCCCCCACCCCTCATATATATTAGGTTGGTGCAAAAATAATGACGTAATAATTTCGTTTTTTGACGTTAAAAAATACGTCAAAAAACGACATTATTACATCATTATTTTTGCACCAACCTAATATATATATATATATATATATATATATATATATATATATATATATATATATATAATCGCATACATGTATAAATATTTATGAAAATTGTACAAGTGTCATTTGGAGCGTTGTTCAGATTTAATTACGCTGTAATAAAACTTAACACATAGAAATTGTTGAAAATGTAGCCCGCCCAAAACCCCTCACTGTGTGCACCTCAGCTCACAATTCATGTAATTGTTTTCAAAGCCATTTCGACCCCACACAACTAGCCCTTTTCTTCCTGACGCCTCCATATATTTTCTTTGCTCACTGCAGGGAAGAGAAAGAACTGGATGTTTTACGCCTATCCAGAAGTGAATTTTGAGCCTCTTCGTCGCGACCTGCAGCGGATTGCACTTGCTACTACCCACTTAAATATGAGAAATGCTTTTACTGAAAATCGTACCGTTTTCATATGTATAGATGTGTGTGTGTGTGTGTGTGTGTGCGTTTGTGTATTTGCGTGCCGGTTCGTGTATATGTGTATATGCATGTGTATGAGTTTGTGTGTACGTGTATGTGCTTGTGTGTGCGGGTGTTTTTCCGGTATTGCTTCTAAATTAAAAACGAGTGTAAGCGAATGAAAAAATTCAGAGTATTTCCCCAAATCATTCTGGCAAACGATTGCTGACTGTAGTAAAAAGGATTAGTCAGTGGTCAACATTATGTAGGTGGGCCGCACTTGGATTCAGCTTTTATCTGTGTTAAGCTCTCCTTAAAACACACGTACATAAAAATGTCCGTACATCTATTTGTTATAAGTAGATAAACGGAATTATTATTACTACGTGTACCTGTGAAAATTTCACTGTTTTCCTATTTGAACTTTTTGATGAATCATACTTCCTAAGCTAAAGACTGAATAAGTACCTTTCTAGTTCCATGACAATAAAATACTCACGGTGATTCCATCATTGCATCGTAAAATATTTCAGCTTAATAACTTTAACAAAGTTAGAGCAATAATATGAATGCTGAATATTATTTATTTATTTATTACAATGATGTTCACCCTGTACCTGGTTCGATAGCCACTCGAAATAAATATGATTTCAGAGTAGGAGGCACAGGTTATTTGGATACGTGTGAAAGATAATGGTTAACTCTAGACTTGAACAGGTTAAGATTGTAGTGATCAGGAAAACATCCTCTTGGGAGTTGGTTCCACAGAGCGATGGTTTCTGAGAAGAAGCTGCTCGAGTAGAACTTACTTCTCACCAATGGAATACAGGGGTAGTTTGTTACAATGGCATAGCGAGTCCTAGGCGTGAGGGTTAGAACTGGCGGGACCAAGGAATGCAATTCGTCCGAGAACTTTTCATAGAAGTAGCGTTAGAAGAAGGATAGGCTTGCCACATCTCGTCTTCAAGAGTGGGATTGGAAGATATAAAATAATTTGCATCCGTAATGACTAGTAGACTATTTTGAAGTCTATCGACAATGCAGATTGACTAACTGTTTGCTCCAAACAAAATATGAAAACAGTACTCCATTTTATGCCTGATCTGGCTTTTGTGAAGGGAGAGGATAAAAAGAGGAGTCAGGTACTTACTGGAGCGGTCCAGCGAACCGACCATTTTTCCTGCATCTTTAGCGATTCATCTTATGTATTAATTCCACTTGATGTCAGCTTTTCATCTTGTCTCTTTATTCGTTTTGTCTCCTCTACAGATACACTCTATCTGAGAATATTTACACACGTATGCATATATATATATATATATATATATATATATATATATATATATATATATATATATAATGGAAGCCTTATTAATAAATACAAAAAAAAAACACTTTATGAAACATACCTGCAACAAACTATTTCTTATTTAACAGTTAAAATATTCAATCCTTGAAAATGGCTAAATGTATAGCCGAAAGCGCTCGGATAAAAAGAACATTCGGATAGTTTTTATATAATTTATCATCCGAAAAGAAACAAAATATTAGATCGTACGAGATGTATAAAAAAAGAAATAAAAAGCAACTTGTCTGTTGTATTCAATGAAATGTGCACACACACACACATATATATGCATATATATATATATATATATATATATATATATATATATATATATATATATGTATATATATATATATTACAGAAAGATTCATCTTGTACAAGGCACGGTACCACTCGAGCTAGAGAGTTAAGAGGCACAGCTTATACAGATACGTGCGGAAGATAACGGTTAAGCCTAGACTTGAACAGATTAAGATTGTAGTGATCGGTGTCAGTTCCAAAAGGCAGTAGTTCGTGGGAAGAAGCTGCTCAAGTGGAACTCACATCTCACCAAATGAATACGAAAGTAATGGGTGTGGTTCGCTAAAATGTGCACAACAAGGCGGATCTTAGCTGTGAAGGTTAGGAGTGGTGGACCTAAAGTTCAGTTCATTTGAACGCTTTCCATGGTAATAACGACAGAACAGCGAGGGGGGCTTGTGACCGTCTCGTCTGTGCGAAAGAGTTTCAGGGGTGGAAAATGATTCGTCACCTATGGAAACTCTTTGGGACTCTATCAAGTGGAAAGTGAAGACTGGCCAGCTCGTCTCCCATATATAGCAGCAGTACGTCATTTTCGGCCTGATCTGGCGCTTGTAAAACTAGAGGATAGCAGGAGTAGGGTGCTTGCTAGAGCGGTAGAGGGAACTGCCAATTTTTGCAGCATCTTTAGAGACGGATCATATGTAAGAGTTTCACTTGAGGTCTGGGTTGAGTTTAAGTCCCAAGAGGAACTCAAGGCACGGGGCCTCCCTGAGGGGACATCTGTTCATCGTGATGAGTGAAAGTTCTTGAACGATTGAATTCACTACTACACTAAACAGTCGTAATGGTTCTAGCGAGACAAGCTTGCTAACCATTGCACTGCGTTGACGTGCCCAAAATACGCCGAACGTGGGATCGAACCACCGACTCCGAAATTAATAGTTTCGTGCTCTAGTGACTGAATTAGCCGAGCTGCCAACGGCGACTGTTTTCAAAGAAGTAAGAGAGTACAAATTGAATGATTAAAATTGACAACGTTTTGCATTTCACTAAAGCACTCCTCCATCTTTTCCAGCTTGCTTTCTTTTTTTCTTTCTTTTTTTCTTTCCTTCCCTTAAATCAAGATGCGTCTCTGAAATATCATTTTCTTTCCTCTCAATCGAAACTAAATAGTCGATTATTTATCGGAGTTAATGACAGGGCGTAACACATGAGCTGACTAATTTATTAACTAATGGAAAGTCAAGCAGAATGATACTTACTAATTCTTTAAACGTCATCGAAGCTCTTCAGTAAAATGAATGGAGCACTTTGGCTGTGTGGCGTTTGTTTATATTTGTAAAAACAATACGCTAGATTTGGCTGACTCGTTCTGTTGAGTGAAGATGGCTCAGTGGTAGAAGCTCTGACACCAAATACGTTGGGTTTCGATCCGGGCTTGAGGCATTCGGTCGCACCAGCATGGTTCGAACCTGCGTTTGAACCTTAGTTTGCTGTGAAGCTCTCTTTGGCTAAGCGGTCTAAACCACGCCGGTTCGAATGTTGGTTTACTCTACAAAGGAGGACGCCAGTTCGAACTTTGTCAGCGTTATCTTTGTTAAGATTCCCGAAGGTACAGTCAGGTAGATGTAAATTGCTCACACATATATTTACATAGATAGATATATACCCAAATGCCTCTCCAGTGGCACTTGCGTAGTTAGTTATTGTTGAAACTTGACTAATGCATGGAATAATAATGCAACACAAAATGTACTTAGAACAAAATGTATTGAAACAAGAAAGTGTACACAATATTTACATATAGTCTTTTGTATATTCCTGGGAAGACCGTTCCTGGAGAATGTGTTGACTGAGTCGCAGTCGGGCAGAGTCTCTGGTTGAATCTCTTGATTCCTGTATTTATCAATCCACCCACGAGGATCGAATGTGGCACAAGGCCCTTTTAATGTGGGAATCCCCGAGCCCGTTGGCTCGGCCAAAAATATGGCCTTTCTGAACCCGCCTAGACGGGTTCAGGCCCTGTCAACCTCGCCGGACGAAACCTTGCCCTGCGGCAAAGCCTCGTCCGGGTTCCTCTCTGCTAATGCAGAGAGTTCGACATTCGCCGAGAGA
>OZ010582.1:20428162-20553162 GCA_963932145.1 Acanthosepion lycidas | reverse complement strand
ATTTGGTGTTGACTTCAATGTTCACTCATCTATCTATCTATCTATCTATCTATATAAATAGAGAGATAGAGAGAGGTAACAGAGAGCGGGGTGAGAGAGATGGAAGTGAGATATACGTATTCATATAAAATCATGTGCTATTAGAAAATATATATTGTTACATGTATAATTATAAAGATAAAAACATGCATACATACATCTCTCTTTCTCTCTCTCTCTCTATCTATATCTATCTATCTATTTATCTATCTATCTTTCTCACTCTCTCTCTCTCTCTCTCTCTATATATATATATATATATATATATATATATATATATATATATATATATATATATATGCTCACATGCAATTCAGATAAACGAAGTACATTTACAATGATCGTTGTTTACGCCTATTACGGCAGGTAATATTATACATATTTTTGTATACATACATATATATATATATATATATATATATATATATATATATATATATATATATATATAGAGAGAGAGAGAGAGAGAGAGAGGTGGGGAGAGAGAAAGGGGGTGAGAGATACATTTGCTTGTCGAAAGCAAATATATATTTATATATATATATACATACACAGATACTTATGCTTGTCGAAAACAAATACATATATGTACGTGTCCGTGTCCGTGTGTGTGTCCGTGTCCGTGTCCGTGTGTGTGTGTGTGTGTGTGTTTATTTGGCAAAAACTGCAGGAAATGATTCATAGTTTCGTTTTCGTTTTCTTAAGTGTACAGAATTATTTATTCTCTTGACTTTATCACCCGATTTTCCCCAAATATATCTTTGGCTCTAAATATATTTTACCTGTTTGTTATTCTTTTTTTTTTAATTCAAATAAGCAACAATTTTAAAATTTCAATTAATTGCGTCAGTTACTCTTCGCAGAGATCAGTTTTTTTTTGTTTTTTGTTTTTTGTTTTTGAGATTTCGCTGATTTTAACGTTCCTTTCATTTTTGCCGGGCAATTCTTCGACCTTCATCAGATTACAGCGTGGTAATCAGTTGACGACATTAGTTAAGAAATGTTTTTATTTTATAGGTGGTGGTTGGAACTGATTTCGCTGAGCTGACTCAAATAGAATTAGAATAAAAAGATAAGAGTTGAAAGTCTTTTGCTTTGATCTCAGTAAATATGCCTTTTCTAGTTGATTACCACAGATATACCCATATTTGACAAAAATAATTTTAAAACCCCCCCCAAAACAGTTTTATTTTGAATCAATCGGTAGATTATATAGGTAAGTGTCATGGGCTTACAAAATTTATTCGGAAAAAAATTTAATAAAAGAATGTACTTTTTATACTTTTAAAAGATTATATATATATATATATATATATATATATAAATATAAAAGTGAACATAGAAGTCAACACTTAGAGGCGACAGTCTGTTTCATGCTATATGCAATCGTCAAGCCACGATTGGCTTGACGATTGCATATAGCATGAAACAGACTGTCGCCTCTAAGTGTTGACTTCTATGTTCACTTTTATATTTACACACGCTCTATCTCTGATATTGAGCACTTTATTCCATAAATATAGCACACCTTAAGACTATATTTCTTTATATATATATATATATATATATATATGCTTTAAAAATGAGAAAGTCAGTTGAATCCGCTACCTTGGTTTCAACTTTCAACCTTACGTTATCCTCATGCGATTTTTATCAAATGGCATCTTAACGAATTCTTTTTCTTTTTTTTTTTAACTAATGAACGCTGTATTTTTTAAATAAATAAACAAACACATGACATATTTTAAAAAATATAGAGTTCATTAGATATTTTTTTTTTTTTAAAGCGTTAAGAGGTCATTTGATAAAAATCGCTTGAGGATAATTTAAGGTCGAAACCAAGGTAGCGGAGTCAACTTATCTACCGTTTTTTAAAGTTAAAAATGCTCTACATGTTTTTTTTTTGCTTTTGCTTTTTGGTTTTCATACGTGTACGTCTTTTTAATACTACTATTCCCTGGTCTGATTCAAGTCTGACCATTGACCTTTTATGTATTATATATATATATATATATATATATATATATATATAGATAGATAGATAGATAGATAGATAGATAGATAGATAGATATGGATGCTTGTGAGATGATGTGCCTAAACTTTTGACCGGTGTTTATCGGAAAAAAATTTCCACAGACCAGTCAACATTAAACACCCAATACATTCTTCACCAAACCGTTATCAACAAGCACTAGTGTTCCACTCCGTCACCTATTTTTTTTAATGTATATTTTTCTTCTCAAACAAATGGAAAAAAAGGAAGTGATGTTTCATATACAGTTTGCCTACAAGCAGGATTTTTCATAACGATTTTTGATTCTCACCCGTCGAAGTGCAGTTGAAATGCACTGAAACGAGGTTGCATCTTTGTCGTGAGTAAAATGGTTTTGTCTTTATGATAAGATTATAATATATATGTATATATAAATAAAAAGAAAGAACAGCAAGATATATAATCCGGTGTTCTTATAGATATTTTTATTTTTACAAAATAGTGCCCAATGTAAATTTACAGAGCATTAATATTATAAATTAATTGATTTAAAATATGTTTTTTTTCGCTACACAGTTCTAACCATGTTTCAAAAATGGAAGCTGAAAGCTCCGAATTTAATTTTGTAATTATATTAAAGACATTAGTTCCATTTCATCCTCAATCGAATTTTGGAGTAACTTTTAAAATTACTGGGTTTTAAAGACATAGCTAAAATCATAATTCACGTTTCCAAGGATACCGAGAAATCCAATTCAACCAGACAAGGGGTGTTTGCGTGTTCATTATGTCTGTATTTTGATGTATCAGTTATTAGTTACGTTTTGGTAGGGGTAGGGATGTATTTTTCAATGAAATCTGACATCCGTTAAATGCATGTCGTCTGGATTTTTTTTAAATTTATTCGTTAACGGCAAAAATTTTTACGGCATTTTTTTCTATTTGTATATTTAAAGATTTTTGGGGGGTGTTTAGGTTAGAATACGTTTTATTTTAACGACGATTTGAAAAATATTTTCACTTTTAATTTTTAATATACTATATTTCTTTTAAGAACAAGTAAATGTATTAGAATCCCTTACAGTATGTAGAATTATTTTCACATCAAGTATAAGTATGTATATTATTAGGTAACAATTTTTTTTAATTATATTTAAATATTATTTAAGTAAAATTTATGACAATGACGGCAAAAATAGCTAATTAATTTCACTGATTTAGTAAACTTTTATTTTTTATATAAACCTAGTAATATATTGTTTCTCATTTAAGATTCTCATAAAGATTATAATATATATATATATATATATATATATATATATATATATATATATAGAGAGAGAGAGAGAGAGAGAGAGAGATAGATAGATAGATAGATAGATAGATAGATAGATAGATAGATAGATAGATAGATATAAGTTTCGTTAAAGACGACTAACAAGGTACTGCGATTAAGTTTTTTATTTCATTTTTTGTGTACGTAGAAATGTTTTTCTTTTCTGGACACAAAGTATGTATAAAATGTCCAAAAGTTCTGCCTGTCCGAACACTTTCAGTTATACCTTTAGCCATTATCAAGGACGATTTTATTTTTACTTTTAACTGAATATATGAGTTGTGTTATGGATGTATCTAGAGTCATAGGAACACAGTCAGCACAATTTGGGCTGTGTTCATATTTAATGTTATTGACTGTTCGCGTGTTTTTATTATTAGATCTTCCATTATTTTTAATCTTTTTTCACGTGTGGATGAGGTCATTATGCTTGTATTTTCTACTAGTATGTTTCGGATGGAGTGTGGCAGGTTTTTGTGAGCGTTTAAATGAATCCTAATGGAGCTATGGTCGGGTAGGTGTAATGTAAGTCGTCTGGATAGGCATGTAGTTGTGTGACCGATGTAATTATTTATGATTTTGGTTTGATCAGGAACGCATTTCCTTGACGAGCGTTTGGACTCATAAATAATGTCGATACTTTGTAGTTTTGATTTTGCAGGTGTGTTGTTATTTTTTGATAAATTTAGTGGTTTTAAATATTTTTTGTAATAGATATAAATGCATGTGTGTGTGTGAAGTGTGTGTTAAATTGTGGTCAATCTGCTCTTAGCCTGATACAAATGTTAGCAAAATTTTGATCGGAAAATGTGTCTGTGTGTGTACGCGTGTGTGCGTGCATGTATTGGTTGTATGAATATGTAGGCAATTTATATGTATATAGATACAGATAAAACAAACAAGCACAGATGCATACAGACTCTGCTCAAATGTCAAGCTAGAAAACATGATAAGGCAGAATTATGGGGTTTATGACAGCTAACTTATCATCGGAGATTCCCATAACACATTGTTTTTTCTTCTTTTAGTTGAAATGATGGCGCCAAACAGAACATAAACTAAGCTTCTCTTCGGCGAAACGCGTTTTCACATTTGCTTCGGATACTATTATACACCCTGCCAACACACACACACCCACACACACACATATATATATATAATGATTAAAATCACTATGAAACAATGATTAGCATGAGTTTTAAAAAGCTGTATGGTCGTATTCCGGAGAAAATCTGCACATATTGGTCGTAATACGTTGGTAATACGTTGATGTTGGCATCAGTGATCATATGAACAGTCTTATACACCCGTAGACGAAGTTCAGGACGGTCATTCGTACCGACTCTGGATAACGGCTCGGAATTGTAAATCCGAGAGCCGGGTTCTAATTACAGTAGTGTTCATTATATTGACTTATGCGCAAATACCCTTGGGAAAAGTATGAATCTACTTCTTCTCCCCCAGCTATGGATTAATTAGCAGGAATTGTGTTAGTTAATAATTATTCTTTCTACAAAATTCTTGCAACTTAAAAATGTTTTCTGGCTTTAAATAAACTGCAAAGGGTTGATAAGCCGTAAAAAACAAATCAATATAGCCTCGAACCTGAAATCTAGACGATACAACCGGGAATTGCAGCTTATTTTAAGAATTAGCTAGATAGTTTAGAAAGCTACTTTTAACGAGTTCATTATTCAGTATGGACATATGGTAATTTGATGATGTCATATACTCACACGTTACAAGATGATTGTGCACATCGCTGATTTTGATATTTTATTTTTATTAAAAGGAAATAAAAAATAGAAATAATAAATAAAATAATATAAAAAATAAAGATAAAGTAAATAAAAATGATAATCGATGAAAGAATAATAACTAATAATAATAATAATAATAATAATAATAATAATAATAATAATAATGAAAGGCAAGAACTATCCTGAGGAGTTACACACGGTGGGGGTGGGGGGAACATTGTATTGAGGGTATATCTCGTAAGCACGGACAGTCCACATTGTTTGCATCTTTGAGTTCCCATCAAGGCTGACAGGAAGAAAAGAAAACAGAAGAAGCTAGAAATGAAGATAAGAATGTCAAGATAAAAAGGGTGCGATAGAATAAATAGACGGACGGCTTAAAGAACGAAGAATTGCAAACAAAAATGCTATAGTGTTTATGTCAAGTTATTTCGAACAATATCACAAGGTATTAACGCTCAACCCTGACTGTGTGTAGGATCTTTACTTCGACTCTCGCGTCTACTGCTCATCTTACTTTAATCCGCACTCTCTCATCTTTCTTTCTTTCTTTCTTTCTTTCTTTATTTCTTTCTTTATTTCTGTCACAATCTGTTCATATCTATCTATCTATTTAGCTATCTCAATCTCTTTATATCTATCTATCTATCTATCTATCTATCTATCTATCTATCTATGTCTATTATCTATCTGTCTTAGTCTCTTCATATTTATCTATCTATCTGAAAAAGATTATTCAGGCCTTCAGTAATGGTGCTCTGGCGTCCATCTTCAAAGTCCATTCAAGAACCATCAAGAGAACGGCGAATAAGTTCTAAAAAAGAGGGAACACTAGAGAGGAAAACTGGATCAGAAAGTCACAACAGGAAGAGGGATCATCATTTCAACTTAGAGCTAAAGAGATCAATTAAAAAAAAATCCAACTCAATCCATAAGAGATGAGTTTCAGTTATGACAATCCAAAGAGCAATGAAAAAAGTTTTGAAAATTAAACCGTGCCTGAAACCTACGAGGCAATTTGTTACTCCAGGAGAGAAAATTTGGAGGTTAAAGAGAGCGAAGATCATCTTGAATAAGTTGGAAAATGATCCTGGAATAATATATATATATATATATATATATATATATATATATATATATATATATATATATATGAATTTTATATCAATCCTTCATGAGCTTCCGACCCTTAACTATATTTAATTAATGATGAATATGTTATTTTCATTTATGATCAATTTCCTCACGATTCTTCTGTTAAGCTTGGAGACTAATTATACATTCTTGTTGCTCAAAGTAGAGTTCAATAGTATTATAAAAACCTCGGCGAATATCTTTAATCATTCCGAAGATACAACGGTTCAAAACTTAATCTAACAATTGGACAATTATGCTGTTACACCCACTATATTCATAAGTATAGATCACTCAAACAGATAGATAGATAGATAGATAGATAGATAGATAGATAGATAGATAGATAGAGAGAGAGAAAAAGAGAAAAAGATGAGACTGACATAGATAGATAGATAGATAGATAGATAGATAGATAGATAGATAGATAGATAGATAGATAGATAGATAGATAGATAGTATTAACTTGTTTAGAATTAAGCGTTTGTTAAGGTTCAGTGCAGGACACAATTCCTTTAAAGTATGTTCTATTTATTTCGCCACATTTATTTTTACAAATACACAACGATATTATTCGTTTCTGGCACTAAGAGACTCACTGAATTTTTTTTCCCTCATCTTCTTGAGTTTTAAGCTGTTCCTTGTTTAAAAATAGAATCTCGTATTTTTAGAAATGCTTCACCCCGATCGACCTATTTTGCAGATCTTTTCCGATTGTCGTACTCATTATAATATCTGTTCTGACGATGAATTACTCTCCTTAACAAAATATCCGAGCTGATTTCGTAATACCAATTTTGTTAAACTTGTAGAACCGCTGCTCTGTGTAACAGACTCCCAAAAGTATTTTTCTCCATTCTAATTGAACGCTTTTTCTGATCGACCAACTGAGTATGGCTGCTAGTGTACTATTAAAATGTCGCCATATGTAATAGTATGTATGTGTATTTCTAAATTCACATAAATCTGTATCCTCTCTATTTCTCTACATATAATGAGAGATTAATAATATAAAGCCATCTTATTGTTTTGTATATGTACAGAGAACAAAAAAAAAGTTTATATTAAAAGAAAAATATAAATAACGGAAGGATTTTCTGAGTGGTTACTTCAAATAGAAAAGATAATTGCCACCTTCTCAGGGTGAATTAACATTTTCCTCATTCTACTTAACAACATATTTCCTCAAAGTCCTGAAATTCCGTTTTGTAATATTTTGGGCCGTTCTTGAAGCAAACACTTTCGGAAGAATGAGAACTGCTAATAATGCATCAGGATTTTAAAGAACACAGAAAATACACGAACAATTTAAGTTTGGATCATAATTCCGAACTTTTTAATCCAAATTTTGAAATCCCGAAAAACCTGAATCTTGAAATGTCAAAATATAATATATTCATGAAGATAATTAAAAGTTTTTTTTAAAAGACATTGTACTTTACAGTTTAGAAAATTCTTTCTTTTATTTGGTTTTCAAATAAAAGAAAGAAATTGTTCTGAATTAACTTAAAACCCACCATTTAAAAAAAGCGAAATTTTACGCCATATTTACGTTTATTAACAATATTTTTAAAGTTTAACCCCTAAACCTAACCTTACCCCTAAATGTATCAACAATCAACCTACCAATTATCAATTCGACTTTTTATTGCTCTTAGTTTTGCTATGTCTATGGGAATTATGGTTTTTGAGATTTTAGCCTTGCGCGATTTCTGTCTGGTAGGATTTCAACATTTGAGATGATGGCGTTCCCTATTGGATCTTTCGGCAACGCCAAATTTCTTCAACTATTCTATTTTTAAAGTCTTTGTATACTCTGCATTAAAGTGGATATAATCTTGTAAATTTACAAAGTGAAATGGTAATTTGAAGCTTTTAAACATCTCAATTTCTGCTTTCTGTTTATCAATAAGAACCATTTTGAAGTTTTATTCACCGTTCAAGAATGAACTGGCCTTTTTATATACACCCAGAGGAAATGTTTCATGCAGGCATAACATTCAAACACATACGCAGATTTCAGCAGTTCTGCCAATTTTCAAGATACAAATCAAATGACGATTTATCGAATTTTAAACACAACCAGATTTGCATGAGTAAATAATAAGCCCAGATTAAAATAAAAAAAAGCCTGATAGCAAAGATAAGCTTGAATTTAAACTATATTATGAGTCTATGCTACGCAAATGAACCTGTGTTAGGACGGTATTGATAATATTAGCCGTTTCCTTAGAAGGAAACATTCGCTATACATTGGCCGAACAGTCACGGTTACTGTTGATTGAAATTTATAAAATCTTTCTATTAAAACAATTTTTCAGGAAAATAGGTTTCTCAAGTGCACTTATCACACTTTCCAGTATGGAAGGGTTTTTCTTTCCTTTCTCACGTTTTCTTCGAAATAGTGTGGAACATCAACATCTTCATTATGCCATCATTTTCTCTTCGAGTTACATATGCTATTCATTTTAGTTGTTGCTACTGTTGAATGTCCTCAAATTTTATGGTCTCTTTTATTTGGTACAGATTATTTGTTTGGGATTCTGTAGCGCCAGACCACGAGGTTCGAAGAAGGGTGCTCCTAGCCTACAAGGTCTTCAAGCTTCATTCTCTCGAAGCCATTCTTAAAATCAATTATCCGAGAAAGCAGTTGTATTCAGTTGACAGTTTAGATATTTCTGAACGTGTTAGACGCCTTGCATGACATCCGTATGATAATCTCGATCTGGTGAGTCTTTTAAAAAACATGACATGAGTTTTTAGGTTCAATGTTTGGCTTTGTAACAATTTGCGGTGTTAGGTAAAATTACTTCTAGTTCAAACTATTCGATGTTCGAATTTATTATATCCTATACTATTTTTTATAATTGATCCATACACAAAGGTATTTGAAATCCTTCGTATTTTTCTAATTCCTCTCCCTGAAGGTTCCATCACTGTTTTTATATACAAATAATAATAATAATAATAATAATGGACAGTTATATCAAAAACGTGTTTTAAACCGCTACATAAATGCAATCATGTTTCAGCACTGCATGTGCCTCCTCAGGCGTTTTTTTTTTAAATATAATGTCTGCACATTGGTACTAACCTAACATACACTTGTATATATATATATATATATATATATATATATATAGATAGATAGATAGATAGATAGATAGATAGATAGATAATGGGCATATACTCATTTTCGGGTCTGCTATAGCGGTTAGCCATTCCCTGTTGTAGACGCTTGCTCAGGCATATTTATTTTTGTTCAATGCCGGCAGATCTCACCTGTGATCTATACTGTAACTATGCTGAACGGACCTTACAGTTTCTGGGAGAGAGTACATAATATGGAGTGATCAAAAATTTTGAACAAAGCCAGTACACTGAAATCCTTAGGCACGATGACTTATGACCCACACATACATACCCGTACACACACACACAAACACACACACACACACATATATATATATATATACTAGCAGCCATACTCAGCTGGTCGATCAGAAAAAGCGTTCAATTAGAATGGATCAAAAACAGCATCATGTTTAGATGTAACATACTACCTTCTTTAATTACTTTAAAGCATTTTCATTAAAACATTTTAAATTAATGCCGTTACTGATATAACAGAAACGTCTGTATTTATTCAATCAAACTTAGCCGAGCACATGAAGGGGTAAAATAGGCAACATGAAGATCCACTTCAGATCATAATTATTTTGGAGTTTTTGAAATTCAATTTGTCAGTGTGCTACTAGGGATGTAAAAGAGGATATATTTATAAAGTAATTGTTAAGTCTGATGAAAATTGGTTGAAAGATCACTGAAAAATAAGAAAGAAACGAGTAAAAATCGCCATGTTGCGCTGTTTTTACGCGGGTTTTCACTATATAGGTGTACTCAATTATCAAGTTAAAAGACTATTAAACAATCAACGTATTGTTGGCTACAATTGAGTGAGGTTTGTATTAGATTGCTTGAAAATTGAGGGAGTTTTTAGTTTAAAATTTGTGTTGAAATATATTTGTATTGAAATCGATTTTTGTTTTTTCGCGGCTTTTCGCTAAACGCAGTGGCGTAGAAATAAAAAATGAGGTATAATTGAGCTCGTCATGATGGAAGTAATCTACATACCGAGTTTGAACAAAATCGAAGGAAAAAGTTGAATTTATCGATTTTTGATCGGCTTTATCAATTATTGATTTTTTAAAAACCTATCGTACAATGTATTTGGCAAGTTAATGCAAAATTGGTTGGATGGATCTCGAGTGAAAAGTTATCACACAGACAGACATCCTTTGTTTATATATATATATATATATATATATATATATATATATATATATATATATATATATATATATTACCAGCTTGGCTGGAAGTGATAATTCTGAGGAAGATATAAATCCAGGGAGATCTCAAACTACAAACCAGGTTTTCGTTGTTCATGAAATAAAATTTATAAACGAGATGGATAATTAAAGTCTCCATCTTCTTCTTATCATATATATATATATATATATATATATATATATATATATATATATATTGAGAGAAAGAGATAGATAGAGACAGATAGATAGAGAGCAACAGTGTAATCTACACTTAATTGATAATGTTATTTTCAAAGACCACTGCTGGTTGGTTCCTGAATGCAGTACTGGATCTTATCGACGCCGTTTTCATATATATATTTTGTAATTTAGACACAAGAAGTGATTAAGTGTATAACTGTCTATATTTCTGAGATGAGGTATTATGTACACTATTTACATTATTCGGACTATTGTCCTCTGTGTTGCAATATCTTTCACAACGTTTCGGCCGTTGTACGCACCGTCCTTCTTCAGGTGGTTGGAATGTCGGACTGAACCTTTTATTTCGCTTGCTGGGGTAGACTGTTCTAGTCGAGTAGTGAGTTCAATACCTAGTTAAGGCAGTGAACTTGGAGAGATGAATTAACAGGATATAACTAATAACAGGCATCCATTAGGCATGGCACGTGGAACTAGAACTACCCCAGTGAGCGAAATAAAGGGTTCAGTTCGACATTCCAACCACTTGAAGAAGGCCGGATCGTACAACGACCGAAACTTTGTGGTAAATTTGGCAACAAAGATGAGGACAATAGTCCGAATAACGTAAATAGTGTAAGTGTATAACTATTTATACTTGATGTGAAATCCATTTCGATCCCTTATTCAAAACAATAATCATTTCTATTTGATCTCAAAAGCCTTTTGAAACTACGATACAAAGGTGATAATAATTTTTACTTGATATAGATTAAAAATATGGTGGATTGACTCAACGAGACTTAATTGCAGAAATATTTTCTGCTCGGTTTCAGCAAATTCAAAGAAAATTTAGTTTTTTTTTTCTGTCAGAAGTTGAAATTGAATAAAGTTTTTTTTTTTTTTTTGAATGTATTCATTATGCATGAAGAAGGAAGAACTCAGCAAATTTAACAGGGTTTTGTGTGCATATGTGTGTGTTTACGCGTGTGCGTGCGTATATGTGTTTGTGCATGGGTGTGTCTTTAAGCTCGTGCCAACATAATTCCATTGCTTTACTTATGAGCCTGCAAATCTTGGTTTATAAGATAAGGTGCTAAAACCCAGATAAGATCTATCTATCTATCTATCTATCTATTTATCTATTTATTTGACTTCTGTCTGTCTGTCTGTCTATCTATCCATCTCGGTCTGTTCATTATATATCTATTTATACATATCTCTCTATAAGAAATCTACAGAAATCTTTACATTTTGTCTGTGGACGTTCGTACCTATAAGCCGGTGTATGTGTACGCGTTTATATAAGCTGACACCAACATATTCTGATTGTTTTCATATGAGTCTCTCTATCTTTATATATCTAGGAACCTACAAAGATTCGCTAAAAAATGAACATGCATGATGAAAAAATTCCCTAAATAAAAACAAGGTTTTATCGTCAAAATATTTGTTATTATGAAGAGGAAAGTGAAAAGAATCTTTTTATATAAAAATAGGGTTTTAGAAAATTCAAAATTTTGGTTAAAATTTTTTTCTTCTCTGGCGTCAATTATTGGCTGGAAATTAAAGCATCTTTTTGCAGTGAAAAACATTGATTTGGAAATTCTTGCGAAAATCAGATTTTAATCAAACTTTCAGGATTTATTCATGAATGCAATTATTTTTTTAAACGTTGCATTTTTAGAAACTCTTGGTGAAAACATTTTTTGTTCGACAAATTGTAAGATAAAATATGGCTGATGGAGAGGGGCATTTATTTGATTATGCTCGGTGGGTCGTTGAAAGATATGTGTATTTAAAGTGGGCAATCGTTTAGTTTTATGTACAGTTTATATCCACCTATGTTCAGATTTAAATTTCCGTCTAAGAAGTGTTTGTTTTTATGTTGCTTTTTTCATGTTGCTTTCAATGGTGATATCTGCTCTCTGTTTGCTGTAATTTCTTAGGATTATGATCCATCGTCTATATAAAATCCTATGTCTGTTTTGTTTTTAATCGTAGCTACTGTGTGTAAGACACACACACACACATACATAGACACATACATAGACACATACATAGACACACACAAACACACACACACACACACACACATATATATATATATATATATATATATTATGAAATGGACAAAGTCCGAAAATTATTTTAAGACATTTTTATGTTTAACATTCTTTTTAGATACAAATATTTAAATTATTATAAATTTATTATAAACAGAGCATTTACTTAAATATTTGTATCTATAAAAAGAATGTTAAACATAAAATGTTTTAATATATATATATATATACATATAGATAGATAGATAATATTAGTGGTCAAGATATATATATATATATATATATATATATATATATATATATATATATATATATATATATATATATATATATATATATATATATATATATATATTCGAAGAGGATAAAATCCAGGTAGAGCTCTATGTCAAGAGTTCGGACTCGTATTCCTAGCATCGGATATAACATTTAAATGGATTGACACTTGTTATTACCTATATAATATATATCATTGTCTGTGTTGATGTGGTGTTCTTTATTTTTTAATTTGTTTTAGTGGTCTTAATCTATGTGTTGGTATATGTGTATGTGGGTATGTATGTATCCAATTTTTTTCTATATAACTGATATATATCAGATAGTTTCCTGATATTTTTATATACGGAGGTTTATATGAATTTAGGTTAATTTGGAGACTTAATAGACGTACTCTCGTTAATTTCCTCGGCTCTTTTTTTTTATTTCCTTTTACTTTGACTACTAATATATTTTCCGCTTTAATTTGAATCTTTAATTTTTTTCATGTTTTTATCATCTGTATTTTTATTTTACTACTGATGTTATTACTGGCGTCTAGTATGATTTTATTATTATTTTATTATTATTTATTATCAGATTATCATTGATTATTTCTATTATCTTTTATTTTTTATTTTCTAGTTTTATTCCTTTAATTTTAAGATTTCTCTTATTTTTACCGCTATCTTCCTTATTTCTAATTGTTTTTAAGTACATATGAGATAAATCTCGCCACACATCTCATATATCTATTTTTTATTTGTATATATGCATAAATGTATGTATATGTGTGTATATATATATATGTACATATATAAGTATTTAAAAAAAATATGATTCCTTCTCATGTTTCAAAAACGAAAGCCGAAAGCCTCAATATAATTATTAAAATTAAATTGAGTTAAAGTATCAAGCCCTGTTTCATCCTCAAGCAAAAATTTAGGAATAACCAATCTTGAAATTAACGCATCTTTATAAACATGTTCATTCGCAAAATTACTTACTATAGAAACGGCTGGGGCGACCATTTTGGTAAGGGGTTTAAGAGATAATTTTTATCCACATATCAGTCACCTTCGGAAAGAGGTCAAGCCGAGGTGGGGTGGGGGTATCCATTTCAAAGCGAATGATGGCATTCATGTGCGCACATCGTCTGGTCAGTCATAGCGAAAGATAGCTTTTGGCACCATATGTCGTTAGATGTCTATAGAATTTTGTTTTATTTTATTTGTATATATGAGTGTGTGTATGTATATGTGTATGTATGCATATATACGTGTGTGTACAATTATATGCATATGTGCATGTGTGCACATGTGTGTATGTGTATATGTATGTGTATGTATATATATAATATATATGTGTGTGTGTGTATGTGTATATATGTATATAGGTGTATGTGGAAATAAATAGTTGGGTTTTTATTGAAATATATATTTTTATATGATTATGTTAAATTTATAATCTGTAAGGGAAAATTACATACTTTTCAAATTGTTCTTGATTACACATTCTTTCTCTTATAAAAGCCCCTGTTTTCGTTTGGACTTTTCTATTTCCTTCTTTCTTTCTTTTCGTCACAACCTTTTTCCTTGTATCTTTCTCTTCCTCTCTCTCATCTTCTCCTTTTATGTATACATTAGTTTAGTAAATGCAAACCAGACGACAAATTTTCATATATACATCGGCATCGTAAATTAACTAGACATTAAATTTGGATCGTCTAATGATTTTCCTCATCCATTTTATCTTGTGTCACCACAAATGTATCCATACTTTTCCGGTGTCTGTTTTTTTTTTTTTTAATTTAGGTCAACAAATCGGAAGTCGATTTATGCAACTGACAATAATTTGTATTTATCTGTATCTCACACCTTAAAACCGTTATTTAACTTCTCTCTTTAAAACTTCTCTCTTAAACATTTTATTCCTCACCCTCACTTTCCTGTTCTACATCCTTCTTTACACCTCACTAGATCTTTCATACATTTCCTTCACACCCTTGATTCTCACTCCCACATATTCACTATCACTGATTGTTTTTTTTTTTAAACCCGGAGATATATTTTCTGTTTTCTTTTTGAATTGGGTCGTGATTATGATTCCAATGTAATAAATTATAACCATAAAATATTAGTGTTTGAGCTTTATATATATATATATATATATATATATATATATATATATATATATATATATATATATATGTGTGTGTATATGTGTGTGTGTGTGTGTGTGTGTATGTGTGTGTATATAAGTGAACATTGAAATCAACACTCAGAGGGCGACAGAATGTTTCATGCTAAACGCAATTGTCAGGCCACTATCCATCACTGAACATATATTAGATAAGGTCCTCTCCGTATCAAAGGAACACTCAACAATCACAAGAGACCACCAGAAAATTATAAAGAGCTACTGAAAATAACTTCTATTTGACTTCCTAAACTACGCATCCAGTATAATCAAATTCCACTCTCTATTAACCACAGATTATCTGACAACTCGTCGAACAAAAATTTGTTAAGCGAAGCCAAAATCAGTTTGAAATAAGGAGGAAAAGACTGCAGTTTTTCAACATAAATTACATTTACACATGACGGAACAAAAGAAAATTAGCTTTAGTTATTCTCTTTATTAACAAATTATGTATTTCTGGCGGATACGAAGGAAATTTGATGATTAAATAGACTTTTGCTTAAAATTTCTTTTAGTAAACACTGCAACTTTGGAGTGGAAGTGCGTTTAGTGTATTGGTTATCAGCACTAAAATTGGACTCGCTGAACCGAGTTCAAATCCATGCCAAACCTGCTTCCGTTTACTTCGTACTAATTAACTTGATAAAGATACCATAGACGAAATATGTGAAGTAAAAGGACTTTTCTAAGTAGAGAAGAAAAAGAGAAAATGTAAAATCTCTTATCCCGTGGATTAGGAATGGCGCAAACAAAAACACTAAACTTTTAATCGGGTGTGAAATTTGAAAGAAATCTACATTTATTAAATGACATAAAAATTAATGATAATATAAGAGACAAAATTTAAAAAACAGGTTTGCACAAAAAATTTCATTTGTGCGCCTAACACTTAGACAACAAAATCTAATTACAATTCTGTTAGGCCCATAAAAACAATTATCTACAAAATGTTCACTTCGGTTCATTCGACTGTCGAAAGGAGGCGTGGCTGGGTTTTTGGCTCGACAGTATATCAGTTTTTAAAATGACATAAATCTCGTATTTTCATAGTTAAGAAACAAGTTTAATACCCCAAATATTGTGGCAAACTTTCACAAATAACTATAGATCTACATATATATCTATATTTGTAGAATTTTCTCCTTTCTGCTTTTATTTCCATTTCTTCTGTTACTTCTTTCCTTTTCCTTTTCCTTTTCCTTTCCCTT
The DNA here is from genome assembly GCA_963932145.1 of Acanthosepion lycidas. NCBI lineage: Eukaryota > Metazoa > Mollusca > Cephalopoda > Sepiida > Sepiidae > Acanthosepion > Acanthosepion lycidas. The sequence goes on along the minus strand of OZ010582.1, from coordinate 20,536,654 downwards.
TCAGCCACTTTCTTTTCGACGTCGTCGTTAGATTTTCTTTTGTTCAAATCCAAGAACTACGCAATGGCTTCCTTCTGAATGCTGAAACCCTTCTGCATTTTTTCTTCTTCTTCTTCTTCTTCATCTAAGTTCAGCTCCTAGTAACTGTCAACACAACGACTTTCACCTATGAAAACCAAATCCTTTGTATCTTCTTCTTCTTCGTTCAGCTGCCAAGAACTGCCAACAAATTTCGCCTGTGAAAACAAAATTCCTTATGCCTGTCTGACCAGCCAGATTTCTTAAATAGCCACAAATCGGCACCGAATTGAATCAGTAAGTCGTAACTTACTTTTCCCATTGGTTAAAAAATCACAAAACCAAATTTGAGCCTCACATATACAAAGATTAACACATCAAATTTTATTCAAGTCATTTTTTTTACTGTTAAGCTTCATTTTAGTATTTTTTTTAATTTAAATAATGCTTGTTAGAAAGTTTCTCCTTTTAATAAATATTTTTAAATACTCCCTAGAAAATTTAATAAACAAATCTAGTCTATTGTATTATTTTTTTCGTTTACCTTTTAATTATTTTTATACAATTTTGCATTTCTTTTTTATTATATATTTTTTATAGAACAACAAGGAAGTTTTAGAAAAATGGGAACAAAAAGTGAAGAATCAAAGAATAAGAAAAGAGGGCTTGGAGAATTTGATACTCATGGGATATAGTAAAGGCAAGAAGAGCAGAAAGAAACATCTAATAACCTACTAAATGAGCGTGTGTAGATGGGTGGCAGAACAAAAACTGGGATGGATAGTAAAGAGGCAAACATTAATTTAAGCTACAAACGCTCGGAAGTTGTAGAGAGTCTTAACCTGAAGTGATACGGCACATAAAAGAAGAATATTAAAATTTTAACAATTAAAATAACGTGTAAAGATTTCAGAGGCATGTTAAAAACACACCAGAAGATTATCAACATACACACGCGCGCACACACACATACATACATACATACATACATACATACATACATACACACACATATATGTGCGGGTGTGTGTGTGTGTGTGTGTGTGTGCCTCTAAAAAAGCGATACCTAAAGTTTAAAATGCATTTTAAAAATGAAAACTCTTTCTTGACGATTTTATTTTAGTTCTAATTACAAGCTAATAGATTAATTTTAATATCACCAATAAGCAAAATAATTTGCTGTATTTCAAACCGAATTTAAATTGATTGGAATGATTTTTTTTAAATCGCTAATATTGACAAATCTGTATATACAACATAATTCTCTTTATTAAAAAAAATCTTTCAAAAACCAAATATGCATTCATGAAACGTGATTTGAGAAAGTTTAACTTATTTAAACTTTAATCTGACTTAAAACAAATATTACTTTTAGTTTAAAACTTTCAGCTATACACAGCTGGTCGATCAGAGAAAGCGTTCAATTAGAATGGACCAAAAACAGCATCATGTTTAGATGTAACAGAGTTTATCTTCTTCAATTACTTTAAAGTAAAGCCATTAAAACATTTTGAATTAATGCAGTTACTGATATAACAGAAGTTAGCCGAGGACATGAAAAGGTAAATCAGGCAACATGATCACCCACTTCAGACCACAATTATTTTGGAGTTTTTGAAATTCAATTTGTCAGTGTGCTACCAGGGATGTAAAAGAGGATATATTTATAAAGTAATTCTTAAGTTTGATGAAAATTGGTTGAAAGATCAATGAAAAATAAGAAAGAAACCAGTAAAAATCCCTATTTTTCGCTGTTTTTACGCGGGTTTTCACTATATGGGTGGGCTCAGTTATCAAGTTAAATGACTGTTAAACAATTAACTTATTGTTGGTTACAATTGAATGAAGTTTGTATTAGATTAATTGAAAATTGTGGAAGTCATTAGCTTAAAATCTGTGTTGAAATCGATTTGTGTTGAAATCGATTTTTGGTTTTTCGCTAAACGCAGGGTCGTAGAAATAAAAATGAAGTATAATTGAGCTCGTTATGATGAACCTACATACCGAGTTTGAACGAAATCGGAGTAAAAAAAAGTTGAATTTATCGATTTTTGATCGGCTTTATCGATTATTGATTTTTTTTAAATTATCAATTTTTTACGCTAAGAATCTATCTCTTGCATTGTACAATGTATGTGCCAAGTTTGGTTAAAATCGGTAGGATGGATCTCGAGTGAAAATGTATCACACAATCAAAAAGACAGACATACAGACATCTGTTTTACATAGAGATATTGCAGAAAAGCATTTTTAACATGGATGTGAGTGTTCTTATATGGTGTTGATTAAGTCTTTAGTAATCTGATGTTGGCGAGATTTATGTAAGGGAGGAAATAATTGTAGTAAATTTACATGACCCATAATATATAAATACTTTTTTTAGATATTTTTTAACTACCCAGTAATCTTAAAAATTTTAAATATTTTAAATATTCTGAGATTTTATTGAATTTTAGATAATTTATCTTTATAGCTTTAATTACCAAAACGCTTGTTAAGGAAATGTTTTAAATTACTAATAAATTTTAAATTTACTATCGTTACCGCTCTTGTTTTTTGATAATATCGTGTATGGATATCCGTATTTACAAAAATCGACACGCTTAAATACACACAAAAAAAATTCTAAATTCTTTTTAAAATACTGGGGATCACTGAATTGTAGTAAGGTTTTCTATTTATGATTATAAAGTTATAAATTATTCTAATTATTTTTTTACAAATAAAAATAATTCCTGTAAAAATTCATTATTCATCTATAAAAAAATTCTGAACATAACAGTGATATAGTAATATTCTGAAAAAAAAAATAAAAAAAATTCTGAACATAATAGTGATATAGTAATATTCTGAAAAAAAAAAATAAAAAAAATTCTGAACATAATAGTGATATAGTAATATTCTGAAAAAAAAAATAAAAAAAATTCTGAACATAATAGTGATATAGTAATATATTTTATTCGTAAAAGAAATTAAAAGCATTTCTAATTAAATAATCACTTCTTTTGATTGTATTTTTATTTTACGATTCAGAGCAGATTTTATTTAATTGGGGTCTTGTTTAGCAAATGTAAAAATATATATTTACCAAGATTTTCTGACAAAGAAACGTTTCACAAGTACTTTAATTCATTTGTGAATAAGTCTAGAAATTTTCATTAAAATCCGATAATTATCTGATTTTTGCAAAAATTTCCAAATCAATGTTTTTCACAGCAAAAAGACGCTTAAATTCCCTGTAATTTATAGTCCCCCATTAACGCCAGAGAAAGAAAAATTTTAACCAAAATTTATAAGGTTCTACAAAGGATGAAAAGAAATTACACCAAATATCCTTTGGTTAAAATGGCATGTTCCAGGAAAAAAACTTCCAAAAAAAAATTTTAAAATAAAATTAGAAATTTGTAAACACAGTGGAAAATACGCAATGAAGTGTAAAAAGAAATTTGTTCATTCAACAGTTGTGAAAAATCTTTGAGTTCGTTTTCCTTAAAGATAGATAATAAATAAATTGCCCGTTGTTATAATCAACACAAAAATGTCAATACGTCTTTACACAAATCTACGCCAAGTAACTCCATTACACCAAAAAGATAAGAGAAGCGACTACAGATCAAAAGACTCACTGACAACAGAAATTACATAACATCTTCTCTAAGCCAACACTGTCAGTAATAATAATTATTTTCTCTTTATGAGACGTTTCTACGAACATTTCAGACAATAAATCTGTTTATTATAAAAGATACATTCACAAAAATCGAGTTATATATACAAACTCATTTTTACAAAAGTACATAAAATGCAATTATATTTTACTTTATTTAATAGGTTACTACTGTGTTATTGTGGTTCCGATAAATTACCAACGCCATTATGTAATCATTTACGGTAAATATAAATCTTCTGGTATCAGATATCTCAGACTTCATTGAAGATAAACTTCATAATTCATCATTTTCAACAAAAAAAAAAAAAATAAATAAAATCAACTGACCTATCTTTCGTTTGATATTTTAATCTCAAACAACAATGTATAAGGAAAAACTGGCGCGATTTTGATGCCTCGTTGAGTGATCGGTTTGAACGAAGGAACCTAGAGTCTTTAAGAAAACACAATAACAAAAGCCAGAGAGAAAAAAAAAGGTGGTTAGGGAAAGAATTAAAGTAATTAAAATAAAAAGCCGAAAGAGAAAAAATACAAGCTTCTTAAACAGAGAACAGCATCACGACCTGTTCACTCGGATTGTTGTCTCTGTCGTCTGCGTGTCTCCAGTTTGACATTGTGAGGAATGCTGGTGTCGTTTGACTTTATTGTCACCCAATACGGACAGCTCATTTATTTCGTTCACTGTGGCTATGAATGAATGAGAAAAACGTGAATACTTATTCTTTGTATTTCTATCTGTATAGGTGTACGTCTATTTAAGAAAAACCGTGAAAAAGAAATAAGGATACTTGCGCAAACGACGATTGTTTTTCATGCGACTGAGAGTGAAGGGGATAGCATAAAGATTACCTGGAGGGAAAACGAAAACAGCAAACCGAGTTCGAATCTTGGCTGAAGTAGCTAATGTTCACATTACACACTTGGGGAAAGGCACGAATTCTCTTCTACCTCTACTGGCCAGATATCTGGACAAAATATCTCGTCACTGGCATACCTTGAGAGTTGACGGGAAAAGAAAAAAAAAGAAGAAAGGAACGAACACTAAAGTAAATAACATTGTGCTTGCCCAGATAATAGCATGCAAAAGCTGTTACTTTCACAGTCAACCTTGACAGAGTCTAATAATAAAATCAGTGCATATCTGACTAGCTATCTGATTTTCATCTCTTGCTAACACTTGCATATTTGAAGTTAAATGTATAACTATAATAAAACGCTCTATCTATCTATCTATCTATTATTATTATTATTATTATTATTATTATTATTATTATTATTATTATTATTATTATTCAGCGAGAGAGAAGTGTCACAACAAAGTGAGACTGGAATACAAATATATGAAACCCACTGTGCCCATCATGAAGCCTATCCGAATAAGGTTATACCAAGCACATGCATCACAGCCAAATGTGTGCAATATGGTGTCAGTTTTTGTCAAATTTTGATAAATGTAGCACATAACCTTGTAGGCGGGACCCAATTAGAAATACCTTCATGTTTTCCCAACTGATGTCCCCTGGTATCTATTTGTGATTTCCACGTCACCTTGGCTGCCTCAACCTTAAAACTTACAATAAAACGCCCTTTCGACACTTGATGATGATGTTCTATCACTACTCCCGCTCATGAACAGATTTGCAAATCGCATCGGCCTCATAGGTTTCATGCTTAACTGGTTATAATCAAGCAAATGACAATCAATTATTATTATTATTATTATTATTATATTATTTCTTGAACTGTTGACAAATAAAATATCATAATTACACTCGCAAATATATTCTATATACATTACAGATCAAGTTATTTTCTCGCCAATAAAAATATGTTATTCACTTTGGATTAGGCGCCTACTTCATTGTCGATCCTTTAAACACATTTTATATTATTATTATTATTATTATTATTATTATTATTATTATTCAATGTATGTCTTTTTGCGACCTCTCCTAATCCCTTATCTGCCAGGTAGGTTATTCGCTGCTTTCTTCTGTTCCTCTTGCCTCCAATCTCATTCCTGTGAGTGTTAAATTTTCCAAGCTCGCTTTCCTCTATATGTACCCAAGAAACTTCAATTGTCTTTTTCTGATTCGGAGTATGTATATATGTCCTTTTTGTTTCCATTTTCTGTAAAACTTCGTCGTTTCTCGCATGCTCAACCCATGGTATTCTCAGTATCCTTCTGTAGAACCACATTTCTGTTGCCTCAAGTTTCTTCTTCATCTGTGAGGAGATTGTCCAGCATTTACTACCAGAGAGAAGGACTGATATTACATAACAGCTCGACACTCTTTTCTTTGGTTATAACGATATTTTCCTGTTTCTTAATGCTTTGCTTAACTTTTGGAAGGCATCTTTCGCTATCCCAATGCGCTTTCGGTGTCGTATTTTCCGTCTTCTGTTAAAACACTTCCTAGATATTTAAATTTTTGTACTCTCTTGAATCCATGATCCTTCCTTTTGTTGTTTGACATACATTCTGCCTTCATACATGGTTAGTCCTTTCTTCTCGTTTTTCTCTACTAACTACTGTAGGAGTGTTTCTAGTTTACTTTCTATGTCTCCCATTACTTTCTATGTCTCCCTTCTGTGTCATCTACGTACATTATATTGTTAAGATTATGGCCGCCAATAATAAATCCTGGTAGGATTTCTAATTCTCTTAGAATCACTTTAGTGTAGTGGTTGAATAAATCCAATGAGAAGACATATCCTTGTCTTACGTCACGTTTTATTTTTGTGCATTTACTGAATTCATTTTTCTCCGTTGTTTCAGCCTCTTTAATGAAACCCTACCATTCTTTTCATATTTCTGTTTATTTTTCTTTTGAATTAAAAAAGAAATTGACTCATCGAATATTAGAACCTCCAAAGTAAGATGAAACGAAAACAACCTTTTTTTTCTGTAGAAATTCGACAAAGCAACAATTCTGTAGATATCGTTACTTCTACTACAGCCAAGAAAATATTGTAATTTGTGTACTTCCGGTGCTCCACTTCCGCTCATGTAAAAGAATAGTGAGTAAATCGTGTTCTTTCGTGAAGAGAAGAAATGTTCACCCCACGAACATACATACAGTGCTGTTCGATAAAAGTGACTCACCTGATTTTTTTACTAAATGTTCTCTTCTCCGATGAAACGAAAGTTGAGCTAAATTCAAAGGATAAGCAATCTAAAATCCGAAGAAGAAGCTTTGAAAGCTCTTTGAATTTAGCAGTAAGTACTGTTAAGAATCCGTTCAGTATAATGTTCTGGGGGTGCTTTTCTTTTCATGGAACTGGTTTCTTAAAACCTATTGAAAAGACCATCAGAAGCGAGCAGTACAAGAAAATTTTATAGTCTTGTCTGCTCCCTTCTGCTGAAAGGGTGCAAATCGACCCCACCAAGCTCATTTTTATGCAGGATAATGCCCCTGTTGCAAATCAAAATTGATGAAGGAATACTTTGATGAGAATCAAATGAGTGTTATGACATAGCCGCTCCAATCTCCTGACCTCAACCCCATAGAAAACTTATGGGACATTATAAAGTACAGGCTCTCGAGAAAGCAGTTGAGCAACAAAGAGAATTTGATTGTGAATTTCATATCCGAATGGAATTCAATGATTGGAGATGAGATTTGCCAGAACCTAATCAAGTCAATGCCAAAAAGGGTTGAAAAGGTTATTCAAAATAATATTCAAAATAAAGGAGGACCCATAGCTTATTAGATATTTCAAACTATATTACCTATTATAAATAAATTATATCTCTATTATTCTTTATTTAAAGCTGTTCAGTTATGTTTCTATTGATTACTAGTTGCAGGAAATAAGTGAGTCACTTTTTTTGCACAGAGTTTTTTCCCTAAATCTCATTTATATCCGAAATTATAATTATCAATAGAATACCTTAGGGTGAGTAAACTTTTTTTACTAGGTAGTCGGGAAGGGGTCTTTATATTAGTAAGATTAAAAATTAATTTTTAGGTAAAAAAAATCAGGTGAGTGACTTTTATCGAACAGCACTGTACGTGTTAAATTTAGCTTCGTAGCTAAATTCTGTGTTACTCGACACAGAATTTTTTTTTTAATTTAAAGGGTTGAGCACAAAGAATTTTCAGAGAAATTAACAGTGACATTCTCACGCAAGAAGATCATTGTCAGCTTGATGACCTCTTTAATGGTATGTGATCTCCAAACGACACTCCACTTTTCCAGTAGCTTTTGTACTTTACATGTTCCGACAGAATGTTAACTTTGTTTTTGATAATAGGATTAAACCACTTGAAGGGTGAACAACATTTTTTTCTTTTCACTCAGCGTTAAAAGAAATATGTTTCCGCTAAAATCCAGCGTAACTCCTGATTTGGTTTAAACGTATTTGATTTGATGTCAGATTAGACCCGCCTTTTTCTCATAATATATTAAAAAAATTAACGTTCTTTCCTGTTTGCAAAATGTGTTGATCTTAAATACTGACTTATAGAATGATCTGACATTTGTTTCGAGGACACAGCATGATATTTCTAGCAATTAAAAATGTGCCTCCTATATGACCTCAAATAGTGGAAATCTTTGTTTTTTTTTTAATTTCATTATATAACATGTTCACCCAAGACGTAAAAAATGGTGATATTACTTTGAACAGTCAAAAGATTAAACGTAAGCAAAACTAAAACAAAATGACAATGGCGTTTATATATGTAAACATTGACGATATGATATACAACTTTATACTGTATATCAAACTAATAGTGAGTAATTAAATCACAAGATAGAAAACAATCCTAATGCAATTGATTAGAATTTATCTAAAGTTAATAATAAATTTTGTTTTGTTTGATTTGTTTTGTTTTGTTTTACGGCATATCAACTTCAATGGGTTATTTAATGCCGACAATTTTTATTGCTGGCAATTTTTTTTTTTTCAAAAATGTATTGCTGGTAATAATGAATTGCTGGTTATAATTTTTTACAAAGTATTTCTGGTATTAAAACCTATTTTTGCACTTTCACAGAGTTTTGGGGGGTTAACTATTTGCCCATAGCTGGGACCTTAACAGGTGCTATTACCCCGGGTCAGCGGAGGCTTAAGAACACTAGCAATTAAGAGATGGTTTTACGCTCCTCAAAGCCTCCTGTTCAGTTTATCGTCTTACCCAGGACGCTATTTTTACAACTACTTTGCAAGAAATAACAAATTTAATAAATTATCTGTCTGTATTTCTGAAATGAGGTATTATGTACACTATTTACATTATTCGGACTATTGTCCTCATCTTTTCGCCATATTTATTACAACGTTTCTGCCGTTGTACGCTCCGGACTTCTTCAGGTGGTTGGAATGTCGAACTGAACCCTTTATTTCGCTCACTGGGGTAGCCTGTTCTAGTTCGAATAATATAAATAGTGTTAATAAATTATGTTCAGTATATCTTATTCATAGGCAAAAGTTTTATAATTATCTATTTTACTTGTGCATATTTTACTTCCGTCATAAAAAATAATTTTATCTAATATTCCAGGGGTGGGGGGAGAATTCTTATGAGAGAAATTCAGATTGAAAGACGATATTATAAAAGGACAATGCCAAACAACATTTTTTTTTTCATTGATCAGTTTAGGCCGTAAGAAATACGAAGAATCAAGATTGGGATCAATAAAATCTGCATCCATTTTTTTTCTCTAATTTGAATTACAAATATTTCACTGAAAAGCTACTTCCTGGCGACCTTCTTAAGCAACGTATCTATGCTTTTCAGATAAAAACCCTGCGCAAGTTTAAACGTGTTTCTTCAAGAGAAATACACAAACGTTTTGTCTACCCACGTCATTCAATAATAGACATTCCGCGAACTAGTGATAATTTAACCGCAGGGTCTGTCGACTAATGAGAGACAAAAATGAATATGCATGCATCGAGCAGATCTCAACACACATTTTTTGCATTCCATTCTCAACATGTACCGCTTCTTACTCTTGTGCGCATGCCTAAAGAATATTATTGTTGATTTTGACCAATGTATTTAGTGCCTTTTAATTTAATTTGCCTGAGGTTGTTTTCATATAAGCTTGCAATCCACAGTGGGAAACAAGAATAAAAAAAGTTACTTTCGATGTGCTTCAAACATTTTTATATTCATGTTCACCCAATACAAGACTCAAGAACCACTCAATGTAGAGGGTTGCTGAATGAGGAGTGTAATATAAACATGAGGAGGAAATAGGAAATGAAGATGATGAGGATCTGGAGGATAGATAACGATTGACTCTGAACTTGAAAGTGTTAAAACTGTTCGGGAAAGCATCCACGCAGGAGTGCCTGTTCCACAAAGTAGTGGTTGTTGGGAAGAAGCTGTCTGGGTGAAAAATCTTTCTGACCAATGAAACAGATAGGGAATAAGGGTATACAATCCTGTGCACCTATCAGGAGTGGTCTTGGCTCTAAATATCTTTACTGATCTCCCTAAAGAATAGAGCTCGTCTGAATATTTGCCATGTCGTTAACTGTGAGCAAAAGATGACTTGTTAATTTTAACACTTCCAAAACTTCATTAATCATCTGAGAGACCCCTAACTGCCTTCCATCAGTATGGCTGATGCTAACCTCCAGGAAAGTAACTCATTGCGCCTTCTCGGGCCAACATTCTCAGCTGACATGAAGTAGAACGACAATATTGAATCCATTGCTAAGTCAGCTGCTAAGAAAGTTGGTTCACTGTGTCATGCCAAACGATTTTTCTCTCCAAAATCTATGTTACATATCAATAAGTCTATATGTTTAGAATATTGCTGCCACATATGACCTTGATATTTACCTTGAGCTCCTTGATAAATTCCAAAGAAGAATCAGCAATATTATTGGCCCTGATCTGGCGGCAAGGCTTCAGTCACTTTCCCATCGTCGTAAGGTTGTTTTTCTGTGTCTTTTCTATAAATACATTCAATGGTAAATTGTTCGGATGAGCTCTTCGTCATGGTACCTAGACTTTATAAATTTAAGCGCAGTTCTAGACTGGCGTCGAGATCTTATCAATTTACAATTGAGCTGGTTAGATGTAACCGTAAGTTCTATGCTAACAGTTTCTTTTCTCGCACTTCTCGCCTGTGGAAGTCCCTTCCGGCTCCATGTTTTCCAACTAATTTTAATCTGCAAAAATTTAAATGCAATGTCAATCGCTGTCTACTGTCCTCTTGATTACTCTTTTCACTTCTCGCTCATTATTAATTTTTCTATTCCTAATTCTTCCACACACTGTAACCCCTTGTGTCTTAGTAACTTTACTGCCTTGAATGGGGTGATACCGATTTTTAAAAAGTAGCAATCGAGTAGCAATAGGCTTGCAACGTTGAATCTGTAATGACAAAAATACAGAGGTGTAGGCTTTAAAAAAGCTTTATTCAACTGAGAATACAAGGTTCGCGTAGAGTGTCCTATTATAGTCCCAGTAAACAGAAATTGCTCTCTCAAAGAGGAGAGTAACAAAACAAGGGGAGATCACTCTTGATTATTCATAACGATGTTGAACACTGGTAAGGCCTTTATTTCTGCTTTGACCAATTCAGTCAACGAACCTTCATACTCAAGAAGGACTTTGTTTATAGTCCTTCTGACACTAAATCTTTCCGATTTTTCCATTTCTATATAATATTGTTTTTCTTTTGCTTTTTTAACTAACTAGTAGTTTTACATGGAGAATAATGGGAACGTGGATTGGAGAATTTGATATTGGAAAATTTGACAGTCCAATGAAGGCAAGAAGGACAGAGGGGAAAACAGCAAGTCACCTACTCAACGAGCTTGTTTAAATGGATGACAAAATAGGGGTAGAAAAGGATAGCGAAAAGACAAACCTTACTAAGAGCTTCAACGAATAGCATGTTGTGGAGAGCTGCGATGACCATCGGACACTGCAAAAAAGAGGGTAGTAGGTTTAGTATTAGTATTTAGCAGTAGTTTGATATATCCCAGGTTGTTGAGATGAACAAAAACGAATGAAAGTAAGACAAGATTATTTTAACACATAATAAAACAGCTTTTATTCATTTACTGCCTGAGAATAGCAAGGATTAGTTTGGATTTAAACCATGTATTCCAAGTACGTGTCCGTTTGTCACCTTGTTGAATTCAGAAGTTGCCGCTCCGACTAACGGACAAGGGAAGTAACTCAATTGTATTTTAAGTCATTGTCCTTTATAGGGGGAGTAAGTTCGCAATCCTCCTAACAGCAATTGTAATATGTAGTTTTTGAGAAATTTAATCCCATAATTTAAAAAGTTTTCTGTAATTTTCTGTAAATATTAAAAAAATCTAGTTGCTCAATCTCTAAGGAATAATATATAAATAAATAAATAAATTTAAAAAAAATAAAAATTTAAAGGAAAATATAAAATACACGTTGATGAAAACCCATCGAAACACGTAGAATGTTCTAATATATATAGATTTAGTTTGTTGCTACTAAGTCAGTCGAATGACCTACTAAAATAAACAGTGTTTCTTTTTACCATCATTCGATAGGTATACTTAACTGAGAAAGAGACATAAAACAAACGCTTCTTTCTTTGCCTAAGCAGGGAACATGACAGAAGACACTGCTTCTGTGTTGTTCTTTGAGGCACAGACATTGAATAACGTTTTAAAGATGCGAGGTTTTAATTTCAAATGTTAATTGTAATGGAAGCCGAGTTGTGATATTTTATACCTGTTTACAATTCCTTTCCTCTTGATTAAATTCATATTTACTAAATTTAACTTTGTTCTGCACAAGGTCACCATTATGTGTCACCCAGTAAGGATAGAACTCGCTCCTCAATAGTAATGGATAAACAGATTAACTCATTAACCATTACTCGATGTCAAGGCACCTTTTGATTTTCATTAAGATGGAACTGAATCAAACGTATAAGAAACCTCGTTGGAAAACGTCTCCAATAGTTCAATTTTCATTTCAGATAAAATTGAAGACATACCCACAAAGTTTCACCCTAGATTAAATGAAAGAAATACATCGGTACGTACATAGTTCCAACTTGTTGGAAGTCTTCCTCTGACGTCCCTGTCTTTAAGAACTCTGAAGACCCTTCTGACCCATCTAACTACCGTCCCATTAGTCACCTACCACTCTTCAGCAAAGACTTCGAGGCTTTAATCTATGCCGAAATGGTTAAGCATCTTTCTCCCCACGATCTACTCTCTGACAAACAATATGGTTTTCACATTGCCCAGTCTACCGCTGATGGGCTTACGACCATAAGTGAATTTGTATCCGAACCTCTTGATAATAATGGCGAAACTCGAGCTGTTACTTTAGATATCTCAAAGGTGTTTGACAGGATTTGGCATGCCGGCCTTCTACGTAAGCTTTCAGGATACGGTATTATAGGACGATTATTTGATTTAATCCAATCATTCCTATCTAACCGCGAAATGAAGATTGTCCTGAACGGGTTCTCTTCCGGTTCCTTTCATACGAACGCTGGTGTTTCCCAAGCCTTGGACCTACACTGTTTCCGATTATCATCAATGATCTTTCTGACGTCATCAGTTCTTAAGTCGGCATCTACGCAGACGACACTACCATTTACACCTGCCTCAATAGTAAATCCTGCATTGCTGACAAAGTTAACCTGTCCGTTGTTTACGAAAATGACCTCCAATATGTGGGCAGGAAATGAATTGTAAATCTTAATGAGTTCAAAACGAAACAGCTCTCATTTACTCATCATGGAGAAACTTCTCTGCCTCCTATCAGCATGGTTGATGCTCAAGCGTCTCACTGCACCATCTTGGTCTCACGTTTTCCACTGATCTGAGGTGAAACAACCACATTGAATAAATAGCTGCATCTACCACAAGGAAATTTTGGTTCTCTGTATCGCGCCAGGAGGTTTTTCTCGTCTGAGTCCATCCTTCACATCTACAAATCTACCAATCATCCATGCATGGAATACTGTTGCCATATATGGTCTGGTGCCCACGCGTTCATCTCGAGGTTCTCGACAAAATCCAAAGGCAAATATGCAATGTGATCGGTCCTGACTTGGGATCTCTACTCCAGTCACGTTTTTAACAACGTGATGTGGCTTCCCTCTGTCATTTCTACAAATATTTTCATAGTAACTTCTCTGACGAGCTATTTTCACCGGTGTCCCAACTGCATGAATTTAAGCGTGCTACTAGGTTGGCATCTCGGTCCCACCCATTTACTGTCAAAACAGTTAAATGTAACTGCCTCTTCTACTCCAACAGCTTCTTCTCTCGCGCTTCCCGACTATGGAACTCCCTTCCTCTTACTTGCTTCCCTGATAACTATAATATCCACCTTATTTAGAGAAGTGTTTTTTACTCTTATTTCAAACTGCATAATCACGAAGGTGTTTCACTAGAAATCATTTCTGATGAAACTATGCAATCTTCGAACCAGTCGATGTTTTTATCTATTTTCATCTATATCTAATAAATTTCAAATAAAATAGTCTTTAATAACCGGCTTTACAATCCTGTATGTGTTCTCTAGAATCGTGACATCGATCCTACTTTTGTACAGTGACTAAGAAAAAGGACTAATAATTGTCAATAAGTAATAATAATACCAGTTCACGGATTGCGTTTTCTAAAATCGAGATTAATAAAAAATATATTATTCGTGATTACGCAAGGATGTGTTAAACAAATACGACACAACTCTTATGTTTCGCAGCCTACAGAAGAATATCGGTTATCCGAACATCGATTATCCGAAGTTTGGATTATCCGAACAAAGGTTTCAAGGTCCCGTTAATATAAATTTTAATATTTGTCCCGAGTAAACTTTTGTTATTAGTTTATTAACGTTTCCATGTTTGTGAAAAAGAAAGTGGTCGGTCAATTGAGGACGGTCGGCTGATTTAAACAGAGCGGAAATAATTTTAAAGGATAAAAAAACGAAAAAATTTAGATGAAGGATTTTTAAGTATGGCAAAATATGCAATGTTGTTTCCATTAACTATACGACTGTAGAGTCTTAGATTCGTCCGGTTAATAAACTCGCTGAATCTACAACTATGTTCCAAGTCCGTATCTGTTAGATATGATGGAGTTCATTGATATCCACGCGAAGGAAGTCAGTCGACTTGATCTTAGTCGGCCATTTTAAATAGGGTTGACATAATTTTAACAGATGAAAAGAGAATGATCGATCACCAAGTAAATAAACTTTATAACTGTAAAGTAAAATATCACAATTTTTAAAGCAATATCCTGTTATTTTACATGTTTAGCATTACTGAACATGGAAAATGATCGGAACAGCTACCAGAACAATCAATTATTCGAATGCTGCCTACTGACAACCGACGTTTCATTACACCCATACACACACACACACACACATACATACATACATACATATATATATATATATATATATATATATATATATATATATATATATATATTAAAATAATAGAAAAGAACAATAAGATTTATAATTCAGAATTCTTAGGATTTATTTTTATATTTAAAAAACAGTGATTTTTGAAAAAACAATTGAAACCAACGTGCCGGATTCAAATGACCTCCTGTTTTTTTTAAAGTTAAAAGCTCTACATGTTATTTTTACTTTTACTTATTTTTTTTTTTTTTTTCATACATGTATTGAACACTTTTTAATACTGCCGTTTCCTAGTCTGATTCAACTATGACCATTAACTTTTTATGTATTATATATATATGTGTGTGTGTGTGTGTGTGTGTGTAAAAAATTACAAGAGGAAAAACGCTTACGCCAACGAACGCGTTTCGTTCTTTGAGGAACTTTATCAAGGTAAATTAAAAAATTATTTAACGATATGTACTTATATACACAGAAAAAAAAGTAACGCTGAAAGAATAAAATTATCTGTTCAAATTTGAAATGGAGAACACTGGGAAATATTCGAAAATGTCTCGACGTTAAAGAATAGGGGAGGAAAACTTACATATATATATATATATATATATATATATATATATATATATATATATATATATCAGAGATTGGGGTTTTGCTAACATCACAATTTCCACTGGAAAATATCTCATCTACAAAGACATCTGTTGGTAATTCCCATTTCTCTGTCTATTCCTTGGTCGGTTGTTGAAGGACACAGGCGTGTCCGAAAATTCCGAAATTAAAACCTTTCTCTCCATGCTTAATTTCTGTCATATGGCTAATAATTAATATTTAATAAATGTTTATCGTACTGATTATATCGATACCCTTTCGTTTGCCCTTGTTTTATTAACTAACCTATTTTATATATTTATATATAAAATATATATTTATATAAATAAATATATATTTTATATATTTATATAGAAAATATATATTTATATAAATAAATATCTTTATAGCTTTATTTATAACAGTATTTACATTATGCGGACTATTTATTACAACGTTTCGGCCGTTGTATGCTTCGGCCTTCTTCAGGTGGTTGGAATGTCGAACTGAACCCTTTATTTCTATCACTGGGGTAGACTGTTCTAGTTTCACGTGCCATGTTTGATGGATGTTAGTTATCAGTTATCTCCTGCTAATTTTCCCTCTGAAAGTTCTCCACTGCCTTAACCGGGTATTGAACTCACACTCTTTGGGTCTTTCACTGGATCTAACCAACGCTTTTATCCACTGTGCCATCATTTCTGGGTATTATAAACCTAATGTTTTTAGCAACCATTTTTACCAGTGCTCATATTGCAATTTTGCTGTTATCATTACATGCTTTTACCAGAGCTCATATTGCAACTTTGTTATCATTGCTTTTCTCTGGCACTCCTTATTACTGGTTCCCATATTGTATTTATTTCTATGCTTGGTCGGCTCAAAAGATTTTAGTGGCCTAGCATATGTGCTGATTCCTTAAGTTTACGAATTTTCCAATGGTGTTCCTTGTCTATGATCTCAACATGATCCCACAGAGGACGGTGATCTCCCTTCTCTCTCCTTATGTGGTCAGCCACGCCTGATTTTTCTACTTCCCCTCGCGTTACAGCTTTCTGGTGTTCTTGAAGCCTTACCTTGAGGGGGCGGCCTGTCTCTCCTTTATATTCCTTTCCGCAGCTGTACGGGATAGCGTACACACAGTCTTTAGTCATGTTCTCCTGTATGGGGGGGGTCTCACTTGAGAGAGATATCTGCGAAGTGTTGTCAAGCTCTTGAAGGTTGTCCTGATTTTATATGGACCGCAGATCCTTTGTATTTTCTCTGATAACCCCTTCACATAAGACAGGCAGACTGTTTTCTGAGTGTTGTTGTCCTCCTCCTCCTATTATACCCGCCTATCCCAGTTTTTTGGGGCTGCTGCCATGTACCCAGGGTAGTTGTTACGTTGTAGAGTACTATTTATACTGACCAATTCTTTATCTAACATCTCTGGGTCGCCACTTATGACTTTTGCTCGGTGTTGTAAGCAAAGGACGATCCCTTGCTTTACGCTGTATGGATGGTGGAAATTGAGGTACTGTCCGGTGAATGTTGGTTTATGGTATACGGATGTCTTGAACCCATGCTCTGTTCGAGATATTAGTACATCCAGGAATGGGAGTGTGTTGTTACTCTCTTTCTCCATTGTGAACTGTATCGAAGGTCTTATTGATTTCACATTTTCTAGTAGAACCTGGACATCTTCCTGGTGTGGCCAGAGTATGAAGGTGTCATCTATGTACCTTAACCATATAGTAGGCTTTAGCGATATAGATTCTAATGCCATTTCTTCAAAGTATTCCTTGTATATATTCGCCATTGCTGGTGATAATGGCGAGCCCATTGCTAAGCCCTCATCCTGTCGATATATGTGTGGTCCCATTCCGAAGTGTGTTGTTTGTGTACAGAAAGTCAACATCTCCATCAGATTATCTATTGGAATACTGGTCCGTTCTTCTAGGGAAGAGTCAGCGGCCAATTTGTCTCTGACTACTGAGAGTGCCTCCTCCGTGGGTACCTTGGTGAACAAACTCACAACGTCCAACCTCACCATCTGGTTGGATAGGATGGGAGCATCTTTGATTATTTCCACGAAGTGGACGGAGTTTCGGACATATGAAGTAGACTTTCCGATCAATGGGTCAATTATATCTACAAGGAAGCGACTCAGAGGGTGGCACACAGAGCCTTGGCAACTAACAATCGGCCTGCGCGGAATACCGTCTTTGTGAATCTTAGGGAGACCGTATATGTGAGGTAGCTTGGTGTAACGCTGCGATAACTGCCTATACGTCTTGGGTAATGTAAATACTGTACATAATACCTCATCTCAGAAATATAGACAGACTCTTTATTTATAAAGCTATAAGTTTACTTTTCCAATTTAATTTTAAAATTTTTTTATTGTCGTGCATAAATATGTTGGCTAGAGAGAAAAACTATTTCGTTTAAGAGAGGATATGCTTGAAAAAAAATCTCTGGTCTATGTTTATATTTAGGCTAGTGTCAATTAATGCACTCTCGAGAACTTTTCGCTTTAAATATTAAAAGAAAACAGCTAACTTATGGCGTTATAAATAAATACATGTTTTATTTTCTAAGTTTGGTCATTTTCATTCTTCTTTTCTCATTCGTTCTTCTGTGTCTCTCGATGATTGAATTCTTCTAAACATGTCAATTGTCTGATTCTTGACTACCAGGTTTCCTTTTGACTAACTTAAAAATAACTAAAAGCGTCAAAACATAACCTCTCAATTGTAAATGTCTAATTCGACCTTCGTTATGCTCTCCCGATTTCTCAGGGTAAATAAACCAGTTGATAAGAGCAAGGGAATGCCAACTGCGTAATTGGTTTGGAATGTATCAGTCAATATTTAATATAAACAAAAAAGAAAAAAAAATGTGTGCACGTTGAGAAGGAGTAAAAAAGAGAAAGGGTAACAGAAAGAAAGAAAGAAAGAAGAAAGAAAGAAGAAAGAAAGAAAGAGGGGTAAGAAGCTCGGCAGGTGGGAGTTTAGGAAGGGTGGGAGGATGGCAGAAAAAAAGAAAATGTATACATAAAAAATCTTAAGAATTTCGCTTGAGTTCTTTTGTGAAAATAAATTTTATCAATGACAGACACCGTGAAAATAAAAGCGCTCTTTGTCTTGCTTAACAGTTGCTTTAGAAATTGACCCTCACCTCGTTCACACACACACACAAACATATATATAGATATATATATATATATATATATATATATATATATATATAATGAGGGTGGACGAAAAAATCCATCGTCTGACACATAAGGAAAATTTGCTCTCAGTGTTTCACGATATAATGTTCAAGCTATGGGGTTAATATTTACTCCTGAATTAAGTGCATTGACAAGAAAGGAGATAATGTTGAAAAATCAAATATTTGTTGTGTAAAATACATGCCTTTTTATAATTAGTAGAGAATAGTGAGTTCGATCCTCATTGAGTGCTCCATGCTTTCGGCCTTGAGGCTATGGACTTAATTAACGTAACACACACACACAGACTTGCACACATTCTTACATATATATACAAGTGGTGCTGAAAAATTATCGGCCTGAACCACATCCTAAAATCAGATCAAATATCAAAATTTGGGGGATGTAGTTTTTCTTGGTCAGAAGTGAGATCTTTTCAGCACCCTCATATATATGAAAACTAATGGGTATGTCCCAATCCTCATAAAAACGTTGGACACTATTGTAAGTGGAGGTAATATGCTAAGTAGACCACCACTAGCAGTGGTTTACCTACTTCACGTCGCTGGCAAGTATTGTATTTTGTTGATGTTATAAAGATTACCATTTCATTTACAACCTCCGTTTTAGTTATTCCTCATTCAGTAACCTTTTCTAGATTACAACATATATATATATATATATATATATATATATATATATATATATATATATATATATATAGATAGATAGATAGATAGATATATATATTCTTATTGCTATAAACGTTATTTTTAGTGGGTACATATCCCTGTTTTTTTTACTTACTTTAAACAGTGACATTAATGCCAACCGGCCTAGATTGAGAAGTCCTACGAAAGAAAAATGAGTCTCTCTTTTTCTAAAAGAGAGACCGCTCCTATAGCCGAGACGTGCTGTTACCAATTTGGGTACGTGAGACCACACTGATAAAGCGAAGAGCAATTTCCTATTTAAGAAAATACCGATCTTGGAAGTTCTTAGTATCTATATCTGCTACCTTCATTTCCGCGCCGGAATCGTAAACACGGTAATTTTTTTAAATGGACTTTTAAAAAATCCAACATTATTTCTTTGAGAAGCGGGTTTTAATTTTGAAGAATTTCTGTACAATGTGGAAGAACAGCTCAGTTTAAGTCCAGAAAATTGTCCTATTCGTTCTATTACCATTCCGGCAACAGGTTAGATTCTGTTCCAGTAAGATAATGCCTGCCCACAACATGCCCATGCTACTCTACATATTACCATACTATATTACTACTATTTTTCTTTAGTAGGATTTCTCGATCTAAACCAATTGTTATTAATTTCATTATTTAATTAAATAAAAAAAATAGATATCAATTCAAACATGTATACCCATTAAAAATAACTTTTAACATTATAAGAAAGACGCATAATAACTGTTGCGAAAAATGATTTATCATTCGAGTCAAAGCGGGAAGAGTTTATTATATGAACTAACGGAAAATAAAATTGCAAACCCTTGAAGAAATGATAGTGACTTTAACTTGCGTAGACGATGTATATGATCAGGAGAAGCAGATATTCGTATAACATTTTCAAAGGCTTCGATCAACTTGTCATGTAGTAACACTCATACCCAAGCAGGATCTGAACTTTAGACAGGTTCAGTGATGTGAAAAATTCTAATGCTATCAGTTGTAATATCATTTGCTGTTTTTGCGAAATTAGAGCAATTTGAGAAGGAACAGAATGTGGACCTTTGTGTGGCGAATTGTAATTTTGGAGAATTGCAGCACATTATTGTGTTAAGAGACTTCCAAAAATCTAGGAAATAAAAATGGTGAAATCAATTCGCCAGTGACTTATATATGCATCTGGCTAAAGGAGTCGTAGCAAGTCATCGGAAGATCGCATATATGACTTGAATAAGAATTCCTTTGTCTACTTCCTGGTGAGTGAGACGGTCGAAAGTATTTGAACAAAACAACAACACATGAACTTCGGACAGTTTATCTAGAATTTTCATCACAGTACACGAGACCTGATTCGATAATTGGAACAAAAGCGATATATATATATATATATATATATATATATATATTTATATATATATATATTAATAGTGGCATTTCCGTGTTGCTTGGGGTGAAATGATTAATATATACCTACATATATATATATATATATATATATATATATATATATATATATATATATACATATATATATATATGTATGTATGTATGTATATTAATCATATATATATATATGTATGTATATTAATCATATATATATATATATATTAATCATGTGTATATATATATATATATATATATATATATATATATATATATATATATATTAATCATTTCACCCCGAGCAACGCGGGAATGCCGCTAGTAGGTAGGGGGTTAGAGGGAGGGAAAGTGAGAGAAAAACTGAGTATAGGGAGAATTGAGGAAAGGAGACAATATTCAAGATGACAAAAAATGGTGATTGATGTTATCAGGGAAGCAAGTAAACGGAAGGGAGTACCACAAGCGGGAAGTGCGAGAAAAGAAACTGCTAGGCTAGAAGTGGCGGTTACATTTAACTAATTCAACAATAAACGAGTGGGACATAGTGACACACTTAAATTCATGCAATCAGGCCACCAGGAAGAAAATGGTTCGTCAGAGGAGTAGCCATGAAAATATTTGTAGAAAAGACAAAGAGAAACCACGTCACGTCTATGAGAAAGTAAATGGAGTCGAGATGCCAGGTCAGGATAAAGAGTTTCTTTTTCAATGAGAAAAGACATAAAAATTGTGTCCCAAAATTTCGATTTTCCCACTTTTTCATTGGCCGACTATATTTACACACACACACACACACACACATGCGCGCACGCATGCACGCAAACACATATATATAATTAAATTGTCAATACTAGACAATGACCAAGTCAATTTTACTTTGTTCATTGTCATTCGTATACCTGGCTGAAAGAGTGCGAAAGAGAGAAAAGGAAGGTGTGTATATAAGGGGAGAGAGAGAAAAAAAAAAGAAGGCATATATATATAAGGAGAGGGAGAGAGAGAAAAGGAAGGCTTATATTTAATGAGAGGGAGAGAGAGAGAAAAGGAAGGCATATAAGGAGAGAGAGAGGGAGTGAAAAACGAAGGGGCATATATAAGGAGAGGGAGATAGAGAGAGAGAAAAGGAAGACGTATATATAAGGAGAGAGAGAAAAGGAAGGCGTATATATAATGTGCGTGTGTTTGGAAGCGCGAAGGGGCGTAACTTATCAACATGGAAAAAAGGAATCATTCAAATTTCAGCTGAAACTGCGTTCACTTAATAGTAATAATTCCTGTATTCTGTCTTCTTATGACCAGATCTCATGAGAGAATGGTTTTTCACTGGCATGTCACGAAGGTTGACAGAAAAGAAAACGGCTGGGTGAGCACTTGGCTAGACCACTTACTATGAACTGATCTCTAAGATAGTAATGAGAGTAAACATTTGTTACACTCATTGTCAACCTTGACAGGAGACATGAATGTGTGTCTTCGTGTCTCTCTTCACTTATATATTTGCATGATTAAAAAAGTGTCATTATGTATTAATGAGCGTGATTGGACAATGTGTCTGTGTGTTTGTTTTCTCTTTTTTCTATTTTATTGACTGAGCATTTCCTATATGTACTTAAGCTTAAAATAACTTTATACTCTTTTTTTCCCTTTTCTTTCTTGGTCTTTTTTCTTTTCTTTCTTTTTACTACAACAGTAACAAAAAACAATGACATTTATTACTACTATAACTACTATTCTTATTATTGTTAAATGACATTATATTGTTTGATTTTCTTTTCCGCTTTTTGACCTTCTTTTTCTTCTTGTCTGTTTTGTTTTATTCTTTCTTATTTCCTACAACAGCAACAAAAGTCACTAATGCTACAACTAGTATTATAACTGCAATTAAATGTCGCCTTTGAAAAAGTAGAAAAACAGCAATCATCGTATTTGTAAAGAAAGGGAAGTAAAAATATCGTAAGTAAATGTATTGCTCGCTGGCTCAGGACAAACGCAAAATCCAGCATGATGTGCAGGCATTGTAAAGCACTGGAATATATGCAGACGACATTGGTTCAATCATCTAAACAAAGGACAGGAGCAACAATTAAAACAAAAACATTTCCTTTGAAAATAAAATGATAAAATCCTTTCGTATTTTTGAAACTCAGACCAACCTCTATTATTGAAGCAGAAAGGTCAATTTTGAGAGTCATGAATAAAGAAAAAATGATCCTGTCTATATTTCTGAGATGAGGTATTGTAATTATTTACATTATTTACATTGTTCGGACTGTTGTCCTCATCTTTATTGCCATATTCACCACATTTCGGCCGTTGTACGCTCCGGTTTTCTTCAGCATCTGAGATGTTGTATTGTAATTATTTACATTATTTGGGTTATGTGTCAGAACACATGACCCAGTGGATAAAAGCTTTGGTTGGGTCCAGTGACATTACCCAAACAGTTGAGTTAAATACCTGGCTTCTGTAGTGATGAATAAATCTTGGAGAGTTGAGTTAAACAGACAGGAAGAGGGAACAATCTACCCTGGTGGACGAAATAAAGGGTTCAGTTCGAAATTCCAATCACCTGATGAAGGTCAGAGTGTATAATGGTCGAAACGTCGTGAATAAGGCAATAAAGATGAGGACAACAGTCCGAAAAATGTAAATAATGTAAAAAAATAACCCACCTTAAACATGAGCGAGCTACTGGACAATAGAATAAAAAACAGATTTTTTTTAATATCTGAAGCTCACCTAAGAACTGAGCAAGCTACAGATCACGAAAATTGGTCGTGCTCATAATAATCGGCGTACCTGGAACAAAACGAAAATGCAAGTAAGATTGGATGAATTGGGAATTCGAAGAAGTATTTCGCAGACCATGGCATTGTTGGGGTCTGCGATGATACAGAGAAAGTTGCTGGGACTCTGAAGAAATCTGCTGTCACTCTTCCCGGCAATAATCATTTCGTGCTTACATAAAATTACATGTAATAAAACCTTTTTTTTAACAGTTCATTCCATCGAAGCCAAAAAGGGTAGATCTCGTCATTGTAAACAAAGATACGGCAGTGGATGTTGCCCTTCTTGGGATCCAGGGGGCAAAATCGAAAACGAAAAACTACAAAAATAACAGAGACCATTTTTATATACTAAAATTCACTTATTATAAGACTCGAGAGAGACTCAAGGTAGAGAATTACACCCTTGTGCAAATTACTTGAAACAACCGCTTTAGTTTCCTTTCTTTCACCATACGATCAGTTTTACAGTGACAGGGTGTAATCGACTTCTATTTTTTCCTCGGATTAGGTCATTTGCAGTGGTGTGCAATAATATGAATCTATTTTCGGAGTGTGTGATTAAATTTGTTTGGCCTTGAAAAATATCGCGTCATCCGTGATTGCTTCAGATTTTTATCACGTCCAGACACTGTCGTTTATTTTCCTACGGCCATTGTCTGCGATGGACGTTACCCTAAGGAAGCGTATGAAAATCGTAATGCTGTACGGACACAATGGCAAGCCTTACCAGTGAGTAAATGAAAAGACTATAGACTGACCCGGAAACTATCCTGATTTAAATTCAATCAAGAATCTGTGGTCAATCTGCAAGGAACGACTTCGTGGAATGGATATACGAAGTGCTAACATGTGCACTGGGTCATGTTTCATTGAAAAAATATGAAAAAAAAAGTAAATAATAATCGAATTATTCGTTTTGTTTCAATTAATTTGCACAAGGTTGTATACATGTAATATAAGACTCGAGAGATACTCAAGCTAGAGGATATATTGTTAAAATAGGTATGATGAATGAGGTGTGATATGAGGGAAAGAGATGATGGTAGGAAGTTAAGAATATCAGGATAAAGAGGATAGATAACAATTTACCTTGACTTGAAAAGATTAAAATTGTATCGTTCAGAGAAACATTGGCACGTAAGTCTGTTCCACAAAGTGGCAGTTCTTTAGAAAAAGCTGTGAAACTTTCTGCTTACTTTTGAAATTCGGAACTAATGAATGTTATTCGGCTGCTTGGAAATAGCATGAAAATTCCTCGCCGGAAAGGTCTGAACCAGTGGAACTAAAGAAGAGAGCTAATCTGAACATTTGTGATGTAAATAGCGAAAGAGGTGTAATAAGCTGGCAACACTCCATAGGAGAGAGACTACGAAGCGGAGAATAAGTCTATCACCGCCCCGCCTCACAAGATCATGTAAACCATTTTGAACTCTACTAAGGCCTAGGAAGTGGGGATCAAGCACTTCCAGTGCAGATGTGGCAGCAATATTCCATTTATTGGTCTAATCTAACTCTTGTAAAGATAAAAAAAATGGCAAGAAAAAGTGAGATGCTCCCTTGAGTTTTGCAATGAGCGATCGAATGACGATTCTACACATCATTGTTGGCGAGCTTGAAACACTGCAGAAGAGCTTTGCAAAGAGACGAGAATTGGAATTGAAAGCAAGAACTGAAGACCAACGTAAAAAAAACACAAAGTCCGAGTCTAAAAACGGAAAAATCATTTTGCACACAAATATTTATTTTATATCATATTTCACCTCCCTGTAAATACATTTAATTATGTATTCTAATTATTCTATAGATAAAACAAAGACCCACAACGGTCGATCAAGCGGATGATGATTACAACCGATCTCAACGGATGAAGAGGGCTACGTACGACGAACATGCTACAGAAGGCGCCACTTGAAATTATAAGCGGCAATCTGTTGCAGTTTCCCAACATGATTCTGCATGTCTCATTCCATATGTGTCGCAGGGAAGGTGTGGGTCACTTCCTGGCAAGGAATGTTGAATGGAGCGAAACAGATGATAGATGACAAGTTTAGGGGAGAGGCTATGGAATAAATTATTCTTGCTTCATTATCGTTAATTGCATCGTATTTGCAACATGAATACGAGCGTCACCACACTGCAAAATAACCGGGCAACATTTTTGCTTAGAAAATGTTATTTTCAATTCAGTGTATCTCACGCGAAACGCAAAACATTTTCGGTAGTACTATAATATGATATCTACCGAGGTATTTGCGACCAACCGTAAATGACGATGCACTCGTTATTACTGGAAAATGCTCAGGAAAAACGATTACCTATTTACTGTTTTTTTTTAAAAAAAACAAAAAAAACGACATCAAATCGGTTTAAAAATATTAAAATCACCATTTGATCATTTTTTTTTGTATAAAAAATTGTTAATGATTTTTAATACATAACCACTTCACTGTTCACCACCTTTAACCTTAACCCCTAACCCTAACCCCTAACCCTAACCTATTTCATACTGACAACAGTTGGTAAATATCATACCATACAAATGAATGGTAAATATCATTCTATAATAGCACCACAATTTCTCTTTAAATTTCATTTAGGTTAACATATTGAAGTCTCCTGGATCTAGTTACACGTTTTTTATCTTGTAAAGGATTCTCCTTTCCATTTTCCATCGCAAATGACAATCCAACATTCCTTTTAATTACATTGTACAAGATAAAAAAAAAGCAAATATTTAAACGCCGACTGTTATTCGTTTCCACAAGTTGAAGTAGAACTAAATTTTGTTGACTCCTTTTATTTTGCCCAGGCTTGTAAACGATTTGCTTCAGTTGACTGAGTGCACAAGCAATAAAGAGAAGAATAAATTTTTAATAAATTCAGATTTTACTATGGCGCCAAAACGCAATCGACGAAAACTATGCAAAAAATGTTACCCGCTGATCGTTTAAGAGAAAACACAAGAATAAGGGTTAAAAATGAGTTCTATCTTGCCAGGGTCCGAACAGACATGCTTCAATCGAAATCCTAGAAAGTTTAGTATTTTATGTGTTTATGATATAAATCGTGCACACACACACACACACATACACATAAACAAACAAAACAAACACACACGCACACACACACATCCACAAAAAATATTATGATCGTATTTTATCAAATGTTACTTTCTACGCCATGATGCAAACATTTTAATAAATAACTAGATACCATCGTATGTACTAATATCATAGTATGTACTAAACCTAAACACTGATATAAGACAACAATGGGTGTATGTATATGTGTTTTCTTGCATGTGTTCTTGCCTACATTTATATATGCGTATAAGTATGCGTAGGAGGAACACAGTGGATATCCCTTCTACTCATTCGAAAATGCCTCAGGGCAATGCGACTTAACATGCAGTCAAGTTAGTCCTGATTAAAAAAAAGAAAAGGTTATAATAATACCGAGGTGAAAAGACCGGCAGCTAAATTCCCTGTCTTCCGAACCAACGTGAAGCAGTCGAGTTTGAATTTCGATAGCATGGGTTTTATTCCCGAATGTTTTGACAAAGACGTTGTGGATAAAAATAATTCGATTCCACTCCATTGTGTCATTTACATGTGCACTAAATTAATATTTATAAGAATAAAAAAGGAAAAGAAATGAAAAAAATTATGTTTATTATATATATATATATATGTATATATATATATATATATATATATATATATATATACACACATATATATATATATATATATATATATACATATATATATATATATATATAAAAGGCAGGATGTGGATGTGTGTGTGTGTGTGTGTGTGTGTGTGTGTGTGTGTGTGTGTGTGTGTGTGTGTGTGTGTGTAACGAATGCACGGCCGCAATTTTCAACGGATTTGCACCAAAATTTACATGCACATGCTCCAAGTTAGCGGTAAGGCCAAGACTGACTTTGCATTTCCCAACTCCCATCGATAGTGGAAAT
Organism: Acanthosepion lycidas; assembly: GCA_963932145.1. Taxonomy (NCBI): domain Eukaryota; kingdom Metazoa; phylum Mollusca; class Cephalopoda; order Sepiida; family Sepiidae; genus Acanthosepion; species Acanthosepion lycidas. The sequence continues at coordinate 20,508,984 of OZ010582.1, read as the reverse complement.
AATCGATTTTTTCATGCTTCTATGGCAGTTTTCATGTAGTTTGCGGCAATTTTCTACTGGCCAGAGTGAGAGCCTATAGCTGGCTGCCACGAATAGCCAGGAAGATTCTATTTGCCAGCGTGAGAGCCAACAGCTGACTGACACGAATGTTGACTAGCATGCTAGCATGCAAAAAAATCGATAGCTGCATTCATCAAAAGTGGGAAAAATTTAAATCTTCATGGCACTCTACTCCAACTGGCTCATTCGCTTGCTTAAACTCAACGATGATTCTGATTCCACAGAATTGGGTTGGGTGTGAAAAAGTATTTGTTGTTAACATTCTTTTTTCATTCGGTTTTTCCAGTTACGAGTCCTTTTTTAAAGCTGATCGTTTTGTGTTCATTTTGTTTAATTCTTTTTTCGTAACAGATTTAATGTTTAGTATAGAGCTTAGAAAAAATTCGCAGTGTGAGATAGGCAAGAAGTAAGGCATGTAACAACATCAGCACGGCAAAGGGCACTCCTTTAAAGGCAAGGAAGGGCAAAAATATTTTAAGTCAAGTGATAGCGATAGCTGTATGAGTCATACAATTTTTGAATCAAGCACGGGCAACGCCGGGCCATGTTGCTAGTATATATATATATATATATATATATATATATATATATATATATATATATATATATATTATTTATATATGTATGACCAGCATAAAAAGCCAAAATTTATATTTATTACCAGTAATGATTACAATATTAAAAGATAAAACTGAAAAACGGGCTAGCTGAACAGAGTTAAATCGATATCTCTCTATATTTCTGAGATGAGGTATTATGTACACTATTCACAATATTCGGACTATTGTCCTCATCTTTGTCACCATACTTATTACAACGTTTCGGCTGTTGTACTCTCCGGCCTTCTTCAGGTGGTTGGAATGTCGAACTATTTCGCTCGCTGGTGTAGATTGTTCTAGTTCCACGTGCCATGTCTAATGAATGTCCTGCAAGCGAAATAAAGGGTTCATTTCTACATTCCGATCACCTGAGGAAGGCCGGAGCGTACAACGGCCGAAACGTTGTGATAAATATGGCAACAAAGATGAGGACAATAGTCCGATTATTGTAAATAATGTATAGCTAAATCGAGGTTAATAAATATAGAATTATCACTAAAAAAAGATGAACAATAATTGGGAATAAAATATTACTTAGATGGAAATTAGTTGGAGGCCCAGTAAGAAATCCTTCTGTTTATATATCTAGTTATCTCATTTACCTAACCACACACACACACACACACACACACACACATACACACATATATATATATATATATATATATATATATAAGGTTAGGTAAATGAAATAACTAGATATACGCGTGTGCTGGCGTGCATACGTTGGTAAGCAAATAAATAATTACCAAATTTAGCCAAGAGGTGTAGACATAATAGTGCTCAATATGATTAGACAGAGCTAAGAAATATAAATACATCTATTTGCGTTTGATGTACGACTCGAATTTCATTGGTTACCCAAGTCATCGGGCATGAGATGTAGCATATTGTCTATTTTTAAGTATTTAAAATAAAATGTATTTAAATATATTAAAAGTATTTAATATAAAAAGTATTTTAAAATAAGCAATATCTCGTGCCTGATATATATATATATGTGTGTGTGTACAGTCTCCTCCAAAAGGTCAATTCCTTTGTTTTTGTTGTTCACTGAAGATCAAAAGATGAATATCAGACAAGAGTACAGAATTCCAACATTTATTTCCTAGTATTTACATTTTGATACGTTAAACAGCTCAGGACATACCTCCTTTTGTATCAGATCCCCCATTTTTAGGTGAACAAAAATAAAAGAATATATAGTATTAAAGTAAATAACATTTAATATTTGGTTGTATAATCCTTGCTTGCATCAAGCTTGAAATCCATTGACATCACAAAACTGTTATATTCGTCATTTGTGATTCATTTCCAGACTTTTAACGCAATGGTAATACAACGCCATCTACAATCTAAACTTTCTTCAATCTTAATAGCTCAAAAAAATAAAAGAAAAAGGATTTGTGGACATATGTTTATATGGACTTTTGTCAATACACCCTATATATATATATATATATATATATATATATATATATATATATATATATATATATGCTACCACTGTCTGTAAATAGTTTGAATATCATTAAGAAATGCATAAATAAATTTAGTTCATTCGATCACATAATTTTTCAACAGATAAAATCCAGATGAGAATGAAATGTTTGAATTGCTACACCACTTATATTTTAAGATGAATTTTAACTTCGATGCTCTGAGTATTGGTGCCATCTTGAGGATTCGCATAGTTTTCTTGCTGGTTGACGGTGTTATGGGCGTACTATTCCGGCCTTTCGTCTGGGTGGATGACGTTGCAAATGTAGATCATATTCCAAAATATAGATCACAAGCTGAAGAAGAATCATGCATGTAGATCAAACGCAATTATTTTACATGATTTTGTAATTTTCAAATTCCATCTCTTTTCAGGGCGTAGGCGACCATGATTCGTTGCAGATTTCTTTGTTAATCTGGGAATTGCCATGACTGCTTGCGGAAGATATTGAAGAGGTCTCCGTTTCCTTCTCCACTGTTTGAAAATCAGAGTTTTTCTTCTGTTTGTCACTCAAGATTAGGGAAACCAGTCTGTTATTTAACCCGTAGCTGTGGATGAGGAGAGAGTAGATGGATTCAAACCTTTTTCCAGATAATTTACGCGAAAGTGAATGCAATAGATTAGTATATCATTTACGTTAAAGGACCTTATGGATAAGTGCGAGAAAAGAATAAGAATAGCCCAAATATATACCAAACATTTATTCTGTTGAAAGACAATATACAAAACGTTTTTACCTTTGGTGAAAGTTTTTGTAAGAGAACGATGAAAGTACTGTTTTCGAAAAGGCCCAGCATGTGGTGTCAGAAGTGAGGCAGTCATTGTCGCCTCTCCATCACTGGAAGGGTCTTCACGATTATAAAACGCTTAGTTTTTAATCCTTAACTACGACTTTGATGGTAGTTATTAACGGCAAGTACTCCGGAACCTTGGCGGTCAACGCAGGCGTCCACCATTGGTCACTTCTCGGAAAAACCCTATCAGGTCAAAAATGGGTTACTCTTGTCATATTTGAGCGGGAGCTGGCCAGTCGTTATTTTCTAGTCTCGATAGAGTTCAAAAGCATCTCCGAGTCCTTTTGGGTGACGATTTATTCTCCACCTTCCAAACTCTCCGCTCTGTCCTTACTTCCATGAAAAACTACATTCCTTGATTCCGCCACGGCAAGGTCCCACCATGCCACATGTTGTGGCAAACCACCCATATTCCCTTCGTTTTCCATACGTGAGAAGTAAGTGCCACTCGAACAGCTTCTTCCCGCGAACCACTGCTCTGTAGAACCGACTCATAAAAAATGTTTCCCTGATCACTACAATCTGTACGTTCAAGTCTAGAGTCAACCGTTATCTTCCCCTTTTATCAGTATAAACTACCTCTTAACATAACTCTCCAACAGGGCCTTGTACAGAGTGAAGCTTACTGTAAAAAAAATATTATGGGGGCGAAAAGAGACCAAGAGCTTCATATCAAACGCTTAGGTAAAATGAAGGCGGCTTACGATTGGACGATTTTATATCCAATCCGGAACTCCGATACAAACAGGGTTCGGCAAAGCTAGAGAATCTGGATTTTCTCACTAACTCTGGAACAGCTACAAAATCTGATGTCGGGAGTTAATGGGTCATTTAAATATGAGTTATGACGTTCGCAGTAAAAGGCGGCTATCGTATAAACACTCGTGCAATATTCTACGGTCTGGTTAAGGCGCAAAGAGAGAGAGAGAGAGAAAGAGAGAGAGAGAAAAAACGATTAAAATAGAAAAGTTCAAAACAGTTGTGAGAAAATAGAAATATTTAAGAGAAGAGAATGCAATTAATTTTTCTTTCATGCGGAATGAGGAGATGAAACGGAAAATGTATACCACATTGATGGTTACTGATGCTATTGATGATAATAAAGTTGGTATCGTCACTACCACTGCTGCTGATGAGGTTGGTAATGCTACTATCCCTGCTTCTAATGATAATCATGCTGTAGTTGATGCTGATACTGCTAATTCTGTTGCAAATGATTCGGACAATTCCTGCTGTTCTCGCTGCTGCTGCTGATGATGATGCTTCCTTTTCTCAATTTACACCGAATGATTAAATATTTTGATCCGTGAAATATTTTGGCAGCTCCCAAAGTAAAAACAACAATTTATCACAACCTGTAATTACACTTTTATTCTTTTTTCTTTCTTTTCATTCTATTCTCAGTATCTGTGTTATTTTTTTTCTCTCTCTCTCACTCTCTCTTTTACACAAAACCCCACTCGCGCAAATCTAAACATATTTAGTAAAATTCATTCGGAAGCGTCTCTCCCCCTCCATTACTATTAAAGTGCTTTTATTTTTCGGTAGGTACTTCCGTGAGACTAAATAGAGCTTAGTAAGTACCTAAGATAGCGTACATGCGGAACAATGGTTACTAGGCACACCATTACAACTAAAAACAATTATTTTAGTCCTCATTGGACTGACTTCAGTAATATTTACAATAGGGTGCCGAAAAGCTCTCAGCCTAGCCCAGTCTACTTTACAAAATCTGATCAAATGAAAATTTTTAGGTGTAAAATGCGTTTTCACCGTGCCTGGACCTTTTCAGTAATCCCTCGTATGATACCAGTACATATACACTAGAGTTCAAAAGTTTGAGATCATTGGTATTTTTTTTTTAAATTGGCCCAAAATGTAGTTTGTTTGTGTGTTTTTTTTTACTTTAGATAAGAGAAAATAATTATTGATTAAAAAATGTGAGACATGATTTCGTCAAAATATCCTTCTTTAACCTTGATTATTGCAGCACAAATTTTGGGCATTCATTGCAAAAATTTCTGAAAGTATAAGTTTGATAATTGATTCCATTCTCTATCTGTCTATATTTCTGAGATGAGGTATTATGCACATGTTTAATGGATGTCAGTTATCAGTTATCTCCTGTTAATTTCCCTCTCCAAGTTCTCCACTGCCTTAACCGGATATTGAACTCACACTCTTTGGGTCCTTTTGGAGATAACTGATAATTGACATCCATTAAACATGACACGTGGAACTAGAACAATCTACCCCAATGAGCGAAATAAAGCGTTCAGTTCGACATTCCAACTACCTGAAGAAGACCAGAGCGTACAACAACCGAAACGTTGTAGTAAATATGGCGACAAAGATGAGGACAATATTCCGAATAATGTAAATTGTGATTCTATTTTGTTTTCAATGACTCGAAGAGCTCTTTTTCATTTTTTTCTCACTCTTTTGTCAAGTTCACCCCATGCTAATTATGGGCGTTTCTTCAAACATTTGAACTGTAGTGTATATATATATATATATATATATATATATATATATATATATATATATATATATGGGGTGACTTCAAATTTCTGAACTGTTATATATATATATATATATATATATATATATATATATATATATATATATATATATGTGTGTGTGTGTTTGTATTGGGTTGTCCGGAAAGTTCATGCCGATTTTTAGTCGCTCATGTTCCAATACATTAGAACACGTCAAAATTTATCGACAGCTCTAATCTGCTTACATTTCCGATTACCACATTTCAAGCTATCTCTTGAGAAAAAAAGTTTCAAATTACTTAATTCGTGTCAATTTTGCATCCCTAAGAAAATGGAAGATTATAAGGTGCATTTTAAACAGATGATGCTTTTTTTTACCGTAAAGGCAAAATTTCCTCGCAAGCAACAAAGAAGATATGTGGTGTGTGCGGTGAGGGTGCTTTAGCTGACAGAACTGTAAGTTTAGAGTTGGTGATTGTAGCCTCATTGATGAAGAACGCCTCTTCCCCACTACAGATGACCACCAAATCAAGATATTGATTGAGAATAACCTACATTACACAACTCGGTAATGAACAAAAACACTAAATTTATCAAAATCCACTATCCCTGAGTAATTAGTAAAGATTTTGTACTCAAATCTCTACGATGTTTGGGTACCACAAGATCTGACTGAAAAGAATCTTTTGGGTCGCATTTCATCTGTGATTTGCTGTATAAACGCAAGGAAAATACACCCTTCATGAAGCAAATTGTGACTGGTGATGAGAAATGGATCATTTACAACAATGCTCAACGAAAAAGATCCTGGGGTAAGCAACAAGAGCCACCTCAAAACGGGTCTTCATCCTAAGAAAGTCATGCTGCGCAATCTGGTTGGATTGGAAAGGAATCCTGTACTATGAGCTTCTGTCAAGTAACCAGCCAATTGATTCTGCAAAGTACTGCTCACAACTGGACGAATTAAAGACAGCAATTCAAGAAAAAAGCACAGAATTGGTGAACAGGAAAGGTGTTGCCAGACCTCGCGTTTCTTTGGCGACCAGGCAAAAATTGTTGCAGCTTGGCTGGAATGCGTTACCCCACCAGCCATATTCACCAGACAATGCTATTTTGGATTTTCCTTTATTTAGGTCCTTGCAAAATACATTCAATGGTAAAAATTTTAATTCTTTGTATGACATAAAAACCGCCTTAATGAGATATTTTTCGAGAAACCACCGAAATTCTGGTGTGATGTAATTTTTAAGTTAAAAAAAAAAGGAAAAATTTTGAACCCACAAAATAGTTCATATATAGTTGAATAGATATTTAATGGCGTTATCTTGTTTTGTGTTTTAATTTCCATTAAAAATCGACATTAACTTTCCAGACGATTCAACACTCACACACACACACACATACACACACACATACATACATACATATATATATATATATATATATATATATATATATATATATATATATATAAACATATATTGTTAAATATAACAGACAATGAATGTCTGTTATGTTTGATCATGAGCCGTTCTAAATTTCGTATGGTTGCTTTAATTTCTGGTGAAAATAAAATCAAAAATTGTCCAATATTTGGATATTTTTTTTCATTATGCTGTTCCTTCATCTAAGCTTTCGGCTCACATGAGCCATCTTCAGATTGGTTATACGAATATTTAAACAAAGATATTCACCATCAAAGATGATATTCTGTTATAATGACATAGAAGACTGCTAGGAGCAATTCATGATGCAGTTCTATGACGTCATACCACGTGAGAGAACGAAATATTAACAACAGATTCATATGTCTAAATGCAATGTAATGTGTTGTGACTAGTTTGAAATGTAATTTTGTTGAGTGTAGGTTGCTTTGTTTTGTTAATTTCAGAACGGCTCATGATCAAACATAATAGGCATTCATTGCTTGTTATATTTAACAATATATGTTTGAATAATAATCTACTGCCCCAATACACCACTGTCTCTCTCTCTCTCTTTCTCTCTCTCTCTCTCTCTCTCTCTCTATATATATATATATATATATATATATATATATATATATATATATATATATACACACACACTGATAGTAATAATCGTTTGGTAAAAAACTTCAGATAGCTCAACTTGTAGATATGTCGAAACAAATCGGTAGCCGAGGAAAAAATTGAAAATAAAAAAAAGAAAGAACTAAAAACATTTGATCAGGGCGAAACAAATCGTCCAGAGCCTTAAGTTTTTAGTCCAAAGAAGAAAAATATCCAAGCGAGTAGTAAGACTAAAACGTAGAGGGCTCATTACGCTAAGTAGAGCCGAAATAAATAAAAGAAATGCTAAAGAGCCAGGAAAACCTACCTAGGTTTCACCCAAATGATTTAGATGAAACTAAGGTTGGTTTTCCTGGCTCTTTAGGATTTCTTTTCGTTATAATTATGTATATATATATATATATATATATATATATATATATATATATATGGCGTATCAAAATTCTTTTACAAACTTTGAGGTTGGGTCCCTCACTGCAAAACAAAATCCTTCGTTTTGAGTTATTAATTTTAAAGAAAGTTTACGGTAGATGGCGCTGTATTACTATGAAGACTAGTTTACATTTGTCATTCGTGTACATTTGTGTCTAGTCTGTCTTCAACGTTTGGGTTGTAGTGAGTAAACTGAGAAGTGTCCCGTTTGACAATGACAGGATATTCATATCGCGAGCAGGAAGATATTGTATATATATATATATATATATATATATATATATATATATATATATATATATATATATATATATATATATATATATATATGTATGTATATATAGAAGGTTTATCAAAAATACATTTATAAACTTTGGGGGCGAGTTCCTCATGCGAAAACAGGACAAAAATACATATAAACATGTCCGCAAATCATTTGTTTTTGAGTTATAACGTTTAAAGTAGACGCTGTTAAAAGTGTAACCCAAGATACAATCCCAAAATACTTTTATAAGTTTTGGGAGTGGGTTCCTTGCACCAAAACAAGGTAAAATGTCCATATAAACTTATAAGAAATGTTCAAAATGTCCTCCGCTTGCTTCTACACACACATGCACCGTTCGGATCATTGACCGACGAACCCTTTCAAATACTTCCACACGGTATCGAATGGTTTTGCAGGCCACCATAAAGTGTCTCCGCATTATTAATATCTGTTGCATAAACCAATTGTTTTAGATGCCTCCACAAATCAAAATCCAGGGAATTACAAAGTGAAGATTTACTGATATATATTTAATAAGTATTTTTGATACTCCCTGTATATATGAAGTGGATACTGAGGTCAACACAAAACCGCGACAGTCTGTTTCATGCTTGAACGCAAAGGAAAGTGTGAAGAAAGGACTAACCATGAATTGCACGAAAGCAGAATGTATGGATGTAAAAATGATGAACAAGCCAAGATGCAGAGTATGAATTGCAGACACTATATATATATATATGTGTGTGTGTGTGTGTGTGTGTGTGTGTAAAAGTGTGTGTAAGTAAATATATAGAAAAATAGGAAAGAACACTTTAGGTAAATAATCCAAAGTTGTTTAGTATTTTTGTTTATATATATATATATATATATATATTCGAAAACTTATGCACCTCGACGTGGTTAGAAAAATTGTCTTGCTAGATCAATTACGACTGAGTAGTGAGTTCGATCCTCACTGGGTACCCCATACTTTCGGCCTTGTACCACATCTAAGTCGCGCTTAGAAAATCACTATATATTCGAAAGCTCAGTTTTTTACCTGAACTCGAACTCCGTCTACTGGTGAAGGTGTGAACTTGTGTAATTATTTCATCCAGGAGGCACGCCCTTATTTTTATTATTATTATCATTTGACTGTGACGCTGCTGTAATTTTTCTTTTATTGCCATTATTTTAACGTAACGTTTATTCTACCTTTCAGAATGTAATTTACTTTCAAAGAGAGTATGCTATTAAGTTCAGTTTTTTGTGACTGATACAGAAAGACAGGGAGAGAAGAAGAGACAGGTGTTGGTCCGAAGTCACAGAAGGTAATAAATTATTCAAAGAGAGATTAATATGAACAACTGAAGCCTTGTCTTATCTCGGCGTTTGTAGAATGGAAAGAAATTAGAAATGAAAAGAAAATTAAATATTATGGAGAGCGGGGTTAGTATAAGAGCCAGTGAACAGGTTAGATAACTTGGAAAATATCTAACAACTCAGAATCATGGATCGACATGTTGTATTCAAAAGATGGAGATTCCTAATAAATTCTGATCTTTTATAAGACTTGGGGAATTGGATTAGGTGAAGAAGTTACCAGTACCGCCACTTAGACTATTATACAATGTTGTTCAAGTTTATTTAACATTTTTATTTTTTAAAAAATCTGTTGTTTGGTTATTTAAATAGTGATTTGGGAAAGTGAATAAGACTGAAAACTTTTCAGCACCCCTTCGTATAGGGATTTCTGGGTGAGTGAGAACGTGGCTTGTATTACTTTGGTACCAATGATAGTTGTTTATACCTAAGATATTAAAAATTTGTAAACTGATTTTATAGAGAGGCATGTCCTTCAAAAGGGCACAACACTATCTTCACCAGTCATGTTACTGTGTGGCAGCATAAGGAAACCAGTCTCTCTCTCTCTCTTTCTTTCTCTCTCTCTCTCTCTCTCTCTCTCTCTCTCTCTCTCTTGATATATATATATATATATATATATATATAGGATGAATTAGCTGATTGATATTATATTCGGCACCTCGACTCCACCCTCTGAATTTCAAAGACTTAACTAATAATTAACGGTTGCGTACCTTTCTCTTCCTGAAGGGTTTTATCTTATATTCAATAATAATAATAATAATAATAATAATAATAATAATAATAATTAGATTAAACATTATTGCATAAAGCTTCCTTAAAATTTTCACTAATTTTGCGCAATGTACCTTGCTGGCTAATATAATAGTAACCTTAGTATCGTCGGATTTAAAATTTTATTAACGTCTTCCCTAAAAAATGGAGACCAGTATATGTTAATTAAATCAAAGAAAATGTGAAACTTACTAATTATTAAATCCAAACGTTTGGTATATCGTGTATATAGTGTAAACTCATGTATCAAGCATTAGTTAAAACAAGTTGTATTAAATTCAATCAACAAGAATGTACATAAATTGGAAAACATACATGAATTTCATATAATTTTTCCTATATATATATATATATATATATATATATATATATATATATATATATATATATATATATATTAAAATAATGAGAAAGAAAAGTAAGATTTATAATCCGGTGTTCTTAATAATTATTTTATTTCTAAAAACTAGTGCTCAATACAATTCTGCAGAGCATAAATATTATAAATTTACTAGATAAAGATTTTAAATTTCATTCTATAATTAAATTTAAGGTTTAATTTCTGTTTTTGAAACATGGTCGTTCCTGTGTAGCGATGAAACCATATTTTGAAATTAGTAAATTTATAATGTGTATATATATATAGACAGACAGACAGAGACAGAGAGACAGAGACAGGGAGAAAGACAGAGAGAGGAAGAAGTAAGTACTAAGTTTCTCAGACCTATCCAATTCCGTTTCACATTACTAACCAAGTGAGGGAAATTTCAAGGAAAAATTATAATTACATAATATGTACTACATTTACAAAAAAAAACTCTTACTGCAATAACGACAAAGTTTCAGATCATACAACATACATTTCATATAAACTGTTCCTTTATAACTTGAAATGTATTCTGTGAAGCTATTTTTAGAAATGTTTCATGCATTAATGTTGCAAACTATTGTAATTCTTTAGGTGAAACCGACTGTACAGCCTCCAGAATAGCATTCCAAAGTAAATCTTTGCCGGTAAATTACCGTCTGCCAATGGAAACCTTTCTTTTCAGAATGACCCACGTGTCTTTCCACCAAGTTTAAATCAACCAATTCATCAAATGAGAGTGTAATTTAAATTGAGCTTCGAAACCTCTTTTCTACAGATCTTCATTAGTTTTTCTCAAAAATGTGATGGCATTGTTATACATAAAAATAATTTGGATTCATCTTGAAAAGATATCTCCATACCTGCCTTCAGAAATAAACCTATGTCTAAGATCGCGTTTAACCACCGCCCAAAACCTGCCATAGGCTAATTACTTCACTACCTATAATTCCAAAACAAAAGCGCCATTATTTTTTTTTTTTGACGAAAGAAAAAAATATTGCGTCATTATGACAGTATTTATATAGTTTTTTTTTTTTTTTTCAATTTTGAAATAATTGGCAAAAATGTCAAAATCAAAGCAGCTAAGCATTGAGGTGAGGGTAAAAATTGAAATTTTATTCAAAGAAGGCTACTCTTAAAGGCAAATTGCCAAGAAGTTGAAGATTTATAGACATGGCATGCAATATCCTTTACAAAGATAGTTAGAAACTAGGGCAAATGTTGACAGAAAAAGAGATGGAACACCAAAAGGGACAACTGCTGCTATATATAGACACTTGATTATTCATAGCAAAAGAGATAGAAGGAAAACTGCCCCAGAGTTGACAGCTGAACTTAATTTCTCTTGATAGCAACCAATGTCATGAAAAATCGACTTAGATCAGTCGGGTGCATAGCCATCAAGAAAGAATTGTTACGGAATGTCAGTTAGCAAAAAAGATTGTTATGGGCACAAAAGTAGGGTATTAAAAGAATGGCAAAATAGACTGCCAACAGACAAGTCCAAATTTGAAGTGGTTATGTGAGAAGAAAGCCATGAGGAGAAAGACTGAATGATAAATATGTGGTTACAATGCTTAAGCATGGTGGTCGGTCTGTTATGGTGTGGGCGTGTTTTGAGAGAAAGAGACGACTGAAGATCTGATTCGGGACAAGGAAATACAGAAAAAAATAATTCGATTTTGCAGACATGCTATAGCATCTGGTTTGCGCATAATTGTGGAAAATTCGACCTTTTCACAATACAACGATCTTGAACACTATTCAAAATTACTTCCACAAAAAACAAAATTTTTGCAAATTATGACTTGGTCGCTTCAACCCCATGACCTCTGACTCACTGAACTAGAATGGGATCAATTGGGCAGGAGAGTTTAAAGAGCGAGAGTGACGTTTTTTCAGTGTTTGACGAATACTTGAGGTCTGCCATTTACTTTTCTTTTCAAAAACTGTTGGAAAGAATGCCATGAATGTGTAAAACAGTAAGTAAGGCAGGTGGTGGTTTTATTGACCAAAAGCGAAATATGATGCTGTTGTATAATAATCTCCTTATAGTTAAGCGCTTATTTTTCTCAAAAGAATTATATAAAAAACATGTAAATATTAATTTAAAAAATTAATTTAAAAACATACAAAATATTTCATTTTAAAGTCCTTTTTAAAGAAATGCTCCCCTCCATATATATATATATATATATATATATATATATATATATATATATATATATATATATATAATTTAAAAATCAGTTGAATCCACTACCTCAGGCGATTTTTATCAATTGATGTCCCAACGCTTTATTTTTAAAAACTAATGAACGCTATATTATTTAAAAAAAATAAATAAACAAACGCACAAGGTTGGATGTGATAGAAAGGGAAGAAGAAGAAGAAGAAGAAGAAGAAGAAGAAGAAGAAGAAGAAGAAGAAGAAGAAGAAGTTGTAAGAGAAGAAAAGAAGTAGGGTTTAATTGACATATACATATTTTTATCCAGCTTCATAGCTGCTTAAGAGGAATTTTTTAGTATGTATGCAAGGACTCATGACTTCGGATTTCTGGTTCATGAGTACCCGATATATATATATATATATATATATATATATATATATATATATATATATATATATATATATATATATGTGTGTGTGTGTGTGTGTGTGTGTGTGTGTGTATATATATATATATGTATATGCACTCGTTTAACTAATCCCTGTTACAGTCACCTTTGTTTCTGTACAACACCCCATAGAGACCACATTGATTTATATTGCAGATATGTTAAATGAACCTTAATTATAATCGTTGAACGTCATTGGGCGTGATCATAAGTTTAAACAAGGCCAGTTCCTCAAACCCTTGAGCATGGAAACACAGGACTCAAGGAGTTCCTCAACCAGTTCAAATAACAAATGAAAAGACAAACATTAACTTGAAATCTATGATAAAAATGTAAAAACGTTTTGCGTAAAATGTTTCGTTCTTTAACATTTCATCAAACCAAAGAGTTGTTTTACGTTGATGCTATTACACATGCACATGAAGGAGATGGAACGCTGAAATTTACATTTATTTTTTTATTATAAGACATGTATTTTAGGTATAGCGCCTGACTTCATTTGGTTTACATTTAAATTCATAGATTTTCCTAAAATTGCTCTCTCTCTCTCTCTCTCTCTCTCTCTCTCTCTCTCTACATATATATATATATATATATATATATATATCACACATATATATATTAACTTACGCACACACATACCATATATATATATATATATATATATATATATATATATATATATATATATCACAAACTTATGCGATGTAATTTAAATTGGGAAATATGAGAAATCATGATTTACTTTAAAGAGAAACGTATTGTTTGAAGCTCAGAAAATAGGTTTTGTGTTTCGTCTTAACTTAACTTGACGACATTCAACAACAATAAAAACAAAATGGAATGAAAGACTTTGGAATGAAAGACCCGTCACTATTAGAAAGAGCTATAACAGTTAGTGGACTTAAGAATTGGCTTCTTAAGTCTTAGGTTCATGAAAAAAAAATAATAAAAAGATTATATAAATTTCAACCAAGTGTAACCCTAACGGTTCCGATAATAAATGTTGAATGTCTCCTGGACATGGAAACGGCTAATTTTACATTTACGACTATCATACAATGTCGTATTGTTCTGTTTTTTTTTTTTTTGTTTTGTTTTGTTTTGTTTTGTTTTGTTTTGTTTTTGTTTTTTTTCACATTAGGACTTAACGTTCACATTATGACTTTCCGACTAGTTAAGATCTTATTCCAAGAAACCAGAGTACACTTCCCTTTCTTGCCTATTTTTAACTTTTGGGCTACAGATGCATTAAGATTATCCATTATGATAATTTCATTTTTTTAATTAAAAAAAAAAGAATGAAGTCCTTCTTGTTGTTATATACCGCATATAGTTGCAAGAGAACAAACACAAAAAAAAAAACAAAGTACTGTTGGTGAGAAGGAAATAAAAGGAAACAAAATATGTTAAAATTCTCTGTATTATCGGTATAAAGGATCAAGGCAGAATATCTCTTTGTGGAAGAAGGAAGCAACCTGAAGGACTGACAAGTCGGTAGTGTACGGGCTTTGTGTTGAAGCTTGTGTCGTGTCGGTTCATCCTGACGCCACGAGTGAACGTTGTAGTCTGCCTACTGGTTAAACATCGCGAACGGGTCCTTTTAAGCCGCCACGGTGGATACATTCATCAGCATTTACATTTAAATTCATTGCGTTTACATTTAAATTTATTGCTTTAACGGCAAGGTTCGTAATTGGATCTGACGTTTAAATTGTATTGTATTTTTTCGGAGGAGGTGGGCTGAAGCTGGATGCGGTGCTCAGAGCGTCTCCATGAAGAGCGACTTTTTTTATTTTGCTTTCGTAGCGTTCACATCCGGTTGACAGATTTTGATTTGGAGTGAATCAGAAAGATATCTAACTTGAAGAAGAGTATAAATTATGGAAGTCTTTTTATATTCTGGTCTCGTAAACATTTCCAATATTCTGAAGACCGTATATCGCAAGCTGCATCTAAGATAAGATGCAAGTCAATCTCCCTTAAAGATTATGTGCCATATAACACAACAATTTTTAACTATTGTTCACAGGCAAGCAAATGAAATTATCACTTTAACTCATCTACAGAAAACCTGTTTCGCTTTCAACAGTATTACTCTTTTCTCTTTATTCAGGAAACTTAAGCACTTGACGCTGGTTATTGAATTGAGGATGGCTTGGCTTTCATTCCGGTGAGCATAGAAGACACGATGTTACAGATTGTTTGTTTGTGATTAGAAATATTTCCCAATGACATTTACGAAGGAAGATGTGATAATGAAAACGAAATAGCCGAAACGATTTTTTTTTTATGAATGGGATAGAAACTGAGACGAAAGAAAAAGAAAAAATAAAGCCGCTTAATGAGTTTGGGCGGGAAATAAATCAAGAGAGTTAAAAGCGAGACTGACGCATCTTAAATTCATTCATAATGTTCGGTTACGTGAAACGCAAGGAAACCATAGTTAATAATACTCCCTTCTTTCCGCATTGCCATAACGAGTCTTAACACACACGCGCACGCATGCATACATACGCGCACACACATTTTCCTCTAAGTCTTTCATTTGAAACACATGCGCAGATGAATATATTTATATTCATGTACATGCAAAATGCTACTTAAAGGTTAGGCGAATTTTAATAGTATGTATAAAACGAATGTGGTACGGACTTTTGCTGCTACGCATTG
Organism: Acanthosepion lycidas; assembly: GCA_963932145.1. Taxonomy (NCBI): domain Eukaryota; kingdom Metazoa; phylum Mollusca; class Cephalopoda; order Sepiida; family Sepiidae; genus Acanthosepion; species Acanthosepion lycidas. The sequence continues at coordinate 20,492,981 of OZ010582.1, read as the reverse complement.
TGAGCAGTTCAATTTTTAGGCCAACATGAAAATACCGTGCAAAATATTACGTCGAAGGCGACAGGGGAGACTAATTTGTAAAGTAACTTTTATGCCTAAATTTTCAAAACCTTTATCTAGCACCTTCTATCGACATATAGAAGACGATTTATGTATATATATATATATATATATATATATATATATATATATATATATATATATATTGTTTGTGGGTGTGTTTGTGTCTGTCTACACAAAATTTCTACATTTATCTTGATATAGTTCCACAAGGAAGGAAACGAGTTGGCATAAAACGTTTTCCTATTTACATTTTTGTGAATATATATATATATGTGTGTGTGTGTGTGTGATTATAATATATATATATATATATATATATATATATATATATATATATATATATATATATATATATATATATATTGCATATATAGTGCTGGTCTTAATAAAACATTGCTCGATGTAATACAACAGAATTATTTTCGGAAAAATTTTCCTAAATTTAATCCCTAGGCATTTTAACCATTCACCAACACTAAAAATAACTTTTAACAAAAATAATGCTAAAACCATTTATAGATGCGTTAATAAAATGGATAAAACCATATCCCAGCAGGACAACATTATATTAAACAAATATATCTCTAACAAAGACAGCATAAATATTTCTAAAAACAAATGAAATTTCCGAAAAAATATGACCTGCCCCTTAAACGGTCAATGTATGACTGATAACATTGTATACTGAGCGAGCATACATTCCGGTAATCATGTTAAATTTTATTTTGGTTCCATTGAAAATCCTTGGAAATTTCGCTTTTACCATCATCGATTGGTAATATAAATACAAAAACAGCACTGCTCTCTCCAAATAATTCTGACAATTAAAGAATGAGAACCACAGTGTATAAAGGAAAAGGAAATAAATTTAACTTATGTTAAAAATTGGTTTTCTTAAACAAGAGAAACTAATTGATGGTCAACGTATTTAAGCAGATATTTATTTTTATGCCGACATGTAGTTGACCCACATTAGTTTTTAATATGAATTACAGTTTATTTTTAGCTATATTATACTTTGTTTATATATATATATATATATATATATGTGTGTGTGTGTGTGTGTGTGTGTGTGTGTGTGTGTGTGTGTGTGTGTGTGTGTGAAAATATATAGAAAATAGGAAAGAACTGGTTAGGTAAATAATCCAAAGTTCTTTAGTATTTTTGTTATTATTTTTTAAAAATAGTGCTCGATACAAAGGTAGAACATAAATATAATTATTTATTTAAAAATATGATTCCAACACGCTACATAAGAGGTCTCATGTTTCAAAACAAGAGCCGAAAACTTCAATATAATTATTTGAATTAAATTGAATTAAAGTAAGCTCTGTTCCATCTTCAAGCGAAATTTTTTTTTGGAATAACTTATTTCTGAAATTTACGTGTTTTAAAAGCATATTCATAATTGAAATCAAAATTTCCATGGTAACAGCCAGGACGATTGTTTAAATAGGGAGGGGTGTTGCGTGTTAATAATTTGTATCAGTATAGAGTTACATTCATAGATGTCAAGTCAGGGTAAGGTGGGGGTGTCTAAATTTAAAACGGAAGATGTTTTCGCCTAGTCTGGTTTACGTGTCTATGGAGATTTATTTATTTTTTATTTTATTTCTTTATGAAAGGGTTTTGTGTATATAAAAACTGCCGTAACATTTGTTTTTTGACGACTTTATAAAGTGTTATCTTTTTTGTAGGGTATTTAAACTATGTATTAGGGCTATGTATTATAAAAATGTATGTTTGTTTTTAAGCTAATTATTCAATGCAAAAATTTGATGATGTCGGCAAAAAACCGTTAATTCATGTCTATTGTTTAATAGATTTTTATTATTTAGAAACTTAATAATGTGCAGTTTCTCATGGAGGCACAAAGGGCATGGGTCATCCCAAGTTTTACAAGTTCTAGTCCTGTTTATAATTTTCCATTTTACTTTAGGTGTCTTATTTATTTCCTTCAAATGCCAAAAATATTTAGATAGAGAAGTCTGATTTCTATCTAAACAAAATGATACTTTTTTCAAAACCGAGATCACACGATGCAAGCAAAGTCACTACGTCACAAGCGATTACTGGGTGTGTAAAAATTAGAAAACAGAAACATTAGTAATGAGTGGGAACAAAATGAGTCTTCCACAGGGCAGTAGATAGCGATTGCATTTAAAATTTTGAAGATTAAAGGTGGCTGGAAAGCAGCGAGCCGGAAGGGAATTCCACAAGCGACAAGTGCGAGAAAAAAATTTGTTAGCATAGAACTTACAGTTACATCTAGGCTCCTACAAGAAAAGACAGTCGGGTACATAATGAGAAAAGGCGGTTTGGAAAATGTGATACCCACGGAACAGATTGAAAGCAAGAGGGACAGAGGAAAACAACGCATAACCTACCTGGTGAGCTTGAGTGAATGGATGGCGGAGAAGGTTTTGGGAGAGATAGCAAAAAGACAAAATTTATTAAGAGCTACAAAGGACAGGAAATTGTGGAGAGATATGATCGCCAACGTCCTGAAGGGTACGACGCATAAAAGAAGTATTATCACGAAAAACGTATTGAAAAGTTTCCAGCCCGACTTATTCGTTAAAATACTACATTTAGAAAGTGGACCGGTTCGAGAAATTTTCAGCGCTTCTTCGAATGAAGGATAAAGATGAATTCTAAAAACATGCTTGTAGATAATAAGTATTTAACAAAATAATATGGAAAGCCATAATCACCATGAATAACACGGCACAGAGAAGAAGAACAAAAGTATATTTGATTTTCTTATTTCAATGCTTAATATGATTATCTTGGGAAAATCATGAATAAAAGTAGAAGTAATTAATTTTTTATGCCCAAAAGGCAAAGTCAACTTCAACGTCTCATGTCGCTGCAATGTTCAATATGTAAGTGACAGACATGCCACAGATGTTGCATGTAATATCACAATCATAGTACCCTCGCTAGTACTCCCTATTTGTTCTCTAAATATCTCTGTGATAAACTAAGGTGGGTTTTTTTTTATGTCAACAGCCGACTGCGGATTGATTGCTGCCATTGAAGGCGGTGTTGAGCGGTGTTTTCTCACGTAATAAGGTTGATATTAAACGATATGACGTCTTGTTCACAAACATTCTTAAATCGAAGCTGGAAACCCAGTTTTTCTCCTTCCGTTTAGATGCTCAATATAAAGAACCTTCATTGGGTTTCTTCCATCGTCTATTTTCTGGAACTGGCCAATGTATAAGTGTATACAGTTTACGTATATGTTAAAATAAATTCAATAAAATAAAAAAGGGGTCCAGGTTTGCATTGAATATTGCTGTCACATATGGCCTGGTGTTTCTGCCACGTATTTAGAGATTCTTGATAAAATCCAAAGAAGAATTTGCAAATTCTAACATTACACTTTGGCTTCAGATACATTCCCAGAGTCGCAATATAGATTCTCCGTATGTTTATGGTAATTGTTTTGATGAGTTTTCCTCTGTGGTACCTAGACTTTATGAATTTAATCGCAGTACTAGATTGGCTGCTAGGTCTCTTCATTTCACTGTTGAAATAGACAAATGTAACCGTAAATTCTATGCTAACAGTTTCTTCTGTCGCACTTCTCGTTTGTGGAACTCTTTTCCGGCTACTTGCCTTCCAGTCAACTTTGATCTACAAAAGTTTAAATGCAATGGCAGTCGTTATATACTGTCATATTAAATCCTGTTCTTTTATAGTTTGCACTCCTAAATAATGTTTTTCTTTTTCTCATATTATTTCTCACTCATTAAGCCCTGGTGTTTTAGTGGTTTTGTTGCCTTTTTGGGGGTGAAATGATGCAAAGTAATATCTACCTTCCCAATGAAAACAAACACAGATTTCGAATTACCGAAACCTTTTACCCCAAATTCTGAAGAATCTAAAATAAAAGGGAACTATTAAATTTGGAAATGTTTTCTTATTTGTTCCTTATTTTATCGCGCACACACACATAGATAGATAGATAGATAGATAGATAGATAGATAGATAGATAGATAGATAGATAGATAGATAGATTCAAATGCGTGTAAGAGGAAAAAAAAACTATTTATGGTAAGAAAACCTCCCTTATTTTATCCGTCCTGGGTATTGTTGAGGAGCGCGGAACCACCTGTTAGTTGCTGTTGTTCCCCGGTACACCCTGGCCCGGATGGTAGCACCTGTCATGGTCCCAGGTATGGGCAAAGAGCTAACGCTCAAAATGGGGTCAAGACACTATGAAAGTATAAACAATTTTATAGTAAAAATGCCAGCAATACATTTTCGTAGTAGAAGGGTTATCCGTAGAACATTTTTGTAAAGGAATAAAAAAAATCAATAAATATTAACAGCAATACATTTCTGTGAAAAAAAATACTACTGCTCCCAAGAAAATTAAATTTCGGCATTAAATGACCCATAAGGAGTTGATGTGCCGCTAAACAAACAAACATACTCTTTATATTATCATAGTCTACTATTTTTATGTCTGTCTGCTCTATTCTTATATATACCCAAAACAAGTAAGGACTTCCTCTTGAAAAAAAGGAGGGAGCCGATGTGGACAAGGTTAATGGGAGTGGAAATATTTATGTGGTCTTTAGAACAAACACGAACCCCCGAATAAAACGGATGTGGATAAAAATAAAATGAAGGTATCTAGGAAAAGAGGAAGAAAACTGGTACCGGATGCTGCATTCATTTTCCAAAAAGCCTTCCCGCCTCAATAGAAGTGTATTCCGATGGGAACTTTATCTCCTGACGTCACAGAATTCTTCGAACAAAAATGCGAGCTTGAAGCCGTTTACTTACACCAATCTTCTTACTACTATCGACCTTTCACTGAAATCTATGGAATTAAATTTTTGTTTTGGTATTATTTTCATTTGGAACTGATATTTAAAGTAAGAAAGCGAATCGTCATGAGAAAAAATTCGTTCAGGTAGATTTCCTTCAGACGCACATCCCATATAACGATTTAACCTACACTTTCTTTTTTAATGCCACGTTCCTTCAAGACTTAGATGATCATGACTCTCCACACATTCCTTTTCTATATTAACTGTCAATTGTTATATCTTCTTTGGAAATATAATATGGTGGTTTCCTGTCGACTTTAAAATCAAACTTTTTTCTTTCTATTAGACTGGTTGGCACACAAAGCTACATCACTCAGCCTGTCCTGCTATTTAACCCATAGCTCGGGTGGTGGATAAGAAACGGATTCATGTCATTTCCAAGTGAATTTGTGCGAAAGTGAACGCAAGTGACTCGGCCGGAATTTGAACTCGACTCGCTGATTACACTTTGCGTGCCGATAATCGTCACACTACCCACACGTCCCGAATAACTCAGAGAAAAATTGGTTCAATGATACTCAGCAAATGATCAGTTAGTAGCCAACACCTGGTTTCAAGAACACTAAAGATGTATATGGACATGGAGGAACCCAGGAGAAGAAACGAAAAACAAGATTGACTATATAACTAACAATAAGAGATTTAGGAATACAATTTTACACTGTAAAACGTACCCAAGTGCCGACTGAGGAAGTGACTACTTTTCAATCATATGTAAGCTTAAAGTGAAACTACGAAAATTGAAGAGGGCCAAGGTAGCACTCAAATTGCAATACAACAGACCCCTGAATAACCCAAATGAAAAGGAGACATATATGAGTAGCATTAAAACAGATACAAGGAAGTAAATAAGAATGGAAATTCGAATTGGGAAGCTTTAGTAATATCGAGATCATCCCAAAGCAACCAAGACAAGGAAAAAGGATTGGGCGATAGATGAAATACTTGGTAGGATGAAAAGGAGACAAAAAACAATGCCAAGTTATGGCACAGAATATAGGAAAGTGCATAAAGAAATTCGAAACAAATGAAGTCAGTCAAAACAAGGAACGAAAATTGTGCAGAAATAGAAAAAATGAGCGTTACAGATAAAGTCAAAAAGAGACATAAAATTTAAGGACGGGAAGCTGATATTAGAGAAAGAAAAATACTTCAAAGATGAAACGAATGCATCGGAGAACTCTTCCACGACGAAAGAGGACAACCCGCAATACAGAGAAATATCGGAGGACCAGATATATTAAACTCTGAAAGGAAATTAGCACTAGCAAACTTGGACAGAAACAAAGCAGCGGACCCAGATAGAATTGTATTAGAGATGCTTAGATGATTTCAGTAATGACAAGATTACAGACATAATAAATGAAATATACAACAGTGGTGATATATCGGAAGACCTAAGTAGATCCAGTTTCATAGCACTGCTAAAGAAGCCAGGTGCAAACGAATGTGAACTCCATCGGACAATCAGCCTAATGAGTCTCATAACAAAATTTATCATCCGAATTCTGATGAATATAGCACGCAACAGAATTAAACAGGAAATAGGAAAGTTTCATTATTTTTATTTTTGCAAGATTTTCCAAATTAATGTCTGCCATACAAATAAAAACGTGCTAAAAATTGTATATGTTATTTTACTAGTTCCGGTGATACAAAGAGAAACAAAGTTTTTTTATGTTCTAAAAGGAAGGAAAATTTTTTTTTAAATAATTAAAGAAAAAACTTTGGTCTTCCTCTTGATAATAACATAAAGATGTAGACGATAAAATTTTGTTTTCGTCAAGTTTGGCGTCTTTTTCATCATGCTATGCTCTTTTTTTAGCGATCTCATGGCGGCACCTAGTTTTATAGATGTGCAAAAACGTTTGAAAAAGTACGCTTCAAAGAATCGTTGGAACTGCTTTGTAACTTAGACATATTTGAGAAGGATATAAGATTGATGCATAACTATACTGAAAGCACACCGCCTGCATACAGATAGAAAAGGAAATCAGTAAATATACAAAAATAGAAAAAATAGGAATGTGTCTTTGTCGTATATGTAGCGTACATAACAAGATCTAGATTTAAAATTCAAATGCTAAGCACTGACTCATTAATTTTGTTAGAAATTAAAAAGACTCGAATTTACAAACTTTGCAAAAGCGAATCCAAAACGAAACTCGTGAAATTTCACACCTTGATGCGAAATTTTTTTCGGCCAATAGAAAACTAGGAAACATTTAAAAATGAAATTCAAATAATCTTCAATTCTCAGGAACAAATTCTTTTATGGACCTTTTCGCGAGCCGACGCGAAGTTTGTTCGTCATCCATTGGAAAGGCCCGAATCATATCCGGAAGTGAATTCCCAAATCACCTTTTCAAGCCCCACAAGCAAAATAAAAGACAGAAAAGTTCGCCTGTTTAAAGGCCGAGTTTAAAGTGTGGTATCCGAGCCCGTAGGCTCGGGCAAAAATTCCCTAGAGACCATGTAAAAAAGGAGTCAGTTTCCTGAGATGAGACTCTGCCCTTCGGCAGAGCGTCGTCTGGGGGATACCTTCCGCTAAAATAACAAATAAAATATTTATAAACCAATCACATTCAAGAAAACATTTACATCTTAAAATGCACCAATAAAATCATAGAATACAAATCAGAAAGTTTGTTGTATTAGTCATCATGATTTAGGTACATACCACCCAAATATCGTGCGGACGTAGTAATAAACATACCACGTGGATTTTTAGGAGCAATTAGAAAGAAATAAATAATTTAATTCTGAAGCCGATTTTGTTACGAAAAAGTGTATAAAAACATAGAATCTCCGTTCTCAAAGGTTGTCAACAAACTCCACACATCTCTCGCTTATGATCTTCACGACCCCATGCTAAAAACGACAGCGTCGGCAAACATCAGACTACGACAACGCCGCCAACAGTAAGAAACAATTTCTATCTCTTGTATCCTCTTTACTATGAACCACGCACACACTTTTTGACTTTTTCATACAAACACACATATAACATTGTTTCTCACATACGTACATAAAGACAATTTATATTTTATTTCAGAACTTTATCAACCCAAACATAAAAGACACTACTTTCCAGTCATCAACTGCTTGTATTTTTGTCATTATATTGTGTTGTGTTTTTCTACTGGATTTTATTCTTTCAATAAAATTCGTGTGATTATTCTAAACGGCCAAATTACGACGAACTCCGCAACAATATTTTGTTACTGTATCGAATCCCGGCACCCCGAATTTTAACATTCAACGAAAAACCGAGTAGAAGGTATTGAAAATATTATATAGATAAATGAATTGCCTCCTTTTGCAGGGGTTGTTGTCACCGGCCCCTGGATTGGGCTGAAAGCAGCCCATCACGGCCTCTTTTTTCCTTGGCCACCGACGAGTCTACATGGACTAATTTAGCTCCGTAAAACTCAACCAGCATGGTGTCCGAAAATGGAGCGGCCAAGAATACAACATAGGAACGAGGATGTCCCAACAGTTGCAGCAAAGCATCTGAAAACTGAATCCTTCTTCAACCTGAAGACGAATATATTCCGACGTTGCAGCAAAAATGAGAAGTACTGATAACCGAATGAACTTTACTGTCACCATTTAAGTCCTCGCAAAAATCACTGTTTTTTTGCAACGATTTTTTAAACCCAATTTTTCTATCTTCCTTTTTCTTTCTTCCTCTTTCTGATATAAAGCCTTTATTTTTTCCACTCAAATTTGGTGTTGTCCTTTTTTCTCTCGCCGTGACGCGACAATTCTCTTTTTACCCTTGTTTTCTACAGAGGACAAATTATTGGTCACATAAATTCAAAGGGTATAAAAACCCGCATAATTTGCAAAAAACAGTGACAATAACCCCTACACAGGGAAGCAATTCATTTATCTATATAATATTTTCAATAAAAGATTCCTACATCTTCAAAACGGATTTATTTATTCAATACTGTGAGGCGATTTTGTGATTATTAGAATTCCTTCTATTGGTAGAATTCCTAGCAGCCACAAATATCATATGACACAGTGTTGATGGTAGACACAGAAAGAAAACAAGAACTCGTATCGAAGATTGTAAAGGAAAGCGAGTAAATGGGTCTAAGCATCCATTTTAAGAAGACAGAATGTACAGCTGCCAACAATAAGAGCCCAACATGCGAATTACAAATTGGAGATACCAAAATTCAATAAATACAAAAATCTAAATATCTAGGAAGTATGTTAACACAGGACAGAAAATGCGACACTGAAATCTGAAGGTGCAATGGGTTAACAAAAGATGCCTTCAAAAAGCTAAGCAAAGTATTAAGAAACAGGAAAATCATGTATTATTTATGTATAGCTTGCCACTCGTATTCGAGAATACCTTTCTACTAGGGCGGCTAGCCAATCCCTATTGCAGATGTTTGCTCAGGCGTATTTGTGTTTATTCAACAGCCACTGTGGTTTATACTGCAACTATGCTTAGTTACAGTTTCTGGAAAAGAGAGTGTTATCTAGCGCGATCAACAATTTGAATAAGACCCTCCCGCTCACGATGACTTATGAATTCGTGCTAGCATAGCTATTGATGGTTCCCAAGGGTTCCGTCTACCAAATTTCACTCACAAGGCTTGGGTCAACCCGTCGTATGGTTTTTCAGGCACTTTCCAAAGGTGCCGCACGCTGGGATCGACCCCTCCAATCCGATAACTTCTGAAAGTTTCCCTCCTTTCAGACCATAATGAGATTCGAACCCGGGTCTCATGGTTAGAATGCGAACGTTCTAACCACTCGACCACCTGCCCCCAAAAACAAAGAAAAGAATTTTGAACTGTTGTGCAATACCACTCATACTATATGGCAGTGAATACTAGACAATCTCGTCACAGACAAAGAAGAGACTTGAAGTAACAGAAATGCTGCTCTACAGAAGGATGCTGGGAATACCATGGGCCGAACATGTGTGAAACGACAAAGTTTTCGAGAGAATGGAAACAAAAAGAACAATTATGCTTAACATCAGAAAGTCACAGTTGAATATTAAGGCAGATAATGAGGAAAAAAGACTTAGAAAATTCGACACACACAGGACATATTGAACGCAAAAGGAGCAAAAAGGAAAGCAGAAAATAATCTACTTAACGAGTGTATGTAAATGGTTGGCAGAATAGGGATTAGGAAAGATAGCAAAAAAACAAATTTTACTAAGTACAGGAAGATGCGGAGAGCCATGATCGCCCATGTCCCGAAGGGACACGGCACATAGAAAAAGACGTGGTCTTTTTACTGGACCATGCTAAATTTAGTAAATAAATATTCGGGAACCTCATTGTGTAGCAATATCAAAACAATGACTGAGTCATCTTTTAAAATTTAAACTCCTTTCAAGATATCTTAATAATAAGTATTATATTAAACCATAAACCTCGCAGAATTCCGACCAGTGCTCTTACAACTAAGCTTAAAATCCTGCCGCACTCCTTCTGGGCAGGACGTTTTGTTATATCTTTCTTTTTATTCTTCTTTAATTTTTCAAAGTAAATAACATTCATTAAAGCACTTGTCATTGGCACGCGTTGATTGTCGTGGTAGGAGATGGCGAGGCAAAAGCTGTTAAATGCAACAAAAAAACGAATCTCAGAATATAAATTGTTTATTAACGAAATTGACGCGTATTAACTTACTAAAAGAGGTTGGCCGTAAGTAAATGAAGTAAACTTTCCTCTTTGACAAATGGTCTGTCGCAGAGGCTCTTAAACTAGAAAAAAAAAAAACAGTGAAGTTTATTTATAAACATTTACTTGATGTAAAAGACATTTACTCGATTTTGGGTTGAGAATGTTTACTGTAACATTCAACACTTTCGGCTTGTTTCTCTTTTTGTTTAAACATTGAACAAATCCATCCTTTACCCGCTTTTGACATTGACTTATAAAAGTTTATAGGAACTGGCCTTTGTTTCATAGCAAGTGATTTTATTAAATACTAGCAAACTTCGCCCGCTCGCTATCTGGTAATTTTGCTAGGAAAAATAATTCGTTTTTCTATAGGATTAATGTTCTCACTTTATGAAATGTTGAAGGGGTTGTGAACGTTCAATATATTTATTCAAAGAATATGACTGTAAAGACAGAAGAAATTAATTGGTCAGGTGTTGGGGGCAGGTTTGTTATAGTTAAAGAAAGTTTTACAAATAGATACCAACTTGTTGAAAGCCAAGTAAAATGCAAATTTCAAACACTTTGCTGCACTATATAATGCAATAATCCTAAACAGAACTATTTTTGATAAAGACGTGAGGATGAAAGGAGAGGTGCGAGAGAATACAGGGAAAAGAGAGAAGAGTAAGTGAAAGGTGAGAGGGATGAGTGATGAGGAGAAAGAGAAAGAACATAGAATGAAGAGTAATGAAAGGGAAAGAAAAGAGAGAGGGTGGATAGAGAGAGAGGTTAGAAAACCTGTTTCAACCTTTTTTGGTAGAAACTTTACGTATTCATTCGTTTTTTGTGAATAGCCGTTCTGGTACACACACACACACATATATATATATATATTTCTAAATACCATGTCACTTCAGAAAGGATCGTTCATGCTTCTCCATAGCTTCCATTTCTTTATTATTTGTGAACTGCCATACCTGTTTTTCCGTTGCCTTCTTCACGGCTTTAAATTCAGTGTTGTCAGTCAGTGCTAGAGAGCCCAGTTTACCCTGCTATTTAAACCATAGCTGGAAAAAGAGGGAATGAATTCATGGCTTTCTCGAAGGTATTTGGGCGAAAGTGAATGCAACAAACGAGACGTCAATAATGATAGCAAAGTTATAGAATTCTCAGCCTACAGTAATTTCCCATGTATAATACGCAGTTTTTTCTAAAAAAAATAATAAGCAAAATTATTTGTGAGTATTATGCACAGATACGAAAAAAATTTTAAAATATTGCCGTTTCATAGGTGGATTTTAGTTGTGAAATGACTACTCACCACAAACATACGACAATTTGACGCTAACATTCGGCGATTGCGACCCGATAAGGATGTCAAATACAATCATGTGTACCTAACAATACTTATTAACATAAAACTAAATTAGAATAATATTATTCTATGTTTAAAACCATTTTTTAAAAATAAGAGTAGGAAACGCTGACCGTAATGAAACTAGAGAGGTACAATTTATAGGGTTTGATTACCAAACAATGGGTGCGTATTATGCGTGAGTAGAAGCATTTTCCCACACTTTCAGCACAATTTTAGGGGTGTGCATTATGGATGGAGGAGTATTATACATGAGTAATTACGGTAATCAATATTAGGTTGAAATCCTTACAAGAATAATTAGAAAAGGAAAGTTTTATGAAAATATTTTAACCAAAATATCTCTCTTCCTTTTTACCAAGAGCAAGTACATAGTCATTAGAGTTAGTCACTTAAGAAAACAGAAAAAAACAATCAATCATGCACAAAACTTTTCCATTAAATCGTCTGCTTTTTCCCACCTGACTTGCTAAAATCAGAAATACATGGTGCAAACAATAACTTTCTGACCTCGAAAGCGATTAATAGTGTTTCTGATATACTTAAAGATGTCAAGTCACAATACTGTTTCGTTTTTATTACTTCAAATATTATTTTAGTGGATACATCATGTTTGAAACAGACGCCCCGTTTTTATTTTAAATAGTATGTATTACGTCTATCGGCCTTCGCGCCCAAAGAAATCTTAATAAAGAAAATGGGCTAGGTTCGAACTTGTGTCCTCCTTTTTTGGCAGGGACTACTGTTTGATCCGACGGGCTTTACACAGCTCAGCCAGAGGGTGTCACTTTCTCGTTCAGATTTTCTCGAAAGCCAATATCTGCAGTTTCGTTTCCAAAACATAAACAAAGCAATTTCCAAAAGATTAATTTTATTTTTAATACATTTTTATTGCATCAACCGTTATTTTTAGAGGATATCCCGTATATGGAACTATGGGATAACCCTCACTTGGTTTGCCAAAACACCGTTAGGTGTCGCAGTTTATGGAGCTATAAAAACGGGCCACTTCCTGTCTCTTCCTCTTTTTATTTTCTTTCCGTTCTGCATGAAGTAGAAGCAACACCAGCACGGGACTTGAACTTGAAGGTGACAGAGCTCTTTCGCGCGTGCGCACACACACACACACACACAAACACACACACACACACACAAAATCCCTAATAGCTAAATTTTAATGTCTTTTTTCTTTTCAGCTATTCTTGCATGCATAGAAATGTTTTCTTTCTTGTTAATCATTTATTAGCCATATTTTAAACACAAGTAAATATTGCCTTTTTTAAAATTTATCCCATTTCCTTTTGACCTCTTCAACCCGTCTTTTATATGTGTAAATTGTTTACCACAGCTTTTAGACCAACTAGAAGCAGACCTGCAGCAGATCAACGCCGCCCCTGACAAGTGAAATCATTGCTTCATTAAAAGAAATGATTTACAAAATATTTTAGCCGGAGAAACTTTCGGCTTGAAAGCAATTTCAAGTCTTATACAAGTCCAGTGAGATATTTCATGCAAATATGGCATCAGGTTTATTAACATTTTTCCTGATGCCAGGGAATAAATAAATCTCAAGGAATTTCTGCTCTTATAACTTCTTATTAAAGCGCGTCTTGTCACAAAAAGAAAAAATAAACATGACAGTTTGTTAAACATTGAATAAAAAAGAAAACAAACATCAAATTTTCCCTTTCAAATTGTTTTCAGTTTTTGCTCGGCTGTTACTAAAAATAACAGCAAAATCAAACAAATTAAATAAGCGTTGGTGGAAGTTCGTTTTTTTTTTTTTTTTTGTTTTTGTTTTTTATCTTAAACTTATTTTAATTTTCTAGCAAATCTCTTTGGGTGTGTATTACATTCCCAAAGAATTTGAATTGCATGCAAACCTTGGCTGAGATAAGATAAAACTCGCTGGGTGCTACGCACGCAAGCATAATGGCGAGTTTTACATGTTTTCGGCATAATATCATAAAATAAATAATATTGCTCTACTCTGTATTGAGCCCTCTTTTAAATTAAATGTTAAGAACGTTGGAATTGTACTCTATTCGTTCTCATCGTACCTGGATATATATATATATATATATATATATATATATATATATATATATATATATATATATATATATATATATATATATGAAGAAAGAACAGTAAGATATATAATCCGGTGCTCTTATAGATATTTTTATTTTTACAAAAATAGAAAAATTCGCTTGAGGATGAAATGGAACTAAAGTCTCTAATTTAATTACAAAATTAAATTCGGACCTTCCATTTTTGAAACATGGTTAGAACTGTGTAGCGGAAAAACCATATTTTAAATCAATTAATTTATAATATATATATATATATATATATATATATATATATATATATATGTTATATATATATATATATATATGTGTGTGTGTGTGAGTGTGTGTGTGTGTGTGTGTTTGTGTGTGAGAGAGAGAGAGAGCGCACACTAATTTATTCGTCTTCTTAATAGTGACAGTAGTATTTATCGAAGTTTGCCGTGTTATTAATTAAGAATTAACTCTGTTTTCTGCATGTGTAATTTAAACATTGTATATATACATGGTAACCAAAAAAGTTCTGTCCGTTTTTAAAGGAAAAAAAGAAAACGTTTCACAGTATGTGTAACTTATATTTAGTCTTCGAAGTAATCGCCACCGGCATCCAGCACCTTCTGTCAACGTGCCTCCAGCTGTTCAATGCCCTTGCGGTAGAACTTGGGGGTTTTTGACGCAAAGAAGTTCGTGAGGGCTTTGCGCAAGTCTGCTTCATTGGTGAAGGATTTCCCACGAAGATGATTATCCAGGGAGTGGAAGAGGTGTTAATCGGATGGCGCAAGGTCAGGTGAATAAGGTGGATGGCACAAAGTCTCCTACCCAACTTGCTGTATGGTATCCCTGACCACTCGCGCGACATGCGGCCTGGCGTTGTCATGAAGGAAAAGCACACCCTTGCGATTCACCAGTGCTGGCTCCTTCTGGAGCAATGCCTGTTGCACACATTTCAATTGCTGCGAGTATAGGTCTCCAGTGACCGTTTGGCCCGTTGGTAGCAGTTCATAATGAACCACTTGACGGCCTGTCCACCAGACACAAAGCATAATCTTGCGTGGGTGCATAGGCGGTCTTGCGGTGTGGAGGACAGCATCCTGAGGAGACAACCAATGTCTGTAAGGCTTAGGAGTTTCGTACAGAACCCACTTTTCATCACTGGTAAGCACTCGATTTAATAAGGATACGGTACGGTGGTGAGAAAGCAGCGATACGCAGGTTGCCACTCGTTGTCCCTTGTGGACCTCCAACAGCGTTTGCGGAACCCACTTGCTCAGTTTGTACGTCTTACCTAGGCGGTGCAGGTGAAGTCTAACTGTTTCATCGGAAACGTTGAACTGCCTTGCAAGTTCACTACACGTTAGACTACTGACTTCAATGGCCGCCTTCAGGACTCCGTTATTCAAGACCTGTGGTCGTCCACTGCGAGGCTCATCATGGAGAGACAAATCTCCCGACTTGAATTTTCGAAACCAACACCTTGCAGTACATTCATCCATAGCACTATCCCTAAACGCTTGACATATGCGGTGACTTGACGCAGCTGCTTATAAGCCCACTTTGAAGTCGTAAAGCAAACAGCCCCGAACGAGATCTCTAGACACTTCCATCCATCTCACAGCTGTCCGGCTTATAACTGATGGCCGGGCACGGTGCGCGTGTTTTTTTATAACGTCTGATGTTCCTACTTCCGACAGTCCGAATTTGAAAACAATTGCTACATGCATTTCGTATATATTTCAACTTCATTCAATGACTAATCAAAAAACGGACAGAACTTTTTTGGTTACCTTGTAGTAATATAGCGGTTAGTAGTTTAAAAAAATAATAATAAAGCGTTGGTGGCCAATTGATAAAATCGACTGAGGATACCGTAAGGTTGAAACCAACGTAGCAGATTCAACTGATCTCCTAATTTTTAATTTTTTTAATATATAAATAATAATAGCTGGTCTCTTGTATTCAAGGAAAGCCGTCTACTAAGCGTATTTGTGTTTGTTCAACAACTACAGAGCCCAACTATGGTTTATACTGAAACTCTGCTTAGCAGACCTTAGTTACAGTTTCTGGGAGAGAGCTTGTTAAATAGCATGATCAACGATCTGAACAAGGCCACCGCTCACATACCCTCGGTCACGGTGACTTGTGACTTCGTGCTAGCACAGCTATCGATATATATATATATATATATATATATATATATATATATATATATATATATATATATATATATATATATATTATAATTATTCTTTAAAAAAAATACGAATCCATCGCTATATAAGAGTCCACGTTTCAAAAACAGAAGCTAAAAACTTCAATTTAATTATAGAAATTAAATTAAAATTTTGGAATAACTAATCTTGAAATTTACGGAGTTTTATAAGCTACATTCGAAATACACACACACACACATACATACATATATATATATATATATATATATATATATATATATATATATACATACATACACACACACACACACACACACACACACACACACACACATATATATATATATATATATATATATATATATATATATATATATATATATATATATATACATACACTACAGTAAATCAAATGAGAATAAGAGCAGGTACTGGAAAGTTTTCGTCACGGACAAGGAAGGGATTTTAAATCTTGATGTTTATTGGTCATATTTTTGTAGGGAAATAAGCCCCGTCGAGAACTTTTCAGCATCTCCACGTTATAATGTGGAGATGAAATCGATCGGCATGTAGGTGTTATTCTTGCTTGAAGTACGCGTCTAGTACCAACTGAACTTAAATTGCCTTTGATGTGCGTGCGCCCGAAACACATTTTTGGTACTGGTAGGTTAACATGTTGAATACACTTATGTCTGTAGGTATCTTACGAGTCAGCAAGTGAGAAAGTAAGCTTTCTATGTGAAGGGATGTTTTTGAGCCCTTGCGTTTAAAAGCAGGTTATCCTTTGCTGACTGACTGTTCGTCCCCAACCGATCTCCTTTCTTCTTTCTATCCTCTTTTTATTTTATTCGTCTTCCTAAACGCTGAATCACAGTGACGGTAAGCCTAGCTGTAGATATATCTCCCCGACCGTACTTCCATAAAAAGGGCTTAGCGTTAGGAGAAGTGCTTCTCCCTCGTTTGCAAAATGAATAAAGAAATAAGAAAAGAAATGTTATTATTAACCTCTAGTCCGTATTTACTTTGATCTTAAGTTTTTATCACACCACAGAAGTTTAAAGATTTGGTTTGGTTTGTTTTGTTTTACGGCATATCAACCTCAATTGGATATTTAATGCCGACAAGATTTTTATTGCTGGCAATATTCTTCTTCAAAAATATATTGCTGGTTATATTTTTTCCCGAAAAAAGTACTGCTGGTATTGAAACCTATTTTTATACTTTCATAGTTTTTTTATCACCTTTTTGGGGCAGGGGGCTAACTAATTGCCCGTAGCTGGGACCCTGACAGATGCTACGACCCCGGGTCAGGATGGATCTGGAAACACTAGCAATTAAGAGGTGGCTCCTCAAAACCTCCTGTTCAGATGGCTTACTGTCGGATGTAGTTTATCATCATACCCAGGATGGTCTAAAGATCTGGGAATTTTTGTCTTTTTTTTTAACAGATAATGGATAAACGTGACACAGAAATCCGAAGCCACATTAAAATAGCAAAAGATGCCTTCCTAAAACTAAGTAATAAGAAATATAGAGTACTGTTGCTATATTTGGATGGGAGATGCCCAGTTCTCAATTTCGTCTTGATAAATTCAAAAGCGTCTCCGAATCCTTGGGGGTGACGAATTATTTTCCACCCACCCACCTGTCTCTCTCTCACAGTCGGGATGTGGCGAGCCTCTCACTACATTATCGCTACTTCTATGGAAAGATCTCGGACGAATTACATTCCTTGGTTCCACCAGGTCTAACCTTCACGACTAGGACCCGACATGCCACTTACATTGTAGCAAAACACCCACATCTCCCCCGTATTCAGTCAGGGAGAAGTAAGTTTCACTCGAACAGCTTCTTCCCGCCAACCACAGGAGTCTTTTGAACAGATTCCAAAGAGGAAGTTTCCCCGATCACTACAATCTTAACCTGTTTAAGTCTAGAGTTATCTACTTCGAGTGGCTCCGGGCCTTGTACAGGTTGAAACTTGTAAAAAAAAAAAAAAAACTTTCGTTAGAAAGAAATAATATTACTGAACTGATATGCAATATCATTTCTCCTTTATGAACAAATTCCTCAAAAATGTTTGATTGACTGATTTATTTTTTACTGTTTAGTGTTTATCAACCTTTTGTGATTTATTCAATGCCGAAACATATATGTTGGATTGTTTTTTTGTTTTTTTTTTGCAAGTGTATACGGCACTAACAATTTTTTTAGAATGACAATGATTTTTTCCAGAAACAAATCCTACTATTTAACCCATTGTTTAGGGGTAGGAGATGGAGTCATACCTTTCCCAAGGGTATCTGTGCGAAAGTGAATGTAACGAACCCGACAGAAATTCGAACTCTGCTCTCCTAATTCTCTGCGACTTGAGGAAACAGAAATGTGGTTCTACCGAAGGATGTTGAGAATGCTATGGACGGAGTGTGTAAGCAACGGGGTTAATGTGAAATTGGCAATCTGAGTTCAAATTCCGGGCTAGTCAGTTGTGTCCACTTTCCCACAAATGTCCTTAGGAAAGGCATGAATTCGTCTTCGCTCTTCACTAGATTAAATAGTCGTGTAGAGTTGGCTCCGTACGCTTGGGTGATAACCAAAGAGAAGGGAACTGAATTCCAAGCCGTGGTGAAGGGAACGGGAAACCACTCCACTACAATTACCAAGAAGGGAGGGTAATTTACAGATACTAAAAAAAGGAATCTTATGATTATCAACGTCCTGAAGGGATATAACATTTTTTTTTAATAGAGTAAATTCAGTTTTTTACCGTTTTTTTTGCAATGTAAGTGTACATTTTTATGGTGAATTTTCACTTTTAAAACGCTAATCAAGCATCAGACAAAGAATGAAGGAGGAATTTCAAGAACATAAGAATAGAGGAAGAATTTGCACTGGTCTCAGCCTAAAAAGTAATTGTAACCATCTGGAAAATAAAGACGAATTTCCAACGGCTGAAGAATAAATAATGATTCCACTGGCCAAAAAATCAGGAATGATTTCAATCGGTCGAAAAATTAAGAGTAATTTCAACCATCTGAAGAATGAAGACTGAATTCTACTGGCAAGAGGAGGGGGGTAATGCCGTTCGCCGAACTTGAAGCCGTTGGATCAGGATTTCTCGCGAATTCTGTGAGTTTTCATTGAAAAGTTCGAGTGCTCAATCGACATGATCGAAATTATTTATATCGTTTGGATAGAATGGATTTCGTAAGTCATTGTGTTTTGCAGAGTTATTTCCACAAATAGCTACTCAACTCTATCAAGACGGTCTCGTGTTCAGATGTTGAGTACCAAAAGCAAGGTGGGGGGGGGCGAGATATGTGCACGCCTTGTAGAAAATAGCAACATTCTGAAATAGAAGGGAAGGGATGAGAAGCATAAGAATGCAGCTGCACACACACATAAACACACACACATAAACACACACCTACACGCACGCACACACATATATATATATTAGGTTGGTGCAAAAATAATAACGGTTTTTGACGTTAAAAAAATACGTCAAAAACCGTCATTATTTTTGCACCAACCTAATATATATATAAAGATATATATATAATAATGTCAGAATGTTGTAGAAAACAGAATTTTCATTATTTTGTCTAATAAGATGGGAATAACGTACAAAGAATCTTCGTACAACTTGGACCGATTTTAAATGTGAATTAAGTTTAAGCTTCTAATGATTTTTTTCTCTTTCTTTCAGATTTAACAACTTAAGTCTTTGGTAATTTCAACCATTGAAAGATTAACAATCAACAACGTGTTAAAGTTATCGAGGCCTATTAAGAAAATGGACGTTCAAACAGAAATGCAATGAAAAGTCCTCAGGTCACATCATTTCTCGAAACAGCGAAGCCACCACGATCGTGCGACTTGACACCTTTAGATTTCTTCCTTTGGGATCATCTCAAAAGTAAGGTTTATGCCAACAACAATTCAACAGCTGAATAAGGTATATTGGTGAGATCGAGGAGCAACTATGCAGAGACATCATCAAAAATTTTGAGCATCGAATGGAGGTGTGCCGCCGAAGCCTTGACGGAAGCTTGGGCGATTTTATTTTTCACACATAATTGCCATGACTTAAATAACATGATCCAATAGAGAAATAAATAAATTTTCACCAATAACACTGATTTATTTACTTTGATCTATCTTAATGAAACACCCTCTCTCTCTCTCTATATATATATATATATATATATATATATATATATATATATATATATTAGGTTGGTGCAAAAATAATGACGCAATAATGTCGTTTTTTGACGTTAAAAATACGTCAAAAAACGACATATATATATAATGGCTGTCCGCTTGTATCTGAGTATGTGGTTTATAATGCAACTGAGCAGCGGACCTTATTTACAGTTTCTGGGAGAAACCCTATTATCTGGCGTGATCAACAGTATGAACAAAGCTAGTACGCTCAAACCCTCGGTTACGATGACTTGTGACGTTGTGCTAGCAGAACTATCAACGGGTCCCACTAGTTCTCTTTACCCAATTTCACTCACAAGTCTTGGGTGAACCCGACCGTTAATATCAAGAATTCACAAATCAAATCGGCAATTCGATCGAGATGAGATTGTATATATATATATATATATATATATATATATATATATATATATACTCTACAGGCCTGAACATATATACATATATATATCACTAATTCACTCACATGTTTCCAATGTTTCGCCATTCTTGGCAGATTTTCTGTTATCATAATGTGGGTTATTTAAAAACAAGATGATGGCAAGAAAAAGAAAATGAATATAGAAGAATTTGGCTAGAGTGCAAAAAATTATTTCAAAAAATTTTAAAACTACCAGCGTCTCTCGTTCATGAGCATGCCTAGTCACAACAACGTCAACAAACCCAGTTCGATGAAGTCCTAACGGATTAAACGCGTCACAAATATTTTTTTACACTTTGTCTTATAATTTCCTCAATATATATATATATATATATATATATATATATATATATATATATATATATATATATATATATGCGTGTGTGTATGTTTGTATACGTGAAGCTAGCTTGCTTGATAAATAAATTGATGTATGTGTGTGTATGTGTGTGAGCATGCAAGAAAGAAAGAAGAAAGAAAAAGAGAGAAGTAGACAGCCTTGAGTCTAAATTAGTCCAGTCAAACTAATACCTACCTACTTATACACATCAATCTCAGTAGGAACAAATATAACCTTTTCAGAAACAATGGATCACAGTAATTCACACCTCTGCTGATACAACAAGTGCTCTTCTTACAAATGTACTTTCATAATTATTACCTATACGTTGTCTTTGCTTGTGTTTCGTAATGCATAATAAGTAAGTAGAATGGGTAAATTTCATAATAATTTGAATTTGACAACGGAATATTAAAACGCTAAAGAAGTCAACACTGAATGTTTTTAATAAATTACACTTGGTAAAAAATAAAATAAAATAAACCCCTGAGTGCTAATAATGAGAGTAAATCTTCCCAGTCCTCATTTTTTTAGTCTCTATAGAGTTCAAAAGTGTCTCTGAGTCCTTTTGGGTGATAAATTATTTTCAATCCTCCAATCTCTCTCTCTCTCACGGGCGGGATATGACAAGCCTCTTGCTTGTCTATTGGTACTTCCATGGAAATTGCTCGGACGGACTACATTCCTTGGTTCTGTTTGATCTAATCTTCACGACTAGGACTCACCATTCCACTTGTAGCAAAGCCACCCACATTCCATCCGTATTCTATCGGTGAGAAGTAAGTTACAGGACAGGAACCAAAGAGTGTGAGTTCAATACCTGGTTAAGGTAGCGGAGAACTTAGATATGGGAATTAACAGGAGATAACCGACATCCATTAGACATGGCACGTGGAACTAGAACAGCTTACCCCAGCGAGCGAAATAAAGGGTTCAGTTCAACGTTCCAACCACCTGAAGAACGCCGGACTTTACAACGGCCGAAACGTTGAGATAAATAAGGCAACAAAGATGAGGACAATAGTCCGAATAATGTAAATAGTGTAAAAGAAAAGTTGTGTTTCAGGGTCCCTGCGCAGTGATCTTGTAAGCCATTACTAGCAAGTGAGATCCCGACTGGGTTTTCTGTTATTGTAGTCCCGTAGCAGGCTGACTCACTCTGTAGAACATTCTTCTTCTACGTGCACGGCTCTTCACAACCTCCTGTTCTTTGTAGCCCTTAGCAACGTCTCCCCATTCCCCATTCTGTCATCCATTCACACAAGATGATCCGCTGTCTTTCCCTGTGGCTCTTGCCCTCAATATATCCTGTGAGTATTCAATTCTTCACTCCTTCTTCATTATATGTCTAAGAAATTTCAGCTGTTTCTGAGGACTTGGTTTAATTTATCGAATGACTCTTTCGTTAATCGAATGAGTATTCGGATTTCGGTGCCATATTTTACATCTGTTGACATCTCCAGTTCATAGCTCGCATCTTGGACTTTTTTCTCTTTTACTGACAACCATAATTTCTGTCTTCTTACAGTTGATATTTAGTTCCTTTCTTCTCACCTACCTTCACTGTCCTTTCTAGGAAGTCCTGTAGTTTGCTTTCCGTATCAGCCATCAACAAAGTGTCATTTGCCGATCTTATGATGTCAAGGTTACACCCACTGATAATAAATCTTGGTACGGACCCCAGGGAAGTACGGTGGACTAATGGATAGCTGCTCGGATTGAGGAATCGGAGAGCCGTTTTCGAATTCCAGTCGAATCCATAACATTCACTTACGTGCTAGCTAATACACTTGGGAAAGGTATGAATCCTCTTCTTCTCTCCCTCCAGCTATGGGTAAATAGCAGGACGGACCGGGTTCTATAGACTTGGATGGCAAATGGTCTACCGCAGAAAGAAATGGCAACCTACTGCGGGAAAAATCTGCCTCGTCAGTCATGTATCGAAAGATACATGATCGCCTAGACGTGTATCCCACGTGGCAAGTAACTGACTGACGGTTCCCCCACCTCCTATGGCTAGCCTCGCTGTAGGGGTTGAACAAATCCGGTGAGAAGACATATACTTGTCTTACGCTGTTTTCTATTTTTTATGTACATACTTAATACATTTTCTATCCACATGCAGGCGGCTTTTTTCAGCATAGGTTCCGGATTTTTTTTAACATCCTTCTCAAATAAATCTCGTTTTAAAAACAATAGTACTTTCCTTTCTAAAATTCATTGTTAGAATTTCCACCAAAAGTTAGAAGAAAAAATACACGCTCTCATCCGACCAATCGTAGATCTTATATTCCAACCTAGAGTAGCTACTCTGAAAATAAACATTTAAAAGGTGATATCAGTCAAGTATAATAGGCTGCTCTTTAAAACTTATTTTTAGTCTAACATTTTTTGCGAGGAGAGTTATTCTTGCTTTGGCGTGCCTCGAATTTCTTTCAGTCAAATAGAAAGATGGAAACCAATTTTGAAAGTCTTTTTACGCAGAATTCATCCCCTGTATCAATATTCAATAAACAATATCCAATTTTACCGACGGATTCAGAATGCGTTCATTACATGGAGATAACAAAGAAGTACAGAAAGACAGAAATTAAGAGAAAAAACGGATGAAAAAAACATGGTCGCAATGACACTAAGAAAAAAAAGTCAGGTTTGAGTAAAACAGAGTCTACTTGTTTCTAGCAGATGTTATCTAAGTCCGGAATAGACAGAGTTGGTATCTAAGTCCGGAATAGACAGAGTTGGTATCTAATTCCAGAATAGACAGAGTTGGTATCTAATTCTGGAATAGACAGAGTTGGTATATAAGTCTGGAATAGAGAGAGTTGGTATCTAATTCCAGAATAGACAGAGTTGGTATCTAAGTCTGGAAGTGACCGAGTTTGATACAAATACGACCAAAAATAAAGTCTAAAATGAGGCAACGAAAAACTCCTGTTAGATAACAATTACAATACGAAGTTTATAAAAAAAGCTGAATATTATTATTCATTGACCGTGATCGCCAAAATCCCAATTTCAGATGTTAAGTCAGATTTCTAAGAAATTTCGAACCCTTTTTATCAACAACAGAAAACATTTTAAATAATCTTACTCATTATAAAACGCAGATTTTTTTGTGTGTGTGTGTGTGTGTGTGTGTGTGTGTGTGTGTACGTTTATATATTGCATTGGATTTCCTACATTTTTCAACCGATTTCAACAAAACTTCACAGGACTGCGTAAAATTACCTTGCGGTGGTTCTGACATCGCCAAAAATGGGAAAAACACAATTGTTTTTGCACGAAATCAATTTGAAAACACGATAAAACACGATTCTGTCGCCAGAATGAAAGGGGGACAACCCATATCGAGTTATACTTATTATAATATCCAGGTTGTTTTTAGTGTGTGTGTGTGTATATGGGATCGGATTTCCTACATTTTTCAACCGATTTCAACAAAACTTCACTTTTTTCTGGCAGGAAGTGTTTCTTATTGTCTTGCACACTTTTTTCTTTATTTTTACATTCAGAATGCTTTAAAAATTCCATTTACAAGACAATTGTTTATAATAAAATTCTATTCAATAGATAGACTCATAACGATTGAAAACAATGTTTTTGTTTGAGTTTGGGTTTGACCAATTCATAAAAAAAAAAAAAAAAAAAAACTAATTAAGACATGCGTGTCCGTCAACCTTGAACAATAATCTTTGTCAATTTTATTTTTCAGTCTTTATGATGGTCAATACTTGATCTATCTCTTACTGTTATATCCCTGGGCAACGCCGGGCTCTACTGCTGGTAAGTTAATAAAGAAATAGTCTGAATAAAGGTGTTTCCCAAGGCCCATTAACTTGTCAGAGTGCTATGCCTAATATATTTAGTGATACCCAGATCTTTTCCTGGTTATAAGCGATATATTTTACTGGGTTACATGTTATCAGCGGTAGACACGATTTCTAGTCTGACTTATCTAACGCTCAAGTTGAGTTGGTGCATAATTATCAGGCGTTTTTAAACAATATTTATCATAAAAAAAAAGAAATATAACAATTCAACAATAACATTTTTAAATGGCTATGATTATCGGCATGCATTTTAATAACCTGAAAATAAAGTAATATTTTTATCTTAAACAAAACAGCAATTTTTATTAACAAATAACTCGCCTACAAAAATGCCTGATAATTATGCACCAACCCACTAGTAATGGTAATAATTATATTAGCTTTATGGTGGAAGCCTAAATTGTTAGAATCGCCGATTTCTGCCGTTTCAGATTCAAATGAAATATGTTTGTATCGGAAGATTAAGCAGAACAAATGAAATACACAATTTCTCTGATTATAGTCATGTCTTCTCCAAATGCTTCTCTTTATTGTGGGGATGAGATTTTATCTAGATAAGAAATATAATAAGATTCCGGTTGGCTGATTTCGAAGACTGTAATAGATAAACACAGATTGAAAAATGAAGGTAAGATATACGACAGAGTGATATGAAAAAAGTCTACAAAAAATTAAAAATGTGTCACATTCTTGCATTCTGATGGGCAGCGAATGAATCTCATCCAAATGAAATACTTTGACAATGTCAACGCCTTCCCAACAAAGAAAAAAATATGGATAAAGATTTCAATAAATAAAAAGAAACAGTAAACGACCTTTTGTTGCTTTTAAGAACTTTTTAGTTTGACAGAATTTTTTTAACGTTTAAAAATTAAAAATTTCAAAGAACTACGCAAAGAAAAAACAAAGGAAGCACGGCGGAGTAATGGATAGAGGCTGGTGTTAATACCCTTGGGAAAGGTATGAATTTTATAGCCTTGTGTGGCAACTGGTCTAGGAGAAAGACAACTCTGATTTCAAAACCTGATCTCAAGAGTGGGGATTGTGCAGTAGGCTAACAACCTACTCACTTAAAAACTGGCTTGTTATAGAAACTGCAACGATATCTTGTAGCCCAATGTTCCTGAAGGAATTTAAAGGCATATATATATATATATATATATATATATATATATATATATATATATATATATATATTATAAATTATATTATATATATATATATATATATTATATATATATATTATATATATATATATATATTATAAATTATATATATATATATATATATATATATATATATATATATATATATTATAAATTATATATATATATATATTATAAATTACTGTTCTTTCTTTTTATTTATATATACATAAAATATATATTATATATATATATATTATAAATTTTATATATATGTATATATTATAAATTACTGTTCTTTATATATATATATATATATATATATATATATATATATATACTGATGGCAGTTAAGACGATTAAAAAGAATCGGTTTAGTTATGGATGTGTTAAAATTTACAAGTCAGATTGTTACACAATCTGGTGTAGAGATGACATTTGTAGAAATAGATTCGAATTACCAGGAATCGAAGAGCTGAGTTCGAATGCCAGTCGAATGCACTACATTCACTTACGTGCTAATACCTTTGGGAAAGGTATTAATCCTCTTCTCTCTCCAGCTATGAGTAAATAGCAGGAGAGACTGCGTTCTATAGCCTTGGATGGAAACTGGTCTACAGTGAAACAACTTTCCATGCTGTAGATGCAGCTATTGATTCAATATAGTTGTTGCACTTCTAGTCAGTTGAAAGCACGAAAGCGCAGCGTGACCTTTTGAATCCTTTAGCTATCACCCTATTAGTCTCCTAGCGCTTTTCGGTAAAGTATTGTTTGAAGGAGAGTTAAGATGCTTAACCACTTCAAAATTGGTTAAAGCTTCGAATACTTTGCTGAAAAGCGGTAGGAGACAAATAGGATGATAATTATAGGGGTCAAAAGGTTCTCTAGAGTTGTTAAAAACAAAAACTATAAAGGAGGACTTCCAACAAGCAGGAAGCAGTGAGGCAATTGTTGTAGAGTTTGGAGAGAACTGGAGCCAGCACATGAGTACATTTCCTTCGGACGGTGGGGCTATGCGCATATTACTCAGTAGAACCTCTGTTCTAGTGAAGAATCAGATGTGGGCACTACAAATGAATCGAGTTTTGAGTTGAAAGAGAATTTCCTGGCAATGCATTCAACCTTATCTGCTGTAGATGTCAGGACTTCGAATTGATTGAATAGAGGAGGGATTGAGTACTTGCTGTTGTTCAGCACACTCTTGCAGAGCCGCCAATAATCTCTAGAGCCAAACTTGTGATATTCTATACGTTTGAGACGTTCGAGACGTCTGTTGCAATCAGACGTCCAATCTGGTACAGCCAGAAGAAATGATTTCTGTCGACTATAGCGGCTGAACATTCAGATGAAAACCAAGGAGATGAACGAGATTTAACTTGGTATTTCCTTGCTGGAATAAAAGCATCAATTCCTGTTTTCAACGAGGAGGAGACATCAAACGCGCATTTTTGAACAGGATGATTGAAAACTTCATTCCAAGAGAGGTGACGAAGGAAATCACGGAACGAGTCCCAATCCGTTCATTAATAACAGAAAGATATTCTGTTGGTAGGAGGTTCTTAGCTGGTGAGGGTGCGGAAGCAGATGTTTACAGAAATGATCCAAGTTGCCAAGAGGGCAGAACTGCGTAGTACGACAAGAGTCAGGTAAAAAAAAGAGAAAAGTGTCCGTCAGGGTTAGTGAGGAATCGCATGGGGAAGTCAACTACTTGTGTGAGAAATTAAGTCTTTGGATGCCAGCGAGGTCAGTGACAGAGTATTTAAGGAACCTGGCATGGTGAACATTAAAGTCACCGAACACAAATATATTTGCAAACGGGTGTAGGGAGATGGCCTTGTCTATATTATTGGAAATACTATCTAGCACGCAACAGTCATGAGAGGAAGGAGAACGGTAGAGAAAAAGAGATAGCTGACTGAGTTAAGTA
The DNA here is from genome assembly GCA_963932145.1 of Acanthosepion lycidas. Lineage (NCBI taxonomy): Eukaryota > Metazoa > Mollusca > Cephalopoda > Sepiida > Sepiidae > Acanthosepion > Acanthosepion lycidas. The sequence continues at coordinate 20,464,911 of OZ010582.1, read as the reverse complement.
GAGAGAAACTGAGACACACGTAAGAATGGTGTGGAGATTCAAGAGATAATTCCTTAGGCAGCGGGAGACGTCCGTGGACATAAATTCCCAGGCCTACATGTGGATATTAGAGTCCTTCCTAAGGAGAGGAAGGTAGCCAGGAATCAAGAAATCAGCTTACTCGGAATAATTAGTATTCGTCCATTGTCCAGTATAAAGATCCTTTTGCATGACGCCATTGCAATTCAATATCTGTTAGATTCTGTCATTGACCACATCCAACATCCTGCTGTCGATATATTCACCGTAAATCTGGCAGGGTTGGCTTCTGGGTGCTATACCCGTGATTTGGTCGTTACGGTTTTGAATTTACATTTGCCTTTCTCCTAGATTGGTTGCCAACCATGGTTAGAGAGCACATTTGCTTTGCTATATTTAACACATAGCTGGGAAGACGAAATGGATTCATACTTTTCCCAAGAGTATTTTCGTGTAAGAAATCAGAAATAAAAGTACAAAAATAAAAGAATTATATTTATAGAACGAAAATCTATTTAGTAAAAAAAAAAAGAAGCTATTTAAAAAAAAAAAAATAGTCTCATTTTGAAAAGGAATAAAATTATTGTGATTGTATTGAGGATGTGTTCATAGTGTAATGACTAGCGCATAGAAACGCGAAATCGGTGGCCCATGTTCAAAATCCAGTCTGGTTCGTTACATCCACTTTCGCTAAGGGAGGTATAAAACAATTTAAATAGAAAGAAAGAGCGTGCTCTCTAGCCGTGATTGGTAACCAGTCTAGAAGAAGACCAACTCTGAATTCAAAATTACATGTAGCCCCGTTGAAGTCAAAGCAAAGATTGGGGTAATCGCAATTATCTACTGTGTAGTGTTATGAACTCGATGACCTCAGCTATGTCCGATGAGGTAGGTATGTAGGTGAATTTATTAGTTATAGTGAGCTTACCAATTTCATAAATACTTTCCGATGCTGAGATTAAGATTGCTGATGCTCTGGGGAAGCACCAAGCCATCAGGTAGAAAGGAAAGCTTAGGCAAGTTTTGCCTCTAGTCCCATGTACGTGTGAAACTCCCGTTTTAAGCTCGACTTTGTGCTGTATTCCGTCCAAGTGTCGCACGGATAAATACGAAGATCCAGTGATTTTATTAGATTACGAACAAGTCTTACCTGAAATAACACTTACAGTTAATAAATATTGTGTTTCTTTTTTTTTTTTTTTAATTGAATCTCGAAACCAAGGATTGTATTCTGTTATCACGGCCCTCTGAATTATTCGTGATTTGGTTGAATTAACCAAAGAAAACAAGAGCCAAAACTGAAAATAAACGTGGACAACAGAACGCATTCGAATAAGTGTATAGAGTCATTTGTTTAATATACTTCGCTTTGAAATGAAGGGAACGGGCGAAAGAAAACTGACATCTTAGCGACCATAAGTGGTAACAGACGCCAAAGGTCGATAGGAGTCGTGTTTCGGCCTGGAATGCGAACAGCATACACAAATACTTGCGTAGTCTTCATTCTATTATTTCTATCAAATAACAATATCAATAGAGGCAACAATGGGCAAGCGTGGCACGTATGGCATAGCTTACCTAGTAAAAAAAGAAAATAAAAAAAGACGCCTCTTCAATCAAGTGATCTTAGTTCAGGTGAAGAAAACAAACAAGTAACTTTTTAAGAAAATTCAGTGACCATTTGCTAGGGTATAGAAATTCAAGATTAAAAATTATCTCCGCAATACAATACGTTAGAATAACTTATTTTAGGACTACGAGCCAGTGTGTGATTTCGAAAATACTTGTTATGTCAAGTATCTGGGAGATTGGCGCAACACGCGATTTCCACATTTCTAATGGTATAATTGTATCTTTTAAAATAGAAGATTATTTGTCTAGCGAAGCAAATGATCTTAAGTTTTACAATTTATAGATTAAAACTAAATGGTGTTAGGGAGTAAAGTTTTATTCGCTTTCTTTTTTATGTGACGTATCCCTTAGTACTGAGACGATCATGGCTCTCCACAACTTCTTGTCCTTTATAGCTCTTAATAAATGTTGTATTTCTGTTATTTCTCCTAAACCCACCCTCGCCATTCATTTACTCAAGATCAGCAAGTATGTTATGGGTTCTTTACTTCTGTCCCTCTTGCCTTCGATCTGCCTTGTGAATATCAGATTTTCCAAGCACTCTTTCCTCGTTATGCACCCCGTTTTCTTTTTGTTTCCATTAGAACAGTTTAATTCGTGTGTACATGGCCATATGCCTTCCTATAAAATCAGCGTCCAAAATTATGTATTCTGGTCAAGCACAGAATATACGACACCCACTAAGGACCAATTTAAGCAAAAAGAAATTCTTCTTTAACCTTACTGTATGGTGTGACCTTCTTCAACAGATTTTTTTAAATAATAATGTGTATTGCTATCGAGTCTTGCTCTTTTATTTCTTATTTTGATTGTCCTGAAATAAATTTATAATAAATGTCTCAAAAGCGAAAAGAGCATATGAAAAACAGAAAATGTTTTCATTGTTCGGACTGTTTTCCTTATTTCTATTGCCATATTCACGACGTTTCGGCCAATAGACGCTTTGACCTTCTTCAGGTGATTGGAATTTTGAACTGAACCCTTTATTTCGTCCACCGGGGTAGATTGTTCTAGATCGTGAGGACAGCTGTGTATGAATTTTGGGGACTTATGAACTTAATGTCTCAGTAACCATTTTTTAATATGGTAGTAAAGATGAGGAGAATAGACCCGAACAAATGTAAATAATTACAATACCTCACCTCAGAAATATAGAGAAAAAAAAAGGAAAATATGACTTTTTCTTTTATCAGTTTTTATTAGGATACACGGCCATTAATAGAATCATAACATTACGTACACTTTGAAATGTAGGTAGGCAATTTCTAATGCTAAAATAGAAAGTTCGAGTTTATACCATGGAGCGAATGTTCAGACATGCTGAGAGGCCTCTGTTGCTCAAACTTACATTCATTCTCCCTCTCTCGCTCTCTCGCTATCTATACATAGACACACACACATACACACACACGCGCGCGCGCACACACACACACATATATATATATAAAGAAAGAAAGAAAAGTAAGATATATAATCCGGTGTTCTTATTGATATTTTTTACAAAACAGTACTCAATGTAAATTTACAGATCTGCGTTTAAAACTCAGTAAATTTAAAAATAAGTTATTCCAATATTCGCTTGAAGCAATGAAGCAATTGAACCCATGCCTTTAATTTAATTATATAATTCAATTTAGTTTTTAGCTTCAATTTTTGAAACATGGTTATTACTGTGTAGCGAAAAAAAACATATTGTCAATCACTTAATATATATATATATATTATTATTATTATTAATAATAATAATTACACATATACCTCCTACATAGACCACTGTTTTGTCTACAAAAAATAAATAAATATGTATTTCCTCACCTGTATGTGTACGAAATAGCACCTATGTATGGTTGCTCATATCTCTTTATTTAGCTCATTTACACACATACATACATACACACATAGGTATATAGGCATCCCAAGGCGATGTGATGGTTAGCAAGCTTGTCTCGCTAGAACAATTACGACTGAATAGTGAGTTCGATCCTCACTGGGTGCCTCATACTTTCGGCCTTGTGCCACAACTATGCTACGCTTGGAAAATCAATATAGGTATATAGGATTAATATGAGTAAAATTTTGTCGTAGCGGATTGATGTTACCTTCAGCATCCCAACCGACAGATTTTCGTAGGTGGAGCTATCCGTCCCCCCTGTTCAATTTACGATCTGCTTATATTTTCGATTTTTTTTATACACTTATCATTGAAGTAATTTTTTTCCGCATTTTTGTGTTCGTGTGTCCGTTTATAGGAGACAGAGACAGAGAGAGAGAGAGAGAGAGAGAGAGAGAGAGACTGAGAAAGAGAGAGATAAAGAGAAAGAGATGGGAGTAGTGAGAGACGGAAAGTTAGGACGCAGATGTCTGCATGGTGATTGAAAGTTTTATGTCTTGACCGAGAATCAGATAATGCATTCACGCACATGCATTGTTGATTTCTATATCCACACTGTTTATATCTACAATCGCTCGATCCTAGATTTAGCACTCGTTGTCTATAAATAGAGCACGTTTAAAACAATATATATATGAGTCACGTGTTAAAAAATGAAAAAAAGAAAGATATACAGGAGGTCAGGGTTCATGACACCAAAGCAGGGACATGAACTTATGCTGATACCTGAATTGTCTCCGACAGACTGTAGAATGTGTTCTTCATGGTCAGGCGTATTAGCGGATCTCGGTCTTGCTCAGTCTACAGATCGTGGTGCTACGGATCCTGTCTCAGCAATGCGACGATAAACAGCAGCAAAGGTTGGATGACTCGGTTGCCTTCAGTCTGGAAACGCAATCAGCCGTGCAGCCTCACATCCATTAGCACACGCGCGGCCGTATGTAAAAAGAATATCTGCCTGCTCAGTGTATGATTATCCTGCCATTGTTAGACGGAACACTTTCAGTTAAATCACTACTACACACGTTAAACGTTGAAGACAGACTAGCCACGAATATACACGAATAGCAAATGTAACCTAGTCTATATAGCAGCACAGTGCCATCTAGCGTAAACTTTCTTTAAACTTAATAACTCAAACATGAAGGATTTGCGTATATGTTTATACGGATTTTTATCTTTGCGTTCGTGTGAGGAACCCGCCCCAAAGTTTGTAAAAGTATTTTCATACACCCTATATATGTGTGTGTGTATGTGTGAGTGTGTGTATAGAGAGAGAGGGGGAGTGACTAAGAGAAAGAGAAAGAAAAAGACAGAGAGGGAGTGAAACAAAAGTTCGTAGCGTTTTTCAATAAGTGGCATGTGAATACGGGATTTCGTTTAACACGTGACTGAAATTTATGACATATGTACGTATTTATGTCTGCCTTTGAAATGTGACGTTTCAATTCGTCTTTATATGTGATTTTTGTGTGGATTGCGAATTTTAACATTTTTTTACGTTTAAAGTGAAAATGGTGTCAAAATGATATGCATTTTCATCATTTGATGCTCTTTTATTTGCGTAATGGCAAAAAATCCGTTGTACAAACAGCAAAAAGCTATGTGCTTTTTATGGAGAAGATGTTGTAGCTGAGAGTACTGTTCCTAAGTGGTTCGTAAGATTCAGTAGCATAAATCTTTGATTTGAAAGACCGAGAACGTTCTGACTGGCCTGCTGTCGTTGATGATGACCAAATCGAAACGGTGATTAAAAATAACCCATATGACACGAAACGGGACATCGCAGAGGTACTCCAAATATCTGATATTAGCGTTGTAAGGCATTTGAAGACACTTGGGTACGATAATCCATACGATGTTTTGATGCCTCTTGATTTAACGGAAACAAATAGGCAATCTACGATTTTCAGCTCAAATGAAACAAATACGATTCTTTTTCTTTTATAAGAACGATCGCAGGCGATGAGAAATGGGTTGTTTACAACAATGTAAAAAAGGCGTGACCTCATTGATAGACAAAAGAGGAATAGCTCAAAGGAAAGTGTACAGAGAGAGAAAGAATGAGAATAATAGAAAAGGTAGGCAATAATAAGATAAATAACAGATTAAAAGACGTGCTCATCAAGAGGAGGCATAAAATCAATTGACAATGAAAAATACTTGGAAGACGGAATGAATACATAAAAGAACTACTTGCACGACGAGAGAGGAAAACTTACAATACACAAATACACAACATTGTAATAGGCATGCTTTCCCAAGGGTATTAGCACGTAAGTGAATGTAATGGATTCGACTGGAATTAGAAGAGACAAGTTCGAATTCCAGTCGAATCCATTACATTCATTTAGGTGCTAATACCCTTGGAAAAGGTATGAATCCTCTTCCCCTTCCTCTAGCTATGAGTAAATAGCAGGACAGACCGGGTTCTATAGCCTTGGATGGCAACTGGTCTACCGCAGAAAGAAATGGCAACCTACCGCGGGAAAAATATGCCTCGTCAGTCATGTATCGAAAGATGCATGATCACCTAAGCATGTATCCTGCAAGGCCCATAACTGACTGAATAGGCATGCTAGCAGCTTAGTAACTTAGCGGGTGATCTTAGTAGATCCATTTTCATCTCGCTGCCTACGAAGCCAGCATGAAATGAATGCTAGCTCCATCGGACAATCAGCCTAATGAGCCACATAACGGCACTTATCATCCGAATTCTGATATTACTGGGAGAATTAAACCGAAAAAAAGACAAGAATATTATGCTTTCATTAAAGACACTGGGACAAGGAATGTGATATTTATACCCATAATGATATCAGAAAGAGCATTACATATTGTAGAAGCACGTATACTTTATAGAGTTTTAAAAAATGTTTGATAAGGTAAGACAGAAAGACCTATTTGAACTACTAGGAAAGCTTTACTTATTTGGGAAAGATATTAGAAGTTTATACTGACAGCCTGCATACGGATAAAATTCAGTAAATGCACAGAAATAGAAAACTACCTAAGACAATGATATGTCTTCTCACCAAATGTATTAGTCTTTTACAGTGAGGCAATCCTGAGAGAATTAAAAGTCCTACCAGGATTCATTATTGATGGATACAATCTTGACAGTATAAGAAATGCAGATGGCAGAGTTTTGATAGCAGACACAGAAAAGAAACTGCAGAAACTCCGCAAGAAGGTAGTAACGTGGGACGAAAGGACTAAGCGTCCATTGTGCAAATACAGCAAGAGGAACATCCCAATATGCGAACTATATGGAAAATAACAAAATCAAGTAAGTAGAAATATCTGGAAAAATGCGACACCGGGTCCATCGGCGCATTGTGATAGCGAAAGATGCCTTCCAAAAGCTAAGAAAAGTATTACAAAAACACTAAAATTGTTTTTTTAGAACAAAAAAAGGGCATTAAATTATTATGTAATATCGGCTCTGATATATATCACAGTGAATACTGAATGAAGAGACTTGTGGCAACAGAAATGTGGTTCTACAGAAGGATACTGAGAATACCATCGACTGTGCATGCAAGTAATGAGAAAGTTTTAAGGAAGCTGGAAACAAAACTACTTATACTTAGAATCAGAAAGAGACAGTTGACATTGCTGAGATATATAATAAGGAAAGAAGGTTTGGAAAATGTAACACACACATGACTTAATGAAGCTAAGGGGAATAGAGAGAAACAGCGAATAACTTACCTAACAAACCTGTGTAAATGGATGACAGAACAAGGTTAAATGTTACTAAGAGCTAAAAATGATAGGAAGTTGTGGAGATCCATGACCACCCAAGCCCTGAAGGGACACGTTATAGAAGTTGAGTTTATAAATATTTTCACTGAAATGTGAACGGAAACTGTACTGAAATTTATTTAGGATGATGCGATATTTTTCCAATTGAAAAAAAATGCTGATCAGTTATGATAATTAGTATATCAAGAAATGATGGCGACCTATTCATTAAAAGAATTATCTTTGCGATATGTAATATTGATCGCCCTGACTTTGATAGGATGATCTGTCAAAACTACAAATTCCCCTTTCCAAATTATAATTTTCTATTCTCTAATTTACTGCACAAAATTGATTGCACAGTTCCTAATGAAACACTGTTCGTACACAGTCATGTCTACTTTTTAATTTTTTTTATTTTTAACTAAATTTGACAGTTAATCTATACCCACTTTGTGAAAATTGTATTAGTTTTTAGAAATTACTGCAAATTTTACTGACAGAATACGGCTATTATATTTGTAACAGAGTAAATTTAGATTCATTCGATAACGGGTTTTCGAGTAGAAAAGAGAAAAATACTTTCTGGAAATAAATAACATAAATATAATAGGCAAAGTTTCCAGACATTTCAGAACAACTAAACAAAATTTATATCACAAGGCGTAAAGAAGTAAGGCGTAAAGAAAAGCAGATACATTGCTTTTCGGCATCCTTCTGTAATAAAATGTCATTCATTGGTTAAATAGAATAAGGATGAAATGAGTGTTCATGAGAATCCATCCGAATAAAAAATCATTTTTATGACTGCAACGCTCGATGCAAAGGCTGCAATGTACGTATCTGTTTGAAAATTTATACATAATAAAAAGGAATATAAAAAAAAAGATAGAACAACCAACTGCCGCTCATCGTGAGTAATAATGAGAATTTTACGACTTCCACTCGCCGAAGTCAGAAGATAAAAGCAAATGTGCTGGCCTAATAGTGGGATTAAAGACAATGATTACTTGATCTGCTTGTGATGTATTCGCTTCGAATTTATCGGCTATTATATTCTTTTATGTAATCAGCTACGATCCGAAAATAAGGAAATTTGTATGTGCTCTCAGTGATAAAAAAAATGTTTTTGCCACCTGGGATGCTTTCCACATCTGCTCAACTCAAGATCAATTAAGTGCAATTCAAAGAATTGTCTCCTTTCTTTTGAAAACCATTGCACGCCCTTTTCATTATCATTAGAATTTTTTTTTAAATTTAATTGGACATTTTAAATGTGACTGGTGCATTGGCTTTATCTGTCGGCATGGGAAAGAATTTTGTTTCATGAGATTTAAAAAGGAACTTTATTGGGTTTTTTTTAAATATTTTCATTATATTTTAAAAAATGAGAAAATAGAGGCTGGTTTCGAATGTGCCAGAAAAAGTGGGATTGGATGATAAATACTAATAATTATACAAATAATTATACTAATAATGATAAATACTAATAATTATACTAATAATTATATTAATAATTATACTAACAATGATAAACACTAATAATTATACTAATAATGGTAAATACCAATAATTATACTAATAATAATTACTAATAATTATACTAATAAGTATACTAATGATGATAAATACTAATAATTATATTAAAAATTATACTAATAATGATAAATACCAATAATTATATTAATAATGATAATTACTAATAATTATACTAATAATAACAAATACTGATGATTATACTATTAATGATAAATACTAATAGTTATACTAATAATAACAAATACTAATAATTATACTAATAATGGTAATTACTAATAATTATACTAATAATTATACTAATAATAACAAGTACTAATAATGATAAATACCAATAATTATACTAATAATGATAATTACTAATAATTATATTAATAATAACAAATACTAATAATTATACTAATAATTATACTAATAATGATAATTACTAATAATGATAAATACTAATAATTATAAATACTAATACTTATTAATACTAATAATTAAAAGTGGGAAAAATTGGTAGTGCGACAATATATTAAATGTAAATGCATTGTTGATGATTTTACTATAGAAAAGCATTGCAAATAACCTCACTGTGAAAATTATGAATTTTGCTATAGAAAAATATTGAAATTAAGGGAGGTTGGGATTCTTCATGGAGAGGCAAATGCTAATGACAAAATAGAACGCATTCCTGTATAATCAGACGTGACTGATTAAATTTTATATAAAATTCATTTTCCTCATTAGTCTTTTACTTGAGGCACGGTGAAGTAATAGATCCCGCCTCGACTGGTATATCGGGGTGCCGAGTTCGAATTCCAGTCATGTTTATTAGATTCAATTACGAGCTAATCCTTTTGGAAAAGATATGAACCAATCTCTTCTACCTCAGACAACCTGGCTCCTATAACTTTGGGTCACAACCAGACTATGAAAAGGAAAATTTCTAAATTCAAAACCAAGCTGCAGGCTATTTTATTCAAGGAACACCACCGCTGCGGCCGCTCATGTGACGCCGATTCGACCCTAGACGGTGACGGGTTAAGAGAAAACACATTTTTCTTGCTTCTTTCGGAGTTGTTAAAACTTTTGATCTATTTTTAATTTTAAATTCGATTAAATCCGTTAATAAATATTAAAAGCAGCTTTTCTCATGTAATAATCTTTGTCATTTAATAAACTTACATTTAAATAAAAGATGTTATTAAATAAGAACAAATGCTAAATAAAAACAGACATTTAAGAAGCACGGATTTCAAATAAGAACATACGTTAAATAAGAACAGACATTTAATAGACAAAAAGTAAATAAACTCTAAGAGTTTTAGTGTTATTAAATGTCTACACTGGGTTGTCATAAACAACTCAGTGAGGACCGAATTCATTATTCATAGTCAACAAAACTATCCTCACTAACCATTACTCCACACCGAAACCCCCAATTCTAAAGGGGAGCATATGTTAACATGACAGCATTGTAATTATGGATGCAATGTCCTTCTCCTATTATAACGTGGCCAGTTTTCTTCCCTTTTCACTGGTTGACAAATAATGTGTACTTTAAGAAGACCATCTCCAGGCGAACAAGAAGAGTCTCCCGGCTTAGCAGGTGCGTACAACACAACACATAACTACAACGCTTCATTCGGGGCCATTTTCTTTTTGGCTTTCGTTTTTATCTTCTTTTCTTTCACTGGCATTTTTATTGGTTTGACCGCAGGGTAACAGCTTTTAGACACATCTTCGTCTAAAAGTTAGAACGTGTTCAGATTTATGCGAAAGAGCAGTTCATTTACAATGGAATTACGAGACTGACTGCAAGTAAAATAGGGTCGATCAGTCTACCTTTGGAGTTTCTTACATTTCATCACTTGTATGTATTCTTGTAAAAGATTAACCACTTAATACTGCCCGAGTAAAACGTTGCTTAATTTAGATAACCAAACGTTAATCTGGTTGTGTTTAATGGCTAATCAGTATTGCGACGAGTCAATGTTAAAATGGCGTCATTAACAACTCCATTTTGTATATCGAGTTTCCTCAGCATCTTAGCATTGTTCTATTGATAAGCTCTACTTACCAAATATTATTAGGATCATTGTACGAGGTGAATTCCAGAAGTTTTGAGATTTTTTCAGGAGATATTTGTTACTTTCATAGAACTACAAAATTCTAATCTCTTTCAAAGTAGAATCCTCTGACTTCAATGCACTTGTTATAGCGCTCCAACCACTGCGCGAAGGCCCCATGGCAGTCATCCAAAGTGAAGATGTCCAGGATTCTTGTCACATCTTCTCAGTGTTTCCAGAACGGCTGCCCCTGAAATTCCTCTTCAGTTTGAAGAACAACTAAAAATCAAAGGCAGTATTGTCTGGACTGTAGGGTGGGTGAGAGTTTGATGGCCATCAACCATCTCCCTTCTGTCACCAAAGCGTCTTTCTTTCTGTTCGTCACTGAGCACCCCGGGAACAAATTTTGCGCATGTTTAGACCACCATAAATAATTCTGTGTACAGTTGTCACACCAAATCCAAATTGTATGATTATAGACTTTAAAGACACATGTGATCTCCATCCAGAAAATTACGATTTTTCTCAACCAGCTCTGATGATGTAATGTTCACATCGACATTGTCTCCCTCCCTCACCACTCATCGTCTCTCACATCCTCTCCACCGTCCTAGAACAACTTGTGCCAGTGAAAACCAGTTGTTCAGTTCATGCAAATCCATAGGCAGTCAAGAGCATTTCTTAAGTTTGTATAGTATGTTTACCCAGTTTAACACAAAACTGTATTGCTTCCAAATTGTCTTCACGTCCTGACCTCATTCTGAAAACCTGAATATACCTAACGAAGGCCGAAGAATGAATAGGCCAAAACGTTAAGAAGGGGTTAAATTGAAAAAAAAATATCTGGTATCTCAATAAATCTTCTCTTTCAATAAGCTTAGTTTAGTCTAGCATGAAGCTATATGCGTACAGCACAAGGAAAATTAAACTTACTACAATCGTTTGCAAAATTAGTTTACAAACCATTGTTCCACGACAAGGCTTTCTATTTATTAATCTGAGTTTACTCTAACAAAAATGTAGGGTTCCCAATGAGGATAGAACTCACTACAATAGTAACAAAATGAGCTTATTAGCTACTGCTCATGTATTGGATTACTGTTTTATTGTAATAGAAAACTCTACATACAAGATTATATCAAAAAATATCGGGACTGGCACTATAAAAAGAAAACTACAATACATATCAATTCGTTATTTAATTCCCTTCGAAGTAGTTCCTTTCTGAAGCCATACACTTTATCCAGCGTCGTTTCCATTGATGGAAGCATTCCTGGAAATTCTTTTTGGGGACAGGGAGCAGCTGCCACGTTACATTCTCTTAAAATCTTGTGCCTTTCAAGTGGGATTTGATTTTTGAAGAAGAAAAAGTATCAAGGTGCGAGATGTGGGGAATATGGTGGTTTTCGGAATATTGTGCTTAGCCAAAAACTGCTGCACAAGCCATGGTCACTTATGAAACCTCGGTGGTGTGGTGAAAACCACACTACGCATCTTCCTTCCAAGCATTGCTGTAAACAACGAAAGTGAGCGTACATTTGCTCCGTTACCGTAGCAACAGTTCCGATACTTTTTGATCAGGCCTCGTATGTTTGAAAAATTATAATAGGCAGTTACCAAAGAAGATAAATATTGACAGAAAATGTTCTCTTCTTCATTCTTCATTTTATTTTATTGATTTCTATGTTAATGATTCATTTGCTTTTGCTTTTTCCCCAACCATTGGCAGTACACATAACAAAAGAAAAGGTAAGTCCCATTCACCTACTCAGTGGTCATGGCTAAATCTTGTTCTCCATTCATTAATGCAAAGCTCAAGGGTAAAGACAATGTCCATTCGCCTCCAAACTGATCCTGTCAAATTATTGGCCTTAAAGCTTACCATTCATTAAAAACATTCTGAAATGATTTGCTCAGCACAGACTTTGTTAACAGCTTTTAATAATTCTTTTGATTTCTACTGTAACAAAACATTGACTAATTTTCCTCGATTATTGTGCAAATAATGCATTGTATAGAAGTAAAAACTATAATTTTTAAAATTCTAAATAAGGCAAGTTATACAAAATGCTGAACATTTAAAAGAAATTCTTTCAAGCGTTTTTTTTTAACCTATACTTATTTATATATCAGTACAAAACAGGAAAATTTGAATTGATTGATTTCATTGTACCCATGAAACTTATTTTGATAGACATTTCTCAACAATATTAAAGTAATATGATCTATATTAAACGCAGCTCATGAAAAATTCAAATACAGCGATGTTTTAAATGTTCTTTGTGACTGACCTTGGTCTATACAGAACAAGTTGCTGTTTCATCAGATTTAGAAAGATGGACGTTTCTCTTTTGAAAATCACTGCTTGCACTCTTAATTATTATTAGAAAGATAAAACATTCAAATCCATGACCATTTGAAATAGTCCTTGTTCCTTTACTTGAACTATCGACATGCACAAAATAGTTTGCCAATTTTCTCAGAATTAAAAGCTATGGTCTCATTGCTTTTGAAAAACTCGGGAGATGATTTGCTCTGTCGTCATGCACAAAACAATCTTCCTTTATCTATAAATTAAACGGAAGTTCTCATTGCTTTTTAAACTCATTGTTAGCGCTTTTAACTATCATTAGGGTGTGCAGGTGGTGTAATGGATGGCAGCTCGGAATTAAAATTCGTAAAACCGAGTTCAGATTCCAGTCGGGTTTACATTCATTTACGCGCAAACACCCCTGAGAAAGATATAAATCCATCTCCTCACAGCCATGGGTTAAATAGTAAGACTTGTATCTGGAAAAATTATTATTCTCAAATAGTTTATACAATATTGACTCGCTAAAAAGAATTATTCTTACAACACAAAATATGCTTTGGCTTTAAATGTCCCCTAAGTGTTTGATAAGCCGTAAAAAATAAATCAATCAATAATTATCACTATAAAGATTTTAAAAGCAGATAGAGCGACATCTTAAATATGCCTTATGCTTTTGCTTTGTAGGAATGCAATACTACAAAATTTCAACTGTTAACATTACAACTGTCTCCCTCCCACCACCTAGACGACATTCATTAAAATGTTTCATTAGATTTCAAGGAATTACCCTGTTTCTTTTGAAAATCATTGCTCGCTATTTTCATTACCTTAGAAAGATAAAAAAAAAATAATAATAATTCAAATACATCAACATTTTAAATATCACGTGTGCATTTACTTCGTCTGTTGACAAGCATAGTCATTTTTTTTTTTTTTTCATTAAATTAAAAAGGACATTTTCCTTGTTTGTTTTTAATCATTATTAACTACTTTCGTTATAAAGTTAACAAGATCAAATACGGCATCATTTAAAGTATCCCTTTTATCTGTAAGCATGCGCAGAACAGTCTATTCTATCTAAGACTTGAAAAGATAGTCTCGTTGCTTTTTAAATCACCAGTAACAATTTTCATTATCATTTGAGAAATGAAAAATTTTCAAATTAAGCAAAATTTTAACTGTGCCTTGTTATGTTTGGCATACACAGAAGCAGTTTACTTTCAAAAAATATATCCAGATTGTTCGTTACGTTTTAAAATCAGTATCAGCCGTTTTCATTAGAACTGGAGACAAAATTAAAATGCAGCTTCATTTTATATGTACACATGTGCCATCCTTTTGAGTCTATTCTCTTTTGTTCGAAAATTCAAAGTGTAATTTTATTAGTCTTTAAAATAATTTTCTTTTTTTAATTATCATTAAAAACTGATGTAATGGAATAACCAGTCACCCCCATGAATGGTTACACTATAGGTAGTAAGTACCTATAAAGTCAACTGTCTACGAGAGACAAGGGAGGAAGCAGTGATATAGATGACGCAAGCACGCCCGACCTTCCAATTAGTGGCACTCACTACTAGATTGACCTGTGTGTATGACTGTACCGTATTTCATATTCTACTGGTTGTGTACAATAAACCTTTCTTCTAGTATCCACTTGGTGTTATGTGTTTATTCCCTTAGCACGGAATATAACAGTGGCAACGAGGATGAGATAAAACGAACTCACACGGAACATAACAGTGGCGCCGAGGATGTTTGAAACGAATTCATGCCAATATAACAAAAACATAAAATAATTTCAAATACAGAAACATTTTAAATGTGTCTCTACTTTTAATAATGCATCAGTTTTTTATTCAAAACAAATGATTTCTTAATTTTTTTTATGTTCATGGTAAAACAACAATTACATCATTTATTTTATTTTGAAATAAATTAATTCCTTATTTTAAAGTCATCAAAAGTCATCTTGTGACACAGACGACATGCAATTCAGTCTTTGTTAGGTTCGAACTAGAATTTCCAATTTCCAAATTTCACATTTCTTAGACGTTTCCTTGAAAGAATTTATAAGGAAATTGTTTAAACTAAAGATAATATTTCTTACGCATAACATAATGGCTAAATTGATTTGGAAATTGCTAGTTGCATTTTTCGAAATGTGTGAATAACTGAAAGCGTTTGTGGTTTTCTTTTTAACATACATAAATTTGCACTCATAGGATCGAACTTTAAACCCCACATATGCAATATAACCAGGCACCTCCAAAGAGTCACTGGAAGTGAGCATAATGTTTTTTGTTTTTTTAAATGCCCAAAACTTAATAAAATCAAGGTTTTATCATCAAAATCTTCATGTTATTATTAAAAGAAAATACCAAAGTATTTTTTATTATTAATTATATATTTTTTATCCTTTTTAGAACTTTCGAAATGTTGGTTAAAAATTTTGTTTTTCTTGCGTCAGCGGATTTTCATAAATTAAAATGGAGAATTTTAGCGTCTTTTTGCGGTGCAAAACATACTGGTTTCGAAATTCTTGCTAAAATCAGATAATTATCGAATTTAATGAAACATTCAGAACCTATTCACACACGAATGAAATTGGTTGAAATTTTTTAGAAAATCTTTGTAAAAGTTTTTTTTTTTTTACATCTATTAATCCCCATTTATTTAATTTTATGAAATTTCGAGAAATTCTTTTTCTACGGCTTAATATTTCTGTTATAAGGATAAGTCCTCGGACAATTTTTATCATAAAATTCTTTTGGTTAAACAGGGACCCTAGTTTCAGAAATCTGAATCGTAAAATACAATAAATCTAAGATATTAATTAATTAAAAATGCTTTTACTTGCTTTTATCTTTAAAATGTATTATAAGAAAAAATGTTTTTGATGAATAATGAATTCTTACAAGCATTGTTTTCATTTTTTTAAAATTTTAATTAGAATAATTTATAAACTTTTAAATCTTTTACAATTCTTAGCAGTCAATTGTTTTTGTTATTAAATTAAAACTGTATTTACTAATCATACATGGAAACGTTCACTATAATTCAATTTTGAATTTATTATATACGTGTATAAATGTGACGATGATTGTAAATAAAAATGCCCAAAGGCAACATCATCAGAAGATAAGAGTGATAACTATAGTAAAGGTAAAATGTATTGGCATTTTTCATGCAGCTCTTCAACAACTATCTTCATAAGTTAGAAGCCAAAGCACTTAAAATTCAATGAAATATCACATTGGTTAGAATATGTTCGTAATTTTTAAAAAGAGTGTTGCCAACACCCCATAAAAATAACTACCTCCATGTTAACGAATGCTTTTTTGCGATATTTTAAAATAAAGTAGATAATATTTGTTTTAGTTCCGATTAATTCAATTTTTAATCAGTTAAATTTTCTCAAATAAATTTTCAGAAAAAGTATATTTTATTTGTGAAATATTTTGTTAATGGAGAGAATTACGTTGTGTTGACAGATTTATCAATATGAACGATTTTATCGTTTTTAATGATAATCAAAAAATTATTCCAATCAATTTCAGTTCAGTTTGACATAGAGGAAAGTATTTTGCTTACTGGAAATATTAAATTTAATCTATTAGCTTGAAATTAAAGCTAAAAATAAAAGCTGCAAGAAAGTTTTTTTTTTTTCACTTTTTAAAATGCATTTTAAACCTTAGGTATCGTTTTTCTTTAGAGGTACCTAAATATAACTCACGAACCACTGAATGTCACTGTTAACATGTATAATGAACGTATGCAATGACTACACAGATATTGAATCGGATCATTGGAGTTACCCTCAGCCTTTTTTCTGAATTAAAGAACATGATTTTATTTCTATTAGTATTATATTTGTGTGAATTCAAACATTTGGAAGATCTCCACCCAGACGACATTCATTACAACTCGTTGAGCGATCAGAAAATACGTGTATTCCTCCGCCAAGAAAATAGTACATTTTGCCAAATCTGATTATAAAGACAAAGAGCCTGTCTAGCAAGGCTTCATAATATAAACATATGTTCGTATTCAGGTATACAAATTAGTCTGAGAACATCTGTATGAGCGCTCATTCTTTGTATGGTGTATACATTAGTGGAAGTATGTAGCTGCGTATGTGTCGACATAAATCTGAGTGCCTCTATGTGTATATGTAAGTATCTCTCTTTAGGTTTTTTGCATAACTGGCTACACAAATTTATGCGTGGTTCAGTTATGGGTCCATCGGTGTTTGGTTTTTTTGACTCCGAATCGATGTTTTTTTTATTTTTCGAGTATCTGATTTAAAATTGTATGTGCGTGTCGGGGGGGGGGGTTGCGTGTGTGTGTGTGCGTGTGGATATTTACGATGCTTACTTTAGAAGCGGAAACGTGGAGTTGAATGAAAGAAGGAAATACATATGCGGTAGAGTAACGTCATGTCTATAAGAAAGTGTGGCTACAATACCCAGGTTGTGTGTGTGTGTGTGTGTGTGTGTGTGTGTGTGTGTGTGTGTGTGTGTGTGTACGTTTATATATTGGATCGGATTTCCTACATTTTTCAACCGATTTCAACAAAACTTCACAGAACTACGTGAAATTGCCTTGTGGTGGTTCTGACAGTGCCAAAAATTGGAAAAACACAATTGTTTTTGCACGAAATCAATTTGAAAACACGATTAAGAGGCATCGCGAGATGAAAAGGGGGAATACTCATATCGAGTTATACTTATTATAAAACCCAGGTTGTTTGTGTGTATGTGTTCGTTTATATATGGGATCAGATTTCCTACATTTTTCAACCCATTTCAACAAAACTTCACTCTTTTTTTGGCAGGTAGTGTTTCTTATTTTCTTGCACACTTTTTTCTTTATTTTTACATTCAGAATGCTTTAAAAATTCCATTTACAAGACAATTGTTTATAATAAAATGCTATTCAGTCTGTAGACTCATAACGATTGAAAACAATTTTTTTGTTTGAGTTTGACCAATTCATAAAAAAAATAAACTAATTAAGACATGCGTGTCCATCAACCTTAAACAATAATCTTTGTCAATTTTATTTTTCAGTCTTTATGATGGTCGATACTTGATCTATCTCTTACTGTTACATCCCCGGGCAATGCCGGGCTCTACTGCTAGTCTCTGTTAAGCTGCAGATATGCTCATAAATATGGTCTTTAATATTGGTATACTTCCAATCAGTGTCAGTGGCCAGGGTTCGAGCCTAGATTAAAAACAATATTTCGAATGCTTCAGGGATACAGCATTACAGGACGATTATTTGACTTAATACAATCATTCCTGTCAAATCGCGAAATGGCGGTCGTCCTAAATGGGTTCTCCTTCCTTTCTCACGAACGCTAATCCAAGACTCTATCCTGGGTCCTACACTGTTTCTGATCTTCATTAGCGATCTTCCTGAAGCCATCAGTTCCCAAGTAGGCATCTAAGCAGACGACACTAATATTTACTCCTGCCTCAATAGTAAATCTGGTATCGCTGATAAAACTAACCTAGCCGTTGGACTCGAAAAGGACCTGCAATCTGTAGTTGACCGAGACGCTAAATCGCCGGTAAACTTTAATGCCTCCAAAGCGAAACTGCTCTCATTTACCCACCACAGAGAACCTTCCCTGTCTCCGATCAGAATGGCTGATGCCCATCTCTACGAAAGCGCCTCTCTGCGCCTGCTCCGTCTCACGCTGTCCACTGACAACAGGTGGAACAATTACATTGAATCAATAGCTTCATCTTCCGCAAGGAAAGTTGGTCCTCTGTGTCTCGTCAGAAAGTTTTTCTCGCCTGAATCCATCCTTCAAATCTACAAATCAACCCTTGCATGGGATACTGCTATCATATATAGTCTGGAGCCCCTGCTATTCATATCGAGGTCCTGCAATGTGATGGGTACTGATCTGGCATCTCATCTACAGTCACTTTCTCACAGACGTGTCGTTGATTTCCTCCGTCTTTTCACGGTAACTGATCCGACGATCTACTTTCGCTTGTTCCTAAGTTGCGTGAATTTAAGCGTGCTACTAGGTTGGCATCTCGGTCCCACCCTTTCACTGTCGAAAAGATTAAATGTAGGAGTTTCTTCAAATCCAACAGCTTCCCGTCTGTGGAACTCCTTTCCTCTTACTTTCTTTCCTGATACCTATAATCTTCAAATAGTCAAATGTAATGTCAATCGACGTCTTCTGATGCCTTGATCTTGTTCTCCGTCCTTCTCTTTATCATTTTCTCATACATGCCTCTTTACTCTTGCTCTCACTCGCTGAAATCACGTGAGTGTTAGTGGCACCCACGTTTGTTCGGACTGAAATGCTTAAAAAATATATCAAGGAAAAGCTTAACACATGAAAATCCGGTTAATATTCAGTATTAAAATGTACCACTTGGATTAAAATTTCCACTTACAGAACTGATATTATATATATATATATATATATATATATATATATATATATATATATATATATACTGATATTATATATATATATATATATATATATATATATATATATATATATACAGGGCGTCCTAAAAATTGATATGATTTAAAATGTGAATATCTGAGTAACTACATGTCCCAATCAAACCAAATGAAAAAAGGCTTCATGTTGACCAATAAAAGATTTATTTATCAAAATTCAAACAAGATATCCAAAGTGATGTAGATTTTATAAGCGATTTCACAAAGTTTCACAAATGTTTAATAGGCCCACGACCTGTGACACGACACACATCGAGTCGATAGTCCAGCTCCTGCACAACACGCTGTAGCATGTCTTGCATAACATTCTCCAGTCTCAGTACCAGTGCCTCTAGTTCCTCTATAGAAAGTGAGGGATACAGACCTGTTCTTTCACATAAACCCATAGAAAAAATATCACAAGTTCAGGTGAATGTGGTGACCATTTCAACAGCATATTGTCATCATCACTGTTCAGCCTGATTCATCTTTGTTGATTCTCAGTGAGATAAGTCCGCACAGTCAACTTAGTTTTACACATTTTATTAAAATTTGAGATCATTTGTGCGAGAATAAGCTATGTTATATTTGATATCAATTTTTTTTTGGGGGGGGGGCTCTCTTACTCTCTCTCTCTCTCTCTCTCTATATATATATATATATATATATATATATATATATATGTATCAGGTCATCCCATAAGTTCTGTCCGAATTTTAACTTTTTGTTAAAATGAACGAAATTTAAAGAGTATTTTATAATGTCTAATGGAGCTGAACATTATTTTTATGTTTAGATGCATTTAAACTGATCAAATTTTATTTCAGAGAACAATAAAATTAAATTTTGTTTGATTAAAACCCTGCTAACATGGAAGTACCCAAGAATGCTTTATGAGTTCAAGAAAGGAAACTCAGTAGCCGAAGGGGCCAGAAACATTCATTTAGTTTATGGAGAGGAATGTGTGAATGAAATAACTTGCAGAAGATAGTTTGCAAAATTCAGAGGTGGACATTTCCCCCTTGAAGATGAAGATCGAACCAGACATCCAGTTGAGTTTGATGAACAGCTTCTTGAAGCAGTACTTGAAGAAAATCCTGCTTTATCAGTTGAGGAATTGGCAGTGGTTCTCAGTTCAAACCATACAACTGTTCATCGTCATCTTCAACAACTTGGAAAAGTTCCTAAATTTGGAAAATGGGTGCCTCATGAATTGTCCGAAAACAACTTCAAATCCCAAGTTAACGTCTGCTCTTCTCTCCATTCTCGCCAACTTGTTTCACCCTTTTTGGATAGACTTATGACTGGCGGCGAAAATGGATCTTTTATCGAAATGTTAAGCGTCGTAGACAGTGGCTTGGTAAAGGGGAAGGACCCCAGCGACAGCCAAGAAGGGAACTTCATGGGCAAAAGTTTCTTCTTTCAATCTGGTGGGATTGCCAATGAATAATCCACTTTGAATTCTTACCACCTAATGCAATAATTAATGCTCAAATATACTGTCAGCAATTAGAGCGTTTGAACCAAGCTTCGAGGAAAAAAAGACCTGCTCTAGTGAATCGAAAAGAGGTGATTTTCATCTTGACAATGCGCGACCCCACGCAGGAAGAATCACGTCACAAAAAATCGAAGAACTTGGTTGGGAGAAAATTCCTCATCCACCTTATTCTCCCGATCTTGCTCCTTCAGACTACCATTTGTTTCGTAGCTTACAGAATCATTTGGAAGAAACAGCTTTTGTAACACAGGAAGAGGTTAAAGCTGACATTTGTGATCTTTTCGATTCAAAGCCAAATGAATTTTACAGTAATGGAATTAGTAAGCTTGTTAATAGATGGAAGGAAGTCATAGATAATCAGGGAAAATACATTGTTCATTGAATCTGTAATTAAATGTAACATTTGGTCACTTGTTTTCTTTATTCAATATTCGGACAGAACTTATGGGATGACCTGATACATATACATATATATAAAGCCTGTATAGAATGTATGGAGCCATTTTTAACATCTCTAAAATAGGGTTAGCAGACTTTATTCAACTTGGCAACCATTCAAAGACCATTTAAATTTTCCTGCATTAGCAGAAACTCTCCCGTTGAGTCACGCAGTCGCTAGTGAAATGCTATATTATGTGATCATAGCATTTACAATGACCGCGATAATATTTTCCTTACACTTCATGCCAGGTTTTGCGGAAGCAATACTAACCCAAGACATTATACTTCCTTCCCACTATTGTTTTCTAAGCCGTATTAGTTTTGGATATTTACACCATGGACTTAACCTACAATTATTTGCAATATGATGGATGACTCTTGAGTTGCATAATAATACATTTTACAACACCAGATAAGTTATTGTTAATATTCTCAACAAAAACAAATATAAGCCGACTATTCAAATGGTATATTTATCATAAAATTATATATGGAAATGTCTACTCTTGCGGAAACATTGACTTTTATAATAAGACTGCAAAAGTACGTATACAGTAAGCATTATACCAGTATTATCTAGTTATAGAAGAAAAAATTCTATTGGCGAGGTGCAAGCTTTAACGAGAAAGAACAGGAAACCAAAAAGTGTCTTACCTGTCACTTGACTTATCCTGTCGCTATTTTACTTGCCAGTTAAAAATGTTCGGTAAGTTTTGGAACTTTACAGTCAAACTGACTAGAGTCCGTTGGTTCTACTTTCTCAACGACATAACCTTCTTCTTCACCCTTCTCGGTTTTGATCGCGTGTCCTTAGGTTGATCTTCTAATTGTCTGTTGTTGGTTTCTACTGGGTCGCACCCGCAGCCACGGTATTAACTATGATTCACGGAGTTTTATCCTGGTCACGGCACCAAATATAACACGGTCGGCCCTGCTGGATCCGGGCTACTTCTGACGCTTGTCAGTACTGGCGCCGGTCAACTGATGGTTATCTGTTGACCTCTTTGTTCATTCATCTTCTCTACCCACGTTGTGTTCTTTCATCACAATGTAGTGAGATCGAATTTTTGGTCCGCACTTAAGCAGTGAATCCTTTTTGGCGAAATTGTGCTATGAAAAAAGACAATAATGTTTCCGCTGGTGAAAACACAAATAAAGAATAAGGCTGCTTGGCTAATTTACAATGGGTTTATATAATCGTTGATAGAACAAAATTAATCCTCCCCATTTGATTCTCTATTCTGACACTATATCTGTTGCTTCCTAAACTTTGAGAGGCTTAAACATTCGCACGAGATGTTACGTCGGTGGAATTTCGTCGGCAGGTCACGTGGGTTCAACAGCTTCCTCGTTTGCTGCTAATTCATCTCAGCCTTCTCCCCCGCTGCTCCAACTGCCCGCATTAACCGAGCGTTCGGTTTAGACTCACCTCACCTAACGCTCACTGCTCCTCAAAGCTCATCACTGATGAATCAATTAATTATTTTCTCCAAACCATGGAGACATATCGACCCTAAACAAAGCGGTCTGCTATTTAAAAACAATAAACTTTGTTTTACACATTCCTTTCTTTTCCCAAACAATAATTTTCTTATTGTCAATAAATTTTATTTCAAATCAGCAATTTCTTTTGGTTGTTGATTTACCAAATCCTGGCACAAATAGTTCTTTTGATCTTTTTCCAAAACACACACAAGATTATTTACATTTCTACAAAGCTTATTTCGGACTCCACATTCCATTCAGCAAATTTTTTTTTTTTTTTTTTTTTTTTGTTTACATTTTCGGCTTTACCAACATTCGCTTCCCGGCCTTGAACGACGTCCAATTAACAAAGTGGTCAACTGCAAGAATTTCTCTTTGTTTGCCCAATTCCAATATGATCTAAATACTCCCTGTGACTAATCGCCCGTATTTTTATCAAAACAAAATTATTTTAAATCGGCAAAAGAATTTTTATACTGTTTTACATTCCGGCGCTCTTCAGGAACTCATAACAATTCTTATGTGCATTTTCTGTTTGTCAGTTTTTTCCCCTCACTTCATATTTCAATTCCTGTTTCTCACTGTAACATTTTCTTGCTAACGTTTTTTCCAATCCTTCCAATACTCCGATTCTATATAATGTTTTCACTTGAACCTACATGCAAACCACCAGAGTCACATTCCTTTCAACTACTGGCCCTTTATAATGCCACAATAGTATTAGACCAGTATCATAATGGTATTATACTAGCATTATAATAGTATTATAATAGTGGTTCTAGGGTTCATTTAATACTAAAATTCACTAAAATAATTTTTAATATTTTTATTTTAATACATTTATTATATTTTTATTGCTTAATAATAATAATAATAATAATAATAATAATAATAATAAATCTTTGTCAGGTAAAGAGGAGATTGTGAATGACGTGGACAAACAGTTTGAACATTTGATGGATTAATGCGTTTATTATTGATATGTTTATTATTGATATGTTCGCACAAAATGTATGTATTGATTATATTCAATACATACATTTTGTGCGAATGTTTTGTTTTTCATTACTGTATATCTACTTTTGCCATCCCCCTGTATAGTTGTATGTGTTCTGCATGGAGGTGTATTTGTATATTTGAGTATGTGTCTTTATAGAGAGACGTGAAGAGGAAAGGGAGAGAAAGAGTTTGTTTATGTATTATCATATACTTTTCCGTACAAGTATATTCATGCTGGTTGTTCTACTCATAATGTTTCGGCTGTTGTACCGTCCGACCTGCTTCAGGTGTTTGTCGTACTTGGCAACCTTCAGGAAATATTAAACAGAACATTTTATTCAATCCGCGAGTGTCGAATGTCCTTATTACGCTTTCCATGGTTAGGGGAGATAACTCGTATCAATTTCTTAATATTTCCTAAACATCTAAAGCGAAATGAGAATAATCTACCTACATGGTTTTGGATAAAGGGTTCTGTTCAAAATTATAGAGTATGACATACGCCTGAAGAACACGACCGGAACAGTATGAGTAGAGCAACCAAGATTAGTATGACGGTCTGAATAGAAAGACATGTAATAATGATAATTCTTCAACCCCAAACTTCCAATATAAACTGTCTGTATACGTATTAAGCGGGCACGCGCTTCCGTGGTTAATTTTGACACCTTTGTGCCGAGGTCTAATGCCCGAACACTGATTTCATATAAGGTCTTCCTTTTTATTTAGTACATCTCATAATCATATTATTCGTACAGCCTTTTCCAAGCCTCGTTAAATTTAAACAGGCCATTGCGTGAGTAATTTGCATGCTTTGTTAACAAATGATCGTGTTTATCACAGACAGCAAAAATCAAGTTGATAAAGAGTAGAGACGGCAATTGAAAAACAACTAAAGCAGAAGGGGAAAAAAATAAGAAGAATACAAAACGGGAAGACTTTAGTAAAAAAAAAAAAAAAAAAAAGAAAGCAGAAAAAAGAAAAGAAAAGAAAGAATCGGAAGAGAAAGAAAGAAAGAAAGGCGCATAGAAAGAATACAAAGGGGAGATAATTGTGGAAAGGAAATAGAAGGGTAGGCATACACCTGAAAAAAAGAAAGAAAGTAGACTGTAACATTCAGAATGGTAAGAAATAAGAGATATAAAGTTATAAAAGAAAATAACAGATATGAGATAAAGCGAAAGCGAGTAAGGAAACAATTAGAGAGTAAAAAGGAGAAAGAAAGAGAGAAAGGAAGACATAAGACAGAAAAAAAGAAAGAAGAAAATTCACGAAGTCTTTCTGTGTTGAAAGATATAAATCCAACGACAGGAAACTCCTGCCAAATATTGCCAATTTTTTTCTTTCATTGTCTGTCAAAAATCTAAATTTTCCTAAATGTTATCGTCTGACTAACTTTGCCTTTTTTTTCTTTTTGCGTGCTAATGTAATTTGTTCTACCTCGACAACTGACTAATTTGCATGTTCCTAAATAGTAGCAACAAAAGCCAAATAAACATGCACTTTCAGGTTAGGCACAAATATAGAGAAACGATGTGAGTATTTGGGGGTTTGAGTTATACGAAAGACAAAGGCACGCACATGCGCGTGCGTGCGTGCGCATGCGCTCACACACACACACACTTTCGGTTGATGTTTTTTTGATAAAGCTCACGTAAAAGGAGTGAAACGTCAACATGAAAGTAAACGTTTTCAACATCCAAATAGTTTTTACCTCTTCCATCTATTATGGCAAACAACCAACCATTTAATATTAACAAAAACTTCAAAGAATTCCTCTTGCAATCCTGGCATCCGTTAACTTTCTTCAAAATGTCTGCAAGGTTCTGTTTCGGCTACGCCATCAGCGGTATTTTTGTGTTCTCCTTAATCTCATCCATAGTTTCGAATCTCTCTTTCCCCATCGATTTTAGCATTAGGAAAGGTTAAATATTTCAATGATACATTGTTTTACATATATATATATATATATATATATATAAAAGGTGGTTCAATCAGGAGCGAACACCTCCCGGTCCGCTTCCCGACCTCTGCTGCATGAATGTACAAAATTTGGTTTAGGCTTACATTGTTTTGTTTCTTTTGGGAAGCAAATTCAGTACAAAGGAAAATAAATCTCGGTTATTTATGGATCGTCACAGCTTTGTTCGGGTTTGAACTGACAATCACTAGTTTACAAACCTACCGTTCATTATATTACAGAATGCTGCGATGTTGTAAGTATTTGCTTTGATGTCATAAATTTACTTGTTTACATCTACGGTTTCACAAAAAAATAATTAAAAAATACGTTCAATTTATGTAGGTGATAATCGATTTGTCCAGATGCTGTAAACTATTTAAAATTATATTTAAACAAAAAGGCTCTTAGAACGCAACGCATACGGTACGTTCTTGCTTGTTGATATTTAAGAAAGTTTCACTTAGACTGACGTGCTGGAAGTCATCGGTAACAGTATGTAAAGATAATGGCTGATGGCATCACTGCATACTAAGGTCATAGAAAGGCCCTGATTAGCGTATTAACCTCTGATGAGTCACTGTGAACATCAGCTAAGCTGCTCATGGCAAGGTGACGTGAATTATCGGAATTTGAACAGGTCATGAGAGTGGATTCCACACAGATCGGTCATTCCATTTTTTAAACTGTGGGATTATTTTCAATCCCTAGACCCCTACAGTGCCACGTATATTCGGGAATAAGTAATGGTGGGCACGACTGTCCAACGTAAGACAGCAGAGAGTGGCGAACAACGGATTGTAACTAGAATTGTCTGTGGAAAGAGACAATGCATCAATTCACATCCATATTCAATGGAGATGGTACCAGAAGTCTATCCCGTAGGCCAGTTTATCTTTAATTAGCTTATACGGGATACGGAAGCAGAAGACACACAAGGTACTCCTTTTTTCATCTATTTCAACTAATATAAGGCCTAAAACCACTCAATTTAGAATAAGTTTGTTGTAAGGGAGTAAAGAGAGGAAGTAAGAATAGCATATAATGGAGATATGTGGGATAGATATCGATTCACCATAGAAAAGGTTAGGATTGTAGTGGTTGAGGAATCATCTTCTCGGGAGTCTGTTTCACAAAGTAACAGCTCTGGAGAAAAAGCTGTCTAAGTGGAACATCCTCCTTACCAACGGAATACGAATGGAATGAGTATGAATCGACTTTGTGTTCGTGGCATGGTGTGTTCTAGCTGTTCTGAACTGGTTGAACTAAGGCATGTAATAAGACTGAATATAACGGTCAGAGGTCATGAGACTTAAAGCATTTAAATCAGTTAGGGACTGTCTGGTCAGATATTGTTTCATTTCCTTCCACTTCCCAAATTCTGTGAACAGTTTCAGCAGTTCCATGGCACAGTCAAAAATAAATGGTTAGACATTGCCAGAATCGGAATATATGTATCCTTCAATATAACATAAATTTCATTGCCGTGTGGGAAGAAGTGATCACTATTACGCAAATTAGTGCGCCATGTGCCGGGAAAGCGGTGGGGGTGGCGCATTGCTCTTGATTAATGCAAGTGCGTTGCGCACACACATAAGTCATAGCACGAGCAGCGGCGAGGAAACATGGCAGTGTCAAAGCAGCTCGTTTGGGGTTATCTGTTTTATGATTTTCAGCTGGGTTTGTCCCCAGCTGCATCCAGTCGCCGAATACGTCAAACATTTGGGAATAATGCTGTGAGTGAACGCGCCACCAGGCATTTGTTTAAGTCGGGAGATCTGTTCCTTTGCGATGAACCCTGAGGTGGCCGGATGATGAGGCCTTGAAGGCGGCCATAGAAGAGGGCAACAGCCAATCTGTGGTGAGCTTGCCGAATGCTTCCAGGTTTCTGATGATACTGTCACACTTCACCTGCACCGCATAGTGAAGACGTACAAGTTGAGCAAGTGGGTAACTCAAACACTGTCGATGGCCAACAAGCAACAACAAAGGACACCCAGTTCTCGTTGCTTTCTCGATACCGTAACGTGACCATATTTGGTCGAGTGATCATCAGTGACGAAAAGGGGTCCTGTATGCCACCCCCAAGTTTTTCAGACATTGGTTCTCACTATGAGATACTGTGGTTCTCGCTACAAGACCACCTCTACTTCCATGCAAGATCATTTTCTGTGTCTGGTGGACTAGTCGAAAAGTAGTACATTATGTGCTGCTACCAAATTTGTACTGAACTCGCCGCAGTTAGAACGTGTGTATCAGGCACTAAAGCAGAAGGAACCAGGATTGGTTAATCGCAAGTGTGTACTATTCTTCCATGACAATGCCTTTAGTGACCAGGAATAACATGCGGCGACTTGGCTGAAGACATTGTGCCACCCCACCCCCTTACTCTCTGGACTTTGCATGAACAGATTGCCACCTTTTCCATTCTCTGGACAACCACGTTCGTGGAGCAACCTTCGTAAATGAGGCAGACTAGCGACAGGTCCCCACAGACTTCTTTTCGTCCAAGACACCTGATTTTTACCGCCAAGACATTTGACAGCTGGAGTTATGTAGGCAAATGGTTCTGGATGTCGATGGAGATTACTTTGAGGACTAATGGTATGTCAAATTTGCTTTATACCTTTTCTTTCTAATAAATCAAAAATGGCTAGTTTTTTGGTCACCCTGTAAAACAAAAGGTATAAGTGAATATGATTTATATAATATTAATATCATATAATATTTATATAATATTTATATAATATTAATAGGTATAAGATGTCTTTAAATGTGGAGGCATCCAAGTGTTCACGATACATAGATTTCAATATCTGTCTATATTTCTGAGATGAAGTATTAGGTTGGCGCAAAAATAATGACGTAATAATGTCGTTTTTTGACGTATTTTTAACGTCAAAAAACGACATTATTACGTCATTATTTTTGCACCAACCTAATATTATGTACACTATTTACATGATTCAGACTACTGTTGGCACGTGGAACTAGAACAGTCTACCCCAGTGAGCGAAATAAAGAGTTCAGTTCGACATTCCAACCACCTGAAGAAGGCCAGAGCGTATAACGGCCGAAACGTTGTGATAAATATGGCGACAAAGATTAGGACAATAGTCCGAATAATGTAAATAGTATACATAGATTTGTTTGGCGCAAGTCGGTTGTTTGGCTGATTTTACATATCTAATTTTGTATGGGGCACACGATGGGATTTGAACTCACAACAGAGATGTCATATTTGGTTTTCTTCAAAGTTCGAACAAATTCAAAAATTTGAAAATATCCCGGCATCAATATATATAAATTTCGAAATATCCGGGATTTTCTTCGTGACGCTCCTTGGACTGATATCTTCAACCTCCCCCATTGAAAATTGCGCCACTGAGATTTCTTCTTGGGCCAAAGCCGGCATGGATGCTTCCATCCCTTCTTAGAAATACCAGATGAAACCGAACCCTTTCTATGGTTCACACCAGCATGCACGGTCACCATAGCACACAGGAAACACTATTTCAGGCTCTACCAGCGTGACAGATTTCGTCATAACAGGGGATTTTTGTTACTGCCCGTAACAAATGTAAGAAAGTCCCCTAAGGAGGTGAGGCCCTGTTTGCTGAGAGAACGAGGCACTGCATTACCTCTAAAAACTTTAGCTCTCGTGATTACTGGCATCTCTGTAATAGGGTACTAAATAAGTGCAAAGTCTCTGTCCCCCCTCCCTCTACAATCGATTTGAGATGTCATCATCCTCTGCTGATAAAGCCGAATGCTTTGCCCGCAAATTCTCAAACTCTACTCTTGACTCATCCGGAATATCCCTGCCTAACTTCCCACTTAGAACTGAAACTTTGTTGAGTGAGATCCATATAAGCCCTTCCATTGTTTCTGCTATCATCTCTAATTTGGATTCCCACAAAGCATGTGGACCTGATGGCATCCCCCTAATAGTTATTAAGAAGTGTTTTCCCGAACTGGCTCCTGTTCTCTCTAAATTGTATAATAAATGCCTCGTTGCTTCCTGCCTGCTGGAAATTATCGTCTGTTGTTTCAGTTTTAAAGAACTCTGATGAAATGTCCGACCTATCCAACTATTGACCAATTAGACTTCTACCTCTTTTTGGGAAGCTCCTACAGGCCCTGATCAATGTCTCGATGCCTTTTCTCAGACAGGCATTATGGCTTTCGTTTTTCCAGGTCAACTGCTGATGTACTAACGATAATTGTGGAAAGTGTCTATCATGTTCTAGATAAAAATGGTGAAGCCCGGGCTGTTGCATTAGAAATCTCGAAAACCTTTAACAGGGTCTGGCATTCTGGTCTTCACAAGCTGGAACGTTACAGTATCTCCGGGCACATTTTGAGCTGGTCCAGTCATTCCTATCAAATCGTGAAATGAATGTCCTGAACGGCCACTCATTTACAACCTTTCATATTAACGCGGGTGTCCCCTAGAACTCTGTCTTTGGCCCTACGCTGTTTTTAATCTTCATTAACGACTTTCCCGATGACATCAGCTCTCAAATCGGCATCTACGCTGACGACACTACCATTTTCTCCTGCTTCGATAAAAAGGCTGGTCAGCCCGATAAGGTCAAAATGGCAGTTGGTGTCCAAAAGGACCTCAAGATCGTCGTTAACTGGGGCTAAAGATGGCTTGTCAAGACTGAATTTAATCATCTGAGAGACCCCTCTCGGCCTTCCATCTGCATGGCTGATGCTATCCTCCAAATCCTTCTCGTGCTAACGTTCTGGGCTGACATGAAATAGAAAGACTATATTGAATCCATTGCTAGGTCAGCAGCTAAGAAAGTCGGTTCACTGTGTCGGGTGAGATATTTTTGTCAACTCAAAAATGTGAAGAAATAAAATAGAAGAAGAAAAAAAAAGAAGAAAGAGAAAAAGAAAAAGGAAAAAAGAAAGAGAGAAATAAGAACAGAAAAGAAGTGGGAGGCTGCTGATGAAAATATAGACATTAATTTAAACAAACTCTCAATATCATGGGAGTGGGAGTGGAAATGCCTCGTTCAAAGAGACAGTTAAAATAACATTGGCCTATTTTTTTAAAAATATTAACATACCAAGTCAGGTTGAAATAAAATTACAAAATTAAAGACATATATGAAGATGGTGAGAATAGTCAAAAATTTATAAAAAATGCATTTCACCGAAAGCATCTCCTCCTCTCTTTTGCTTCCTCAGGTTAAAATGAAAGAAAAACAAAACCGTAGTGAGGAAAAATGCTCTGTGATATCTGGATAAGTACAGATCATAATTCAAATTAAATTACCTTATTAGATACAATGTCCAAACTCAAAAGGGTCTCTGTCCACCTGCTTTGTTTGTTTGTTTTATATGCATATATATTATGGTCACGGGTCCGAACGGTTAGAACGTTCACTTTCTGACCATGAAACTAGGGTTCAAATCTCACCATGGTCGATTTTTCAGAAACATGACTTCTTGACGTCAATGGTATTGCTGCAGCTTGGAAAATACCTGAAAAATCATACCACGGGTTGACCCAAGCCTTGTGAGGGAAATGCCTGAAAAATCATACCACGGCTGACCCAAGCCTTGTGAGGGAAATGCCTGAAAAATCATACCACAGGTTGACCCAAGCCTTGTGAGGGAAATGCCTGAAAAATCATACCACGGCTGACCCAAGCCTTGTGAGGGAAATGCCTGAAAAATCATACCACAGGTTGACCCAAGCCTTGTGAGGGAAATGCCTGAAAAATCATACCACGGCTGACCCAAGCCTTGTGAGGGAAATGCCTGAAAAATCATACCACGGCTGACCCAAGCCTTGTGAGGGAAATGCCTGAAAAATCATACCACAGGTTGACCCAAGCCTTGTGAGGGAAATGCCTGAACAATCATACCACAGGTTGACCCAAGCCTTGTGAGGGAAATGCCTGAAAAATCATACCACGGCTGACCCAAGCCTTGTGAGGGAAATGCCTGAAAAATCATACCACGGCTGACCCAAGCCTTGTGAGGGAAATGCCTGAAAAATCATACCACGGCTGACCCAAGCCTTGTGAGGGAAATGCCTGAAAAATCATACCACAGGTTGACCCAAGCCTTGTGAGGGAAATGCCTGAAAAATCATACCACAGGTTGACCCAAGCCTTGTGAGGGAAATGCCTGAAAAATCATACCACGGCTGACCCAAGCCTTGTGAGGGAAATGCCTGAAAAATCATACCAAGGCTGACCCAAGCCTTGTGAGGGAAATGCCTGAAAAATCATACCACGGCTGACCCAAGCCTTGTGAGGGAAATGCCTGAAAAATCATACCACGGCTGACCCAAGCCTTGTGAGGGAAATGCCTGAAAAATCATACCACGGCTGACCCAAGCCTTGTGAGGGAAATGCCTGAAAAATCATACCACGGCTGACCCAAGCCTTGTGAGGGAAATGCCTGAAAAATCATACCACGGCTGACCCAAGCCTTGTGAGGGAAATGCCTGAAAAATCATAACACGGGTTGACCCAAGCCTTGTGAGGGAAATGCCTGAAAAATCATACCACAGGTTGACCCAAGCCTTGTGAGGGAAATGCCTGAAAAATCATACCACCGGTTGACCCAAGCCTTGTGAGGGAAATGCCTGAAAAATCATACCACAGGTTGACCCAAGCCTTGTGAGGGAAATGCCTGAAAAATCATACCACGGCTGACCCAAGCCTTGTGAGGGAAATCCCTGAAAAATCATACCACGGGTTGACCCAAGCCTTGTGAGGGAAATGCCTGAAAAATCATACCACAGGTTGACCCAAGCCTTGTGAGGGAAATGCCTGAAAAATCATACCACAGGTTGACCCAAGCCTTGTGAGGGAAATGCCTGAAAAATCATACCACGGCTGACCCAAGCCTTGTGAGGGAAATGCCTGAAAAATCATACCACGGGTTGACCCAAGCCTTGTGAGGGAAATGCCTGAAAAATCATACCACGGCTGACCCAAGCCTTGTGAGGGAAATGCCTGAAAAATCATACCACGGCTGACCCAAGCCTTGTGAGGGAAATGCCTGAAAAATCATACCACGGCTGACCCAAGCCTTGTGAGGGAAATGCCTGAAAAATCATACCACGGGTTGACCCAAGCCTTGTGAGGGAAATGCCTGAAAAATCATCCCACAGGTTGACCCAAGCCTTGTGAGGGAAATGCCTGAAAAATCATACCACGGCTGACCCAAGCCTTGTGAGGGAAATGCCTGAAAAATCATACCACGGGTTGACCCAAGCCTTGTGAGGGAAATGCCTGAAAAATCAAACCACAGGTTGACCCAAGCCTTGTGAGGGAAATGCCTGAAAAATCATACCACGGCTGACCCAAGCCTTGTGAGGGAAATGCCTGAAAAATAATACCACGGCTGACCCTAGCCTTGTGAGGGAAATGCCTGAAAAATCATACCACAGGTTGACCCAAGCCTTGTGAGGGAAATGCCTGAAAAATCATACCACGGCTGACCCAAGCCTTGTGAGGGAAATGCCTGAAAAATCATACCACGGCTGACCCAAGCCTTGTGAGGGAAATGCCTGAAAAATCATACCACAGGTTGACCCAAGCCTTGTGAGGGAAATGCCTGAAAAATTATACCACGGCTGACCCAAGCCTTGTGAGGGAAATACCTGAAAAATCATACCACGGCTGACCCAAGCCTTGTGAGGGAAATGCCTGAAAAATCATACCACAGGTTGACCCAAGCCTTGTGAGGGAAATGCCTGAAAAATCATACCACGGTTTGACCCAAGCCTTGTGAGGGAAATGCCTGAAAAATCATACCACGGGTTGACCCAAGCCTTGTGAGGGAAATGCCTGAAAAATCATACCACGGTTTGACCCAAGCCTTGTGAGTGAAATTGGGTAGACGGAACTCTTTGAGCCGTCGATTGTTGTACTAGCACAATGTCACAAGTCATCGTGACCGAGGATTTTAGTGTGCTGACTTTGTTCAGACTGTTGATCACGCTCTCTCCCAGACACTGTAAGTAAGGTGCACTCAGCATAATTCCACTGCAGTATAAACCAAAACCGTCTGCAAGGATTTGTAGTAGACGGACACTCTCAGATATGAGAAGGCCAGCCATTTTATTAGTATTAGAGCCGTTTGGTACCATCAGGTTCACTGTTGCCTCGGGTTCTATTATACATATTACACACACACACACACACACACACAAATATATATATATATAATCATTTATTCGAAAATTATAGCATAAATATGTTATAAAATCACTACAAAAATAGCCATTTTGTTTCAACACATCTGGTGTCTTATATATATTAAAAAGAACAGAGAAACCGCAAATGTTTTTGGCTATAATATGGATTTTTTTTAAATCCATATTTACTTTATTTTCTAATATGGATTTTTAAAAAATATGTATTACACTTAATTTTCCAATATGGATTTTTTTAAATATATTTTATACTTTATTTTACAATATGTAAAATAAAGTAAATATATATTTTTTAAAAAATTCACATTATAACCAAAAACATATGCGGTTTTTCTCTTCTTTTTAAAATATACGCTTTTCTCTCGTTGGAACAATCATAACCTCTTCCTTTATATATATATATATATATATATATATATATATATATATATATATATATATATATATATATAGTGTCTTTTGCAGTTTAGCTAATCAAAAGAAATTTAATAGCTACCTGAAAAAAATATATCAAGGTTTTCGCAAAGTCGTTTCTATTTATTTGTTTACTTTTCTCACCAGCCACACACAACTGCCTTGAACAGTGGTGGTGGGGGACATTCCTTACTTTGCAATTATGTCGGAAGAAGGCAAGAAGAACGCCGATATGGGTGGGGAACTTTAGTAATTTACACCTGTTGAACTCTCCTTTTAATTTAATAAGACGAAAATCTTGGACGAAACAAAAACCTCTCGACCTGCCATCATCGTTTACCTTATGTAAAACGCTTTTTTTTTTTCAAAGCCGTGGTCATTATCCTGATCTTGTGGTAGCCATTATCCTGATGGTGTGGTGGCGACGATGGTGGCACCGAATGTCGTTATTCCAGTTGCTATGAACATTAAAAAATGTGTATTATTCTTCACTCTTCAGCTTTTATTTCGATCGTTTTAGTGTTGTACAGCTGGCACTAATATGATTTGTTTTACTAAGCTCGAGAGCCTCCCAAGAGGATATTCTCAGACTGGTAATCATGAATGAGGTATGTGATATGAATGGAAGATGAGGGAGCAGGAAATTATGAGGATAAGGAGGAAGGATAACGATTGACCCGTGACTTGAAGATTAAAGCGTTAGGCTGTCTGTTTCACAAAGTGAACAAAAAAGCTATCCAAGTGGAACTTCTTTCTAACATTAACAACACGGAAGAAATAATGGTGATTTGAGCCCATGGAATTAGCATGCCGTGTTCTAATAGTAAGCGTCTTAATTGATGGTTCTAAAGGATGCCATTGAAACAGCGATAGATTAGCATTATTTATATTCGGTATAATACTCTCATCTTTATTGTTAATACTACAATGTTTCTGATATTAGGCCATCCGCCCTTCTTCATCGAATATTGATTAGTCCCTGATTATCATTGTTAATGACATTTTCAAAGCTTAGCTAAGTATGGCACAAATCCAGTGAAGACAATCTTATAAACGAGGAGGGTTTGCCTACCTGAAAAATCAGCATTCCAAATCTTTGTTTTTGTTTCGAACTCAAACTTTTGGTATTCGTAAGGCATATAAATATTCCAGACGCGAAACATATCCTTTCTTTTTCTTTAATACGCTACCAAAGTAAATATACCCTTGTGCAAATTAATTGAAATAAACGCTTTAGTTTCCTTTCTTCCAAACATACGGTCAGTTTTAGACCCACCGGTGTGACAGGGTCTAATCGATTTCTATTTACCTCGGATTATGTCATTTGCAGTGGTGTGCAGTAATATGAATCTATTTTCTGGGTATGTGATGAAATTTTCTTGGACTTGAAAAATATTGCGTGATTGCATCAGATTTTTATCACGCCCAGACATTATTGTCTTGACTGTCGATTAGCTGTCCTACGGCCATTGTCTTCGATGGGCGTTACTCCAAGGAAGTGTATGAAAATTGTAACGCTGTATGAACACACTGGCAAGCTTTAGCAGTGAGCAAACCAAAATACTATCGACTGGCTCGGAATCTCTCCTGATTTAAATCCAATCCAGATTCTGTGGTCAATCTGCAAGGAACGACTTCGAAGTACTAACATGTGCAGTGAATCATGTTTCATTAGAAAATAATAATAACGGAATTATTCGTTTTGTTTCAATTAATTTGCACAAGGTTGTATGTATCTTAAACGTTAACAAAATAGGAATAATACTTGTAATAAAATAGGAGCTTAAAATTTAAACATTTAAAAAATAAAAGAAGAACAGGATGAAGAAGAAAAATGAAGAAAGAAAGAAAGAAAGAAAGGAAGTGGGAAGCTACTGATGAAAATATAGACATTAATTTAAACAAACTCTCAATATCCGGGGAGAGATGTGGAAGTGTCTGGTTCAAAAAGACAGTTAAAATAACCTTGACCTATTTTTTAAAATATTAACATCCCAAGTCAAGTTGAAACAGAATCACAAAATTAAAGACATATATATGAAGATGGTGAGGTAAATGTAATTAATTTACACAAGGGTGCAGTAGGTAA
>OZ010582.1:20370662-20425662 GCA_963932145.1 Acanthosepion lycidas | reverse complement strand
ACCATACGGTAAGTAGTACTGAGTTACATGGCACATGTATCAATCCTGACATGACACGTTATTATTATTATTATTATTATTATTATTATTATTATTAGTGTCATTAATTTTCAGACAACTTGACTGTAATGGCTCTTAATGAGGATCAAGTTACATAAGTCTCCACAATATTCCACTATTATCTTCGATATGCTTGCCAATTATAGCTTATATTATTGTTCTGGTGATCATAAAACTTTAACAGATTTCTATTTCATTTATTATTGCCATTATTTTGAATTTGAAAGTCTTATCGAATTCTGTTCCTTCTTGTCTCTAGAAAAGGTTCTTGTTTATGCTTACAATCTTGGTCCGCATGCTCAATTTTGAACAATTCCTAGTGGTTCACCGTTCTTACCAAGTTATGTCTATTTTATACGCTGTCAGAGCTAATTTGTCACATTCACTCTGTTATTTTTACTGAATGAGCTTTTACGTCGGTAATATCTGATGGCTTTCACTTGAAATGGTGTGACAGCAAGGCTCCGTAATGTTCCAGAACTCCGCATAATGTTCCAGAGTTTTTCCAGATGTCTCCTCAGAATTTTTGCTAATTTCAATAATGCTTTTCTTAGAATAGTTTCAATTCGTACAAGGTTTTCTAATTTACCATGCTATTCGACAAGCGTCATTAATGATGGGCAAAAGTGTCGTCTTCATGTTCTGATTTTTAGTTCTACACATGATCTTAGATACTTTTTCTAACTTCTCGTTTTCTTACTATTTCATTTTGTTGTTTGCTGGAATAATAGCATCGAATATCTAACATTTTTTTCCTCTTGTTTATGATGAATAGCTCTGGTTTTCTGACCTAGGTTAGGTGATCCCAGAGAATTTTATATTTTTTTTATTCTATAGGACAATTTCTGGTTTATGAATAATCATTTAGTTTGCATTGTTAAATTTCAGCTGTTTGAACAGTTCCCATGGGGTCATTTTTCCACCCAGTCATGCCTATTTCTTCTTAGTCCAAAATGTTGCATTCAAATTCTTGTTGGTGGTGGTGTTGTTGCTGCTGCTGTGGTTGTTGTTGTTGTTTCGCAGCTTTGATACTGGCTTTTAAAAAACATACCAACAAGAAATGTAAATTTGTCAAGTTGAAAACAACACGCGCGAAATGAAAGCAATAACAACAACATCAGCATTAATAATGTTATATACCGTACCTATGAACACTAATATTCCCAATACGTTGGTCATTATTGTATGTGTTGTCTAAGTAGTCCACCAAAAGCAGTGGTTTACCTACTTCACGCCGCTGGCGAGTATTGTATTTTGTTGATGTTATAACATCAACAAAAAGATTACCGTTTCATTTCCAACCTCCGTTTTGGTTATTCCTCATTCAGTAACCCTTTCTAGGTTACAACAAATAATAATAATAATAATAATAATAATAATAATTTATTCTCATTCTTTTTTTATATGAAATAACAATATCAAAAGATATTTCCAATATTTTATCACGTTACCTGAAAAAATAAAATGTATTTATCAAATTTCAGCACAATTCATGATGAATTGTGCTAAAATTTGGTAAATACATTTTAATTATTTTACCGCTTACACACACACACACACTTACACTTGTTTTTGTAAGTGTGAAATATTCTGCATAAGTGATAGAGATTGTAATGATTTAAATCATTTTTCATATTTTTCGTATTTTACTGATGCAGATATTATAGCTGTATGTTGTACGAGGATGGACACCTACAGACTGTGGTTGGATGAGTTGAATCCTTCTGCAATTCCTTCTGCAATTCCTCATGATTGTTAAATCACACGTACCTGCGCAGGACTATTTGAACCTCAGTATCAGATAATTTTACTCTAATAACCAAAACCAATCAAAATATGACAGCCTCATAATTTGATTAGTCTGATAAGACAATGGTGTGGTCGTGAATTCCCGAATCATATGAAAATATGACCCCTCCCCCAAATATATCTTCATCATAGGTCATATATTATGCATTAATGGTGTTTTCTTCATCCTATGAGAAAACTTTTAGCTATTCCTCTGTTTGTTGAACTATCGCTACGACTTTCTATTCAGCATAGATTTTTTTTTTCAAAAAGGTTTCGATATTTTTTCTTTTATATTCACTGCGTTTAATTATGTACGGCATAAGGCTAAATTTTAGAAAATGGAGTGTGAAGGTTTTACTCTATTCTTTCGTCTAGAAGGAGGTGCTTGATTGCCTCAAAAATTAGCATCCAAAGTTCTACCTTTTGGGTAGATAAGGCTCATTATCTCGGAATCTATCGTAAAGAAATCTCTTGAAACTTGAAATTCAAACATATTTGTGGACTTTCCGGTCGAGTATTTTCCTAGAGGACCTCGGGTATTTTCTGAAGTATTCGAATGTTACTCTTTTGTATTCTCAGCCGGGATAATACAAATAAACATTGTCGGAGGGGGGGAGGAAGAAATCCGATCCTGTCTTTGAAGTGATGTTTAGCAAACATCACACAACCACAAAAATTTGATTTCTTAGAGGTTGGGAATTTTTACAATGTGGGTCTGTTCACGTCCGTGTACGCTTTTCTATGAGTACCTCGGTATGACCAAGTATGTTTGCATTGCGATCATGAGTATTTATTTAAAACACGTGTGCAATCAGATTGTGAAAGAGAACCTCTAAACGTTCATCAGAGGTACAACTATCGCTTTTTCATATTTATTTAGATTAAAACAGCACATAACCAAAAGGATAGAAAATGACGTAGGAAGATTGTGTTGCGACATTCTTTCATGTAACGGAAGCAGTCTTCCCTGGAAATCAGCAGTTATTATATTGAATCGAATACAGACACTTTACAACAATATGTTCGTAGCTTAATGATAAAAGCGGCATTTTTTTAGATAAAACATATTTGTTTTTCAACGTAATCTCCTTCTTTGACAATGCACTTAATTCAGTAGTGGATATTAATCATATAGATCTAAAAGGATAACGTTAAATTTTCAGATCTAATTCAACTAATAACATTGTTTCAGACGACGAACTTTTACTGATGCTCATTTCTCGGTCCTGATCGCTATGTGCAGATGCGCGAGGGTGCAGCTTTCACTGCACCTTCTGCCTAATTGTCTATCGAAGAATCGTGAGTCATATTCCCCAGGAATCGTAGAAAAAACAAACAAAAAATCTATCATATTACTTACGCTTTCAAGACTGCTAACAGAGTTTTGTGAAGAATAGATAGTCTGAGAAACAAATTCAGAAGGTGTTTTCCCATTTTGACAGCACACAGACGCACATACGTACACACACAGACACACAGACACACACACACATATATATATATATATATATATATATATATATAGGTCAACACCGAGCGGTGATAGTTTATTTCATGCTTGAGTGCAATCTTCATGCCTGAATAGTATATATATATATATCTTCATGCCTGAATAGTATATATATATATATATATATATATATATATATATATATATATATATATATATATTGATAACATTAGTGTTCAATATATATATATATATATATAAATTCCCAAGAGAATAGAATACAGGTAATTCAATGTCCAGGACAGAGTAAGAATATAATATAAAAGGCCCAAAACACTAATATTTCATGGTTATAATTTATTACATTGGAATCGTAATCAGGATCCAAATCATGAGACCTACAAATTCAAAATTTTGAATTTGTAGGTCTGATGATCTGGATCGTGATTACGATTCCAATGTAATAAATTATAACCATGGAATATTAGTGCTTGGGCCTTTTATATTATATATATATATATATATATATATATATATATATATATATATATATATATATATATATATATATATATATGTATGTGTGTGTGTGTGCATATATATATATATATATATATATATATATATATATATATATATATATATATGTACGGCATAACGCTAAATTTTAGGAAATGGAGTGGAAAGATTTTATTCTATTCTTTTGTACGTAGGGGGTGTTTGGTCTGCCTTTTGGGTAGGTAAAGCTCCTTATCTCGGAATCTATAGTAAAGAAAACTCTTGACTCTGTGCAGTCGACAAAATCCAAAACAAACAACGCGCTTGCACGAAATTAAAAATATAAAATGCTACAATTTACACATTGCACCCTGTATATATATATATATATATATATATATATATATATATATATATATATGTAAAAATACAGTGGACACTGAGGTCAACACCTAGTGGCGGCATTATATTTCGTGCTTGAACACAATATTCAGCTATGGCTTGAAAATTGCGTTCAAACATGAAACAGACTGTTGCCTCTCGGTGGTGTCCTCGGTGTCAACTTTTATATTTATATACGCTCTATGCTTCATATTGAGCACTTTTACCCATAAATATAGAATACCGTAAGACTATATTTTTATCATATATATATATATATATATATATATATATATATATATATATACCGGGTGTATACCGAGTGTTACAACAAAAATTATAGGAATTGTGTAAAAGCAAAATTATCTATTTGTTTGATTAAGTTTTGAACCGTTGTATCTTAGAAATGATTAAAGATATCTTATTGGAATTCTCTGAGGTTTTTATAACACTATTGTACTCTACTTTGAGCAATAAGAGTGTATAATTACTCTGCAACTATAACAGAAGAATCATGATGAAATCGATCATAAACGAAGATGACATGTTCATCATTAATTAATCATAGTCAAGGATCGGAATCTCATGAAGTATTAAAATAAAGTTCAAACATATATATATTATTCCAGGATCATTTTTCAACTTATTCAAGATGATCTTCGCCCACTTTAACCTTCTAACTTTCTGTCCTGATGTAATAAGTTACCTCACAGTTTTCACATGATTTCAAGTTTTTTTTCACTGCTCATTGAACTGTCATCTCACGTGCCAAAAGTCTTATGGATTGAGTTGG
Source organism: Acanthosepion lycidas (assembly GCA_963932145.1). Lineage (NCBI taxonomy): Eukaryota > Metazoa > Mollusca > Cephalopoda > Sepiida > Sepiidae > Acanthosepion > Acanthosepion lycidas. Next base: position 20,420,689 of record OZ010582.1, on the reverse strand, counting down.
ATATTTGAGTTGAAATGATTATCCCTCTTCCTGTTGTGACCTCCTAATCCAGTTTTCCTCTCTAATGTTCTCTTTTTTTTTTTAAACTTGTTCACCGTTCTCTTGATGGTTTTTGAATGGACATTGAATATGGAAGCAAGAGTATTAATGTTTGTACTATTACTGAATGCATGGCTGGTCTTTTTCCTCTCACCATTGCTCATTTGAGAATACAGTGAGGCTGATACAAAAAACGATTTTAACCTGTTCTTTTTCTAATTGGATAACTCAAAGGGTTTTTCAGTGATTCTTCCGATAAATGGTGTCAAGATGGCTAAACCTGAAAACCTGGAAAAAAAGAAATTCAATTAGTTTTAGTGTTTTTTAGACATTAAGCATTTTGTGGGGTTGACAGTTATCGCATGCTGTTACACAAGTTGGACACCCGGTATATATTATTGACAATTAGAAAAATGTTCAGAAAGTATGATGTTTCTAAAAAAGATCCGACAATGCATTTCGCCAATTAGGCTTCATCAGATCGAATGCAAAAAAAATGAGTTGTGTGTGTATGTATTTGTGTATGTTTAAAATAATGAAATCTTATTATTTTTTTCCCAAGATGGCGTTGCTCGTGACTAAAAAAGAGTAAGAAAATTAGTGATTTTTTTTAAAAGTCGTTTGACATTTTATGTTCTTTCTTTAAGAGTCCGAGTTTAGAGATAGAATCCATCAGAATGGCTAATTTCATTATTTTAAAAACAACGTTGTTGTTGACTCACTCAAGATATAAGAGAATTTTTTATAAGCAATCTCTAATTGACGGGGTGGGAAAATGGAAGAGAAATTTATCTGATGTCAACGTTTAATGGTGACAACGTCAAATGACACATAGGAAATAAAATATGTTTGTTTTTTGGGTTTTTTTTTTCTTATTTTATTAAACTGCGGATTCTTGACATTCCAAATGTAAGAGTTGTCGGCAAATTTTGTCACCTGCCGTTTTGTCCCTTGATAAGAGAACAAATAATAGAAGCGAGAAACTTCGACATATATAAGAATCTTCCTCTTTCATTTTCTTTTATTCTCTTTTTCTCAATCTCTCTTAACAGCCAAAGTACAATACAAAAAAAAAATCGACTACTCACCCTCTTTCTTCTCGTCTGTATTTATTCATCTATCTTTCTATCTCAATATATATATATATATATATATATATATATATATATATATATATATATATAATTTAAATAAAATCACTTCGTTAATTTACATATGTTTAATACGGCCCGTCAAAAATGTGTAAATTTCTTTTCATTTTTGTTTCAACCTTTGGAAGTAATTTCTGATGATCCGCAGTCCTTTTAAAAGTGCTGTGCTGAAATAATTTATTACATGGAACCTTAAAGTGGTCTGTTTTTATTTAAATTATTTGCTCTTGATTTGCATTGAGCTCTCTGGATTTTATCCTCCTTAGGCTTGCCCATACGGATTACCTAGTTTTTCATAAACTATATATATATATATATATATATATATCGACCTCGAGATCGAAAGTTTTATTAACGAAAATGCGTCTCCCGACAGGAATAGACACCAAACAAAAAAGATTTACAAGTTCGATTCCTGCATATTTTTTCTTAATATGTCTTTCTCTAGGCCAGTAGATATAAAAAAAAATTTTTCACTGTTTTAAAAACTACGGGATCCTCTCTCCGATATGTCACAAGGCCGAAAGCATTAAGCACGCAGTGAGGATCGAATTCGCAACTCGGTTGTGACTGTTCTAGCGAAACAACCTTGCTAACCTTTACAACACGCCGAAGTGCCCTTCTCTCTGCCTATGTTCGTTATTTTGCCTAGAAATCGATACTTTATCATGTATCACTGGGTGATGCCATATTAAAAACTTGTACTGTATGATTTTGAATACATATCCACAAAGCACTATACAGTTGCTATTCTATTGCTCAAATAGATTCTAACTAATCCATGAAGGTACCGCGTATTATGTAAATTACAGGTTACCCAACAAGTAACAGGAAATTTTAAATTTACTATATGATGAAAAAAAAAAAAAAATTAGCTAACATATAAAACATTAACTATATATTTTACTATATGAATGAATTAAAAAGAAATTAACGAACATATAATTCGTTTAACTTTTGTTATTCCCGGACGCCGCAGTTATCAAATTTTATCAAACACGAGTTGATTGTCCTCTTTAAGAAAGAACATCTGAATTGGAGACAGAAAAAATGCCAAGATATTTTGCCAGAGTTTCTTTAGTTTCATCACCAAATCTAACATCTGTGTTTTTTGTTCTGTTTTACGTTACTAAATTTTTATCCTTTATTTTGGTTTCAAATAACTGTAACAAAAATTTCAACAATTGTATCAAATTTCCTTATTTTGTGTGGGGTACTCTGTAGTTCAGTATGCAAATTAGCTCATTAAATATCAAAAATCAGTACCACATGTGTAACAAAACAAATAAGCGATCCTGCTCTTGATTTCTCTTTTAAAGATTTCTTTTTCCACAAATGAATTTCTCCTGGTCAGAGGCTTTTGTTGTTGTCGTTGCAAGGACTTTTTTTTTTCAGAACAAATGGCAGGTCATTGACCAGAAGATAATACAAGATACCTATAAGCCTTAATCTGCCCGTCTTTCATTCTGGATTATACGATAAATTTCCGAATTTTATGCAAGGAAATCACGTATTTCTATTTCTTTCATTATTCAAAAACCTTTCAAGTCATTCATTTGATTTATTCCATTATTTAAATGGCTCGCTTCCATTTAGAATCTAAACAGCACCCACTGCGTGAATTTAGCTCCAGGGATGGTGAAATAGTAGATATTGGTTAAGACAACCATATATCCTGAGCACGGAATAAGTAGACGAGAGAAGAGCGTTTGTAAGGAAATCAAGTATATTTTATTACATTGACTTTCAGGCGATACGAAACGTGTGTACGTTTGAAGAAGGTAAACCAGAATAAAGGTTATACTGACCCTGATAATGAGTGTAGAAACATTTTAAAATTATTTCTGCCTGGGTGGTAATTATGGGGGAGTGGTTTGAAAAAGTTATGAGCTCGATGTTATGTTTCTGTTTTCTGTTTTTTTGTTTTTTTGTTTTTTCTTCTCGACATCTTTCTCTGATGGGGCTGCCAATCGATCACGATATAAAAATGAGAATTGGAATATCATAGTACTTAAGAAAACTTAAGACTGAATCTATCTATCTATCTATCTATCTATCTATCTATCTATCTGTCTGTCTGTCTGTATGTCTGTCTTCGACTTTGTATGGAGAAATCAGAGGGCCGACTTCAAAATCCAGTCGGGTTCCTTAAATTTCACTTACGCGCAAATATCCTTGGGAACGGTATGAATTCATCTCCCTAAAAATATAGGTTAAGTAGTAAAGTTTGTATCTGGAAAAATCGTTGTTATTCTCAAACACGTTGTTATTGCAAAAATCATTAGCAAGAAAATGATTATTCTTATAATTCAAAATATGTTTCGACTTTAAATAACCAACAAAGGGTTGATAATCCCTACAAAACAAACCAATCAATATCTATCTATCTATCTATCTATTAGGTTGGTGCAAAAATAATGACGTAATAATGTCGTTTTTGACGTTAAAAAATACGTCTTAAAACGACATTATTACGTCATTATTTTTGCACCAACCTAATATCTATCTATCACAGTATGTTCATTATCTATCCTTTCTACTTCGCCAGTAAGTACCACTACATTAAGATGAGCAAATTTTCCATCTCAGATCGTACACATAAAATGGGTAATAATTTGATTGCATTGTGCTTTATAAAATAATCAAAACTTATTTCTGACGATCCGAAAATTTCTAAATAAAACAAGGATATGCAACAGTAAAATCAATGTATTTTCAAAAAGGAAAAATTATCCACACTATCGACTTAAAAAATGTTTTTAGTTTCTTAATATTTTTCAGGCTCTTCGTTCTCACCCATCCCTTTTATTTATCTATTGCTATATTTCTCTCACTTACTCTAACTTTTGTTATCTTTCTCTCTCCCACTCTTTCTCTTTTTGTTACCTTTCTCTCCTCCAATTTCTCACTTTCTCTATCTCTCCCTACACTCCCTCTTTGTGCTATATATCTCTCTTCACAAACTCTCCATGCGTTATCTGTATCTCCCCCTCTTCTTTTGTTAACTTTCTCTCCATACTCTCTTTGTACCATCTTTCTCACCTCAATCTCTGTCTTACTGCTATTTTTCTCTCTACATATGTTGTGCTATCTTTCCTCCCACTTCTCCCCTATTCTCTCTCTTTATGCTATCTTTCTCTTCTCCGCCCAGTTTTTGCTATCTCTCTCTTTCTCTCTCTATACATATACACTCTCTATTTTGCTTTCCCTCACCACACAGTTTCTCTTTTCTTTTCCCTCCCAACGATTTATCTTTCAGTGCTACCGTTCTCTACCCTCACACACAAACTTTGTGGGACCTTTCACGTCCTTTCTAGCTTTCCGCTTTCTCTTCCAATAAACACACGCACACACACACACACAATCTCTCTCTCTCTCTCTCTCTCTCTATGATATATTGTACTCTTCATACCCACTCTCTCTCTGTGCTACCTTCCCTCTTTATTTATCTTTATCGCTTTTCTATGTCTATTCTCTCGCGCCCTCTTTCTCCATTCTTTCTTCTTATGACGTCAAATTTATGTGTCTTCTCTCTCATTATGTTTCCTCTCTCTTTATGTGGCCTTTTCTTAATTTATTATGCCCGCTCACTTAATGTAACCCTTCTCTCATGTCCTCTTCCTCTCACTCTCTTTCTTCAGCATATTTTTCATCCCCCTTCTCTCCGTTTCGGTTTTCTATCATTTTTTTGTTTCTCTCCGTCACTTTCGACAACCTTTTTCTCAAAACTCCGTTGTGTGCTCAACACACTGCCCCTCCCGTCTGCCTATGAGTAAGTAAGTATCCAAATTGTCACTTGATCGTTGCTAATGTCAATATCAGTAATTTCATGCCCAGTGACGCGTGCATATCAGATCTTTCAGCTGCAAAAGGCACAAGTAAATGGAGTATTCCTGCTGAAGTTAATCAACACCGAAATCTACAAAGAAATATAAAGCAACAAAGAACGAAAATCGATGGGCCTATTTCAAGAGCCAGTCTGATTTCAACACAACTCTACAACCAATAGAAACGAAGCTTTTATTTAAAACCCTTATAATTAAACGATCTTTTACTCACCGATCGACTCACCAATCAAATACTGTATTTGCCAGCTTATCAAACGTGTATATTAATTGATTCATCGAGTCTGATAGAAACCTCAGGAAGCACTGGACGGACGTTTCGTCCTATATTTGGGACTCATCAGCAGTGCGCATCCACTACCGAGGGAATCGAAACCCCGACTGTTAGGTCGGCAAGCGAACACTATACCAACTGCTCCGCCGGGACTCGGTGACGAATGGATTGCAAATCAGACTCTAAGAAGCGCCGCTCACTCTCACATTCCGTGGTGGAACTCAACTGAGATTCTCTCTGACCATAGGACTGAGCCTCCTGGAGCCACGACTACTCTCACCGAGCCGCTCCAACTGGAGCATTAGAAGCTGGTTCAAGCGATGATAAACACACATAGTAATGAGGAGGATACTATGTGTGCTTCCTGAGGTTTCTATCAGACTCGATGAATCAATTAATATAATTATCAAATCCTCCTCATTACTATATATATATATATGGAGATATCTATCTATCTAATACATAGATAGATATGATATGATAAAAATTTAGTCTTAAGGTTTTCTAAATTTATGGGTAAAAGTGCTCAATATCAGAGATAGAGCATATATGTAAATATAAAAATGTTGTTTATTTGTATATGACTTTTTTAATTCATACAAGTTTGGTTGACGCCCAACTGAAGTATTTTGAAATTTATGAAATCTACCTAAAGAAGACATTGAAAGCTATTTGCTCACGAATTCACTTGTTTCATTATTGTCACCTCGATAGACAGGGCGCTGTCGTAGAGCAATAATCCTAACTCAGAAACTCCCTTATTGTGGCCTTGCGATAGAATCGGCTAAGTTTAGGAAATAGATTCTCGATGGTTGTTAGCTTAGTGTAGCGGTTATCGACATTGAAAGTAGAATGAGCATGCCGAGTTCAAATTCCGACTAAGATTGTTGTATTCACTTTCGCACAAATAGCCTAGAGAAAGGTCATTTCTTCTCTCTCTAGCTATCCGTTCAGTAGCAGAGTAGACTAGGCTCATTAACTTTGGCTGGCAACCAGTTTCGGGGAGGGAAAACACTGAATTAAAAACTTGTTGGCGGCTTCACCCTTCAGGTACTCACAAACTCTCTTCTTCCCCAACCACAGTTGTTTATCATTGATGAGATATTTGTTTGCTAATTACTGTAGGGTGGACTGGATACATGCCTTTCTCAAATTATTTCAGCGAACTGAAAATGGTCTTGACCGAAGTTTGCATTCATTACATTAAACGCCACTCCTAGAATATGGTATTATTTTGTCTAGAAATAAGCGTCATTCTGGAACTTACATCTTACCACTTACCGCTGACCAGTCATATGACCGAATGTAATTATAGAATTACTGTGAAAACGAGCAAATGATCCGCTCCCCGCACTTGTCTTCCAGTTCACTCAGTAATGGTTGTCAGCCCATTTTTTTTTCTGCTGTCTCCTTCTCTTTCTCCTTGTGGGATGGTAGGGGGGGGGAGAAATTATTGTCTCTTCTCAATGTGACCATACATACCATTTCAATCTCTTAAACTAAGAAAAGTACAGTTTAATTAATGAACGCATTATTGACATCAACAAGCTTTTGATACAGTGTAACAACATCTTTCATGTCTCTACTCCAAAAATCAGAAAGTTTATGGTCAATGGATTTTTCTGGAAGCTTCTTCTGCAGCTGTGGTGTTACGAATCAATAAAGAAAAGTTCCAAGAACGGATTACTTCTGGAAAACTTGCCGAAATTCCTCAGCATTTGAAAATCAATAAAGTTCTAAAACTTTTCTGAATAAAACATCAAATCGATTCGTTTTTCGTTCAATTTCCGGAACATTATTATTGTGGTGTCGAGACGAATATGAAGAATTGGCAAGATTCTTTTGCTTGGTTTGGTTTGGCTTGTTTTACGGTATATCAATCTCAATGGGTTATTTAATTCCGACAAAATTTTTATTGCTTGTAATGTTTTTTTTCCTACAAAAAATCTATTTTTGGTAATATTTTTTTCCTTCAAAATTTATTTTTGGTAATATTTTTTTCCCTCAAAATCTATTTTTGGTAATATTTTTTTCCTTCAAAATCTATTTCTGGTAATATTTTTTTTCCTCAAAAATCTATTCCTAGCCATAATTTTCCTTCAAATATGTATCGGTGGTAATATTTTTTTCAAAAAATATATAGCTGGTAATATTTTTTTCAAAAAATGTATAGCTGGTAATATTTTTTTTCAAAAATGTGTAGGTGGTAATATTTTTTTCAAAAAATGTATAGCTGGTAATATTTTTTTAAATGTATTGATGGTAATATTTTTTACAAGGTATTTCTGGTATTAAAACTTATTTTACACTTTCATAGTGTTTTGATCTCTGTTTGGGGGTTAACTATTTGCCTATAGCTGAGACCCTAACAGGTGCTACCACTCCGAGTCATGGTGAACCTGCGAACACCAACAATTAAGAGGTGGTTCCACGGTTCTCAAAACCTCCTGATCAGAGGCTTTGCTGTTGGACATAGTTTATTGTCTTACCCAGGACGGGATTCTTTTCCTTTTCTCTTCGTAGATAACTTCGGCCAATCCACATTTATTCGTTGGAGTTATTTGCCATGAGTTCAATAAGTTTCCATATCTCTGCAATAAAGCAAAATTCGTCTTTACCTACAATCGAACACCTACTAACTAGTTAACCACAAAACAAACTGATTGACGATTAAACTGTAATGTGCTGAACTCTCACGCCATTGCTAGTAGACTTGTTCCTCGTTAGAAGGTTCATAATTATGGACATTGTTGATTGCGGTCGATACCAGAGTCTAAGAGATTAGGGAGTGGCATGCTAGGTCCGCTATAATATCTCCAAGGTGATGGGTAAACTGGGAATAAGTTGAACGAGAATAGAGTTCAGTTCAAACAACTACAATTACTGGGTTTTAATAAAACTGTTATATACGTTTGCGTGGATGTAGTAAAAATGAGAGAGAAATATAAAAAGTTCCCAATAAAGAGCAAATAAGGAACATGAATGATTTCAATGATATAAGGAAACAGGGAAAATATTACAATAGAAATGAAGCCGATTAACTGTAGACGGATATGCAGTTAACAAAAAGAAATAAGGATTTTGAATTCTAAATTATTCTTATTGAAAATCCTTCAAAAGTTTTATCATATTACTGCCTTTTTTGACATCGATTGGGCAGCTTCCGAGGAACGGAGAATATTCAACTAAGAACGGTATAATAATAATAATAATAATAATAATAATAATAATAATAATAATAATAATAATAATAATAATAATAGGGAAAATACTCTGGTAGCGTAATGGTTATCTGCTCAGAAAATGTAATCGGTGAGATAAGTTCAAATGATCTGTTCACTTTCACACTAATACCATTGGGAAAGGGATGAATTCATCTCACATCCCACCCAACTAAGGGTCAAATAGCAGAGTAGACCATGCTCTCTTGGTTTGCAGCCAGTCTAGGGGAAGGACTAGGAAGTTAAAATTTACCAGGAAACCACACAACTTTTCCAAAATGTCATGACAATTCCCAGATAATAAAAGAAAGACGTCTGGGAAAAACTGTGATTACCTGCTCCCTAAAGAGAAAGCATTTATTATTATTATTATTATTATTATTATTATTATTATTATTATTATTATTAATAATAATAATAATAATAATAATAATGATAATAATAATAATAATAATAATAATAATAATAATAATGTTGTTGTTGTTTATTTCCTTTGATTTCTGGTGGGTACACATTTCTTTCCCGGTCCCGCCTAGAGACCTAAGGTCAGAAATGGCATCATGACATTTTCCACTGACCAATAAAAAAAGAACAATGCACATATTTTACATAGATAAAGCCCTTCGTAAAGTGTGGGTTGTATTCAGAGACCTAAGGTTAGAAATGGCATCATGACATTTTCCGATGACCACCTAAAAAAATTATTATTAAACAAAATGATTGACATAAGTTTTCCAATATTTTTCAACATTTAAGAGAAGTCGCGCGATTTAAGATAAGAAGAAAAGAAAAACACTGTTTGACAATGTTAAACAATATTTCAATAGACATGTCTTTCTTTTTCAAGTTATATTTTTAAAAAATTCAAGTATAAAAATATATAAATCTACAAAAAATGATAAGTTTTGTACAAAAGTTGTTTGTGTTGTAATGAAAAAATAGCTGTACTGGTAATGAAAATATCAAAATGAATGAAATGCCGCCAGCGTAAAGGCATGAAACTGAAACACGTTTAATATGATGGTTTCTACAACGTCTCTACAAAGACTTATAATTTTTTGTAGGTTTATATATTTTTATACTGCAAATTTAAAAAAAATATGTCTTCAAGGCAGACATACTGTTGAAATATTAACATTGTCAAACATTGTTTATTTCTTCTCTTTTCTTAAATCGCGCTTTTCTTTCAACTACTACTATTATTATTATTGTTATTATTATTCAGCAGCCTGTTCCACCGTTACTTAGCGCGTGCATTACGCCTTGCCATTACCTCAGATAAATAATAAACCACTCCGTTTTGATTACGAGAAAGATGGAAGAAAAAGACAGAAGCTGTTTGGATACAGTGAGAAAAAAAGAAAGAGAGATAAAATAGAGGAGGCAATAACACTCTCACGCTTTTAGCATCTTCAATAAAATGGAAAAAAATTGTCAATTTATAATCTTTCCGTTTGTCCCCTCTCGCGTCTTTGAATAATGACCTGCATTCAAACTTATGATTATTATTGCAATATTTTGTTAAATTTGTTAAACACGAATATTTACCAATGCAATGGGGCAATTTCTACGAGTATTTTAGTGTCGGAGAAACTATAAAGAACATATGCAATCATTAACTTAAGAATTATGTTACGACAGAAAATTCAAATAGAAAATAATGATATTAGAAACGAATCATCTTAAAGAGTTTGAGTAAATGAATCGTAGAATTAGGATACATTGGGATCGTAAAATGATAAAAGTTACTTAGAGCAACAACAAAAAAAAAAAACAGGAAATTGTGGAGAGATATGATCGTCTAACCCTGGCATATAAAATATCAGTCATTTATGTCCCATGCGTGATACACGCTTAGGCGATCATGTATCTTGCGATACATGACTGACGAGGCAGATTTTTTTCGCAGTAGGTTGCAATTTCTGTCCTGCTATTTACCTATAGCTGGAAGGAGAAGAAGACGATTCATAACTTTTCCAAGGGTATTAGCACGTAAGTGAATGCAATGAATTTGACTGGAATTCGAACTCGGCTCTCCGATTCCTCAATCCGAGCCGCTATCCATTACTTCTCCATAAAACGTAAATCACACACACAAACACACACGCTCAGCAGCATAACAAAGATTGTTTCATATCTAATACACTGTTTCTATGATGATGAAAGTATAAACCAGCAAATATTAAACAAAAAGTAGAGCCCTCAAGTATCTGCACCCTCACTCTCACAGCCCCCAGCCGTCCGAAAAGAAATCGCAACGCTCCGATAGGTGCCCGAAGTTAAGAACGTTTCCCATAAGCGATACTGGCGCCCTATTCTTTCCTCCTCACTAATTCTTGGCACTCCTTTCAACAGGCATCGATCCTTATAAGGTTACGACTCCCACAACAAAAAAGAACCAGGAAAAAAAAAATTAAGCAAAACAGCTTAGAGAAAAGGAATGATCCCTATGACGTCTCGTTCTAATCTCGTCTTTTCACGTTTTACAATGTGTCCTTCAAATTTATTGTGTGCGTAATCGATGTGCTTAGTTGAAAAAACTAATTATGAACGTCATATGTAAAAAAAATAGGATAAGATTTAGACTATATTTAACAACTGGATGCCTACCCCCATAACGGAAGAGAGTACTTGTGTATTCATACGCTACCGGTGTAATGTTATCCGTCAACTCTTCGTTGAGCCCCCACCAAACCTAATAGCAACAGACGTAAAATACAATGAATTAAGATGCATCACCGTCCAAATTAGGTTCATATACATACGCGTATGACTAAATATACGTTAATCACCCGGATTAAAATTGTTCTATACATGTTTATGCATTCGGTCTACTTTTTGATTTGCATTTTAACTGAACCTTCCACATTTTACAGATAACTTATTACGAAACATTCGGGCAAACTAAATGACGTTCGCCTCGCCACAGTAAATCAGACGAGAAGAAAAGGAAGAGAAAGCTTCACTTGTGTGGGTGAAGGATTTAGTAAGTAGGGAGGTATGTTGATGGAGACAGTATGATGAGTAATGTTTTATATGAGGTAGGAATGGTAACCGAGTGGGAAGCCCCAGGCATAGAGGCAGTCTTCTGTAGCAATCCCTGAATTAAATGCGAATTAGAACAATTTTTACGACATGATAATGTGATGAGCCAAGGTTAGCATCAGTACGTGAGCGCATGGAAAGAAAGGGTTGCAGACGGACCCGCCTGCTTAGAATATAGGACCCATTTTGCTCTGTGCCTGAGCCTAGATAAGTCAGGATTTCGAATTCTGCTTATCAAAGGCTTAACCTACAGGACTGGCGCAGCATAATCTTCCTTCCTCCAGTCAAACTCTCATTATTTGGACTTAATATTTTTAATGTCATGTTAGGACGAATATGATCATGGCTCTCCACAGCTGACGTTTCTTCATTAACTGTGAATCTATAGGATTTCTTCGGAATGATAGTGGAGTGTTTTCCTGTTGCTTTCTCCAGTTGAAATCAGATTTGTCGTTCTTGTAGACTGTCTGCCATGAAAGGCAGTGTAACAGTGTAACCCGGATATAAGAACCCTGCCTACGCTGCCATTTAAATCCTGAAAGTTTGAAAGCGACTGCAAGAAATTAGGCGGAAATTTGAATTCTGCTTGCCGATTACAGTGTCCACAGGTTATTTAAAGCCAGAAAATAGTTTTAGATTGAAGGAATTTATTGGAGAAAATGATTTACTGATACAAGTCCTACGAATTAACACATAGTTGGAGGGAGAAGAGGTGGATCTATACATTTCCCAGGTATTTGCGCGTAAGTGAATAACTGAATATTACTAACCCGACTGGGATTTGAACTCGGGGGAGACTATCTGACCATGATCGTTGCTCTCACCGATTGAACAAAATATGAACTCATTTTTTTTTTTTCTTGCTCGTTCGTCTCCATGTTTAATTTCATTTTTACTTTATACAGTGTAACCCGGATATGAGACCCCCGGATATAAGATAAACCCTGATATAAGAGAGATTTTATCTGGTCCCAAATTAGAGCCATACTTACCTAAACAAAATAGACCAAACCCGGATATAAGAGAAACCCGGATATAAGAGACTTCTTCAACGGTCCCGACAACTCTCTTATATCCGGGTTACACTGTACATTCATATTATTAATATTAAATTGAATTTTCATTAGATAAATTAAAATTAATAAAACACTAGTCAATAATAAATAACAGTGATTTAAAGATTATCAAAAATATTTTCTGTTTGTTTTGATATAACGTTTTTCGTTCTGTAACTGTTTACCCAGTTTAATTCTATGTAAATATTATGCATTCTTAGAAATAATCTGCTTGCTAGCATCTTTCTTGGTGCAATGAAAAAGTAATAATACTAATACTAATAAAAAAAGAAAATAAGAAAAAGTAATAATACTAATACTAATATAATGGTACTTATTGCATGAAGATGCGAGTGACATTAAAATATCAACTGCATCTTAACGAATAGAAAGATGAAGTTAATTTTAAATGGTATTAGTATATTAGTAATGATAATATCAGCCGTTTCCTTATAAAAAAAAAAACATCTAACATTCATCGGCCGAACAGCCAGTGCTACTTTGGGCTGAAATTCATAAAATCTTTCACTTAAAACAATTTTTCAGGAAAATAGGTTTCTCAAGTCCAGTAGCACTTTCCAGTATTGATGAGGACTTTCCTTCCTTGCATTTTGTTTGGAATAGTATGGAAGGTCAGCATCTTAATTATGTCACTATTCTGTCTTACATGTTACATATGCTGCACATTTTAGTTGTTGCCGCTATTGAAAGTCCTCAAGTGACGTGGTTACTTTTATTTGGTACAATTATTTGCTGGTGATTTTATAGATCGAATCCACGAGGTTTGAAGAAAATTATCACTGCGATCTATAAGCTTCACTCACTTAAAACCATTTTTAAGCATCGACCTGAGAAAGCAGTTGTATACAGCCGACAGTTTAAATATTTTTTAACCAGTTTGGCGCTATGTATGGCGTCCTTATGAAAACCTCGATCTGACAAGATTATTTAAGAACATAACTCTTAATTTTAGACTAATGTGCACAGGAGTTTCCACCTTCAAATTTCTTGCTTAGACTTTTCTTCATATCTTTAACTTGAACTACCTTTGTTACAAACTTGGCTTTCTCTCCTGCACAGCTAATGATATTTGTATATCTTCTGCTTCGATGAATAAACGCTCTTTTATTCTGGAGATTAAAAATGGTCAACACTGACTCATTTTTCTATTTTATTTATTTATTTTGCTTCCTGGGTTCCTACAAAGGTTATCTGTCCATATTGTTGAACAAGAATTCTATATTTAACATCGTAACTTGAGTATCCTTTCCAAGAAGTTCTTATTTTTAGTTGCTACTATTCACATTAACAGAGCCGCATTCACGGATTTCGCCGAGATTTGATTTACTTTAATTTGATAAATAGTTATGGTTTAAAATTAGTCCCTTATCAGGGTAAAATTTCGAATTTTGAGGTCTGTTCGTCGAAAGACTCGAATAATATAATTCTCTAATTTGAAACTGAAATTAAAGCTTAGTAAGACACAAGGCCAAATAGAACGAGTAGGAACATTTGAGAAAGTTATATGCGTATCGATAATCAATATTCGGAACTTTTGCCATTCCCTGGGTTCGAATATCAACCATTGGCATCAGAGTAAACAATTACGCATTTCGATCAATGGGCAACCATTCTTATCTTTTTAATCAATTCACCCCAAGCCAGGCGATAATACCACGAAGACACAAGGAGCTATTGGAAAGTGAAAGAGTATAGAAAAAAAAATTGTAGAAAGAACCAGAAACTCAATCCTAAACAGGAAATAAGGTATAAAACTTTTACTCCTGTTCAAAAGAGCGGAGAGGAGTGTGAACCTGACGATAGGCAAACCTATCGATTCAGGCACGAGAAATGCAATAGAAACGGGTACCCAGTAAAAATTGAACAATCTCTTTACTAGGCATTTAATCTAAAAAACGAACACCAAATATTGCGCTACTGTAGGTGCCATAATTAATGCTGCATCTTAGTTCAATGAGTGTGAAGAAATAATTTCTTTTAAGTGTTTACATAAACTACATAAAAGTAAGGTCGTTTCTTTTCGATTTTATCAATTTGTCATTGTTGTAATCACGTGAAAGACAATGGCAGCTTTAATTTGAAACATGTATATTTATTTTTAGCTGCTGTATTATATTGCCTGTCCACAGTTTTACATGGAACTGAATCTTGGGTCATATACCAACGTCACCTACGCTTATGTAAGCGCTTGTTATAAGCGCTCACACCATTATCAATGTGCACTGAAACGATTTTATTTTGTCCGTCGTCTCTTGTATACGAGTGGAAATAATCTCCGCAAAAGTCAGATTAGGGACAAGATAAATGAATATTTAATTGTGTGTGTATATATATATATATATATGTTTGTGTGCGTATAGTATGTTTGTATGCGTGTGTGTGAAGAAAGAGAGGAAATAATTATGAAAAAATTATGAGATCTTGAATTAATTTAATTAGATCAATCGTAAAAACATTTTTTCGGTGACACAAACTAGTCACGACATGGAATAATTTTTTTATAAAAAAGTAACCCACACCAAAAAACACGAAACAGGTTTTCTCCGTATCAGTCTTGTTATTGGTGTGTGTGTGTGTCTACGTGTGTGTGTGTGTGTGTGTGTGTGTGTGTGTCTGTGTGTGCACCTCCGCGCGTAAGTGTCAGTGTGCGTCTTCCGAAACTATAAACTGGAGTAATAAAAATTAATGACTCATTCAGGAACCATTTAAACTTGGAGGATGTCGTATAACTTGACTAATAAATCTCTGTGCATGAAATAAAGATACACACATAAAAAAAGGAATGAAAGAAAGAGAGTACGGTAAAGAGAAAGCGGGGACTTTGCGGTTAGGAATTTGTTAATCTCATAAAGTTTTCCTCGTTTAAAACAAGATTTTCTTGCTTTTAATCTTATTTGAAACTTAATCGAAAACTTCCAATTCTATTCTGGGTCTTGTATCTGAAAGCCAACGATTCGTGCAGCGATCATATTTTTACACTTTCGGAAGCTTGTTACCTTCTGCAAGTTAAAGGTTCACAAGGAAATTTTATAACATTGAAAATTGTTTATTCAGATCCTACATTCTGTTTTTGCCGGTTGTTGATATAACCTTCGTTACTATGCTTTATAATTTCCTGGTTAACCAGATAACTTCTCCATATTTGTTTTCTCCACACAAATACTAATTTTCTGCCATCATAGTTTATCTATGGTACATACCCATTCCGCGAGTATTCGTTCATTTCGGCTTTTATTACATATCATTTAGTTTTTCCATTTCCTTCGTCCAATCAAATTTCAGTTCATAAAATGTGAATGAAGCAGACTTTTGATTGGTTAATTTTTAAATAATTTTAAGCAGATGTCGAAAAATGTTTATATATAATAATTAAGTACTCTTTCCGCTGTGAACGCTATTTGCATAATTTTTTAAAATTTATTAGAAGTTTCTTCGTGCCCGATAATATTTCATTTCAAAATATTAGCTGTTGTTATAAAAAAATTTAATTATTTAAATAGATATGTCATCGTAAATTTATGCGTAGATACCAACAATCAAAATTGATTGTACACTATTCGGACTATCGTCCTCATTTTTGTCGCCATATTTATGACAACGTTTCGGCTGTTGTATGCTCCGGCCTTCTTCAGGTGGTTTGAATGTCGAACTGAACCCTTTATTTCGCTCAGTGGGGTAGACTGTTCTAGTTCCACGTGCCATGTGTAATGGATGTCAGTTATCAGTTACTCCTGTTAATTCCCCTCTCCAAGTTCTCCACTGCCTTAACCGGGTATTGAACTCACACTCTTTCGGTCCTGCCACTGGATCTAACTTACGCCTTTATCCACTGTGCCATGTGTCATTAACATTAGATTTATAATACCCAGAAATTCATACACAGATGCCCTCAATTCCAATTAACATACGACAGGTTTTACTTGGTTATATGTTACTTGCGGAAAGAAGTAATCACAGACCTTAACTGTTAGGAGAGATGGATTAATTCCTCCCCCCAAAGATATTAGTTTTAAATTAATGAAAACTACCCCAGGCGGAATTTCTACTTGCTTAAACGATTCGATTTTCTGATCTGTTAACCATCAAGCTAACTTTTCATTTCTATTATAAAATTAGAATTATATTATTCTATAATCTATAAATAAGTCTTATGTTAGTTCTTAACCAATGAGAATCCTTTCACGTATGATTATCATTACATGACACGCTAACAAAGCGCCGAACCTTACAAGTTTTAAGTAAAAATTGTAAAATTCAGGGCTTAATCAAGTATATTTTTTCCTACTGTAAGAAATATTTAATTCCTTAGTGAAAGTTTTTAAAAGATCAAAAGTTATAATAGATTAATAATAGAGTTGTTAGTCTGCAATAAAATAAAAGGTTGAAATCTTGTTTTAATTACACCAGGTTCAAATGTATCAATGTTTAAATGCGATAATGATTGTTGCTTTCTCCCTTATTACCAGAATTCGCAGTGTCATTATGTAATCGTTAAAGTTTATGGAGGTTTTAACATATTTGTTTAATAAATCTTACTCCTGTCTTCTTTTATCGTATCCCTTTCAGAACGTGGCTGGTCATGGCTCTGCAAAATTTCCTTCATGTGTTGCTCTAAATAAAAATTAAGTTTTTACCTGCTCTTTTTGTCCCCACTCTTCAATGAATTCACATTCAAATTCATTAGGTAGGCTACTCTTTGTTTCCCTCTGCCCCTTTTGCCTTTCGTGAGTTTTAAATTTTCCAAGCCTCCTTTCTTCATAACGAGTCCCAGAGAATTTAACTATCACTTTTTATGGTGTTAAATGCGTACCCTTCTAGTTACCATTTTTTATTAGATCTTCCGTTGCTCGAAGATTCTGTTCATGATATTCTCATCATCCGTCTGTTGAAGTTTCAAGTTTCTTTTTCATCTGTAAGGAAATTGTCCAGAATTAGCTGCCATAGAGGAGAATAGACATGACACGGAAGTTCAGTACGCTTTTCTTTGTTCCTAGCAACAATAAAAATGATTTTGTTTTATCACTTTCCTTAGTTTCAGGAAGACCCCTCTTTCGCTATTGCGATGCCCCCACGCATCTCCATGACACCTTTTACATTGTCAGTTACCACTCAACCCAGATGGTTACATTCACAGGTTACATTACTGTAAGTTATACTAAACGTGTCAGTGTGGGTGCCAGTCTTTACATGTATGAAGACATAAAACACAAACACCATTATTTTACCAAGATATTTAATAACGATATACTCACTGACATTTATTCAATATATTATAAACAATTGAATGAACTACACAATTAATTAACATTGCATGTACTTCACAGCATGGCTGTTGTTAGATTTTGTATGGTTGGTCAATTTGAAGTGGAAATAAAAAGTTCGAAGTTCGAAATAAAAAGTTTCTTTCATTTCGGAACGGTACCATTATCCAATTCGTTAATAAAAGAAAGAAAACACTCATGATATTCAGAAAGCGACTCGGTCAGTGAAAAATTCTCTTTTCAAAACAAAAAATGTGTTTGATATGTTTAAATCGGTCAATAGCAGAATGATACCTTCTTCACATGATTATTTTTAATTAAATATTAACCCAAAGCCACTCAAGGTAGAGGGTTACTAAATGAGAATGGAATTAAGGGTGAAAATAAGTACATATTATGAAGATATGTAGATTAGATAACGGTTAACCCTAGACGAAGAGGTTAAAATTGTAGTGATCGGGAAAGCATCTTCCCAGGAGCCTTTTCCATAAAGTAGTTGTTCTCGGGAAGAAGCTGCCTGAGTAGAACTCCCTCCTTACCAATACGAAGGGAATGTTTTGACACTGTGTACGTGGAATGGCGGGTCCTGGATAAAAAGGTTCAAACTAGTGGAACTAACAAATCTAGCTCGTCCGAGCATTTGCTTTAGTAATGGCGACGCCTCGTCTGTGGGAAAGCGACTATGGGCTTGAAAACAAATTTGTGTAAACGCTTTTGAACTCGGCTGAAGACTAGGTAGCTCCTGTCCGGTGTATTTCTGTCCGGTGTATATCTGCTTTGATCAGACTTTTGTAAAGCTAGATGAATGGAGGAGGAGTCAGGTACCTATTGAAACGATGAAAGGAACCGACAAGTTTTTCATGCGTCTTTATCGATGGATCGTTAAACTTTAGGTATGGGCTGAACTTGAGTTCCAGTAGACATTCGAGACAAGGATCCTCATCGAGAATACAACCATTCATCATGACTGTAGAAAATTCAGTGTCGGCTCAGTGATGATGAAACGTTACTAACTTGGTTTTGAAGATGTTGAATCTTACAAGCCAATTCTTTCCCCTATTAAGCTGTCAGAACCAAATCAGAGGAAAGATCAGCTCCCAGGTCTAACCATCTTGATTTTCTGATATGCACTCATAAACTGTTGTATAATCTATAAAGATATTTACTAATGATTTGAGAATATTCCTGGGTAGAGCGTTTTTAATAAGAACAGAAAATTAGTAGACCCGAAAACAGAGACTCGGAAGACAATTGCATTGGTTGCATAGACTGGCCATTAACGACGAACTTCAGGAACCTACTCGATATGAAGGAATTGATAATTGTGATAACTCAGATGCCATAGCCGGAAAGTTTATGTAGCACCCGCTACTCCACGCCACGCCACGCCACGCCACGCCTTTTCACTGTGATAGAGCAGCCAGAAGAAAGTCACTACATTTCCACATTCAGCAGAGAAAGCTGATGGTATTAAGATAGTGAAATTTTGGTCCCGCTTCATCTTTTTACATAGCAGTAGATAAGTTCTACATTCGCCCGGTTCACACACCTCCTCTATCGTTTGAACAGGAGTAGAGGTTTACCCACTGTTTTCTGTCTAAGATTAGGCTTCCGGTTACTTCTAAAGTCTACTTCAACGTTATACTTCTAACATCTCAGTCTGAATTTGAAAATGTTATTTACTATTTTTTCTCTCTCCTAAATTGGAGTTGATAGGTTCGCTTATCGTCCGTTTTTTTTAGCAGTAGAGGTTTATCCTCTTTTCCCTATTTTGGATAATGTTTCCAGCTATTTCTAAAATCTTTTTATTCTCTTTTACTCCAAGCAGCCCCTTGGATCTTAGTGGCATTATCGCCTTTCTTGGGGCGTATTGATTAAAGGAAAAAAAGTCTTCATTTGTTTAATTTTTTAACATTTTTATACCAATACAAGGCACAAGAGACCCTCATTATAGAGGGTTACTGAATTAGGTATGTGATATGATATCGAAGGAAGTGAGGATTATGAGGATAAAGAGGATATATAGAAATTAACCCTTGACATGAAAATTGTAATATTCAGGGAATATTGTATACCAAACGGAATTCTGTTCCACAAAGTTGCAGTTTTGGTGGGAAAAGTTGCATGAGTGGAATGGAATGTGGAAGTGGGTGCGAGGGATTCTACTTCGTGGATGTGACATAGAGAATCCTCGCTGTAATGTTCTGAACTGGCGGATCTAAAGAGCGGAACTGATCTGAACATTTACAATGAAAATAGGGATAGAGTGATAAATTGGTAATTCCCTATTGCGTAAATGATTCTATCAAAGCTGGATAGTGAAGATTGGCAGCTCCAGCCCATTTTCAATCTAATCAAAGATAAAGCATTGTAGAAGACATCAGATATTTTCTGGGCCGTACAAAGAGCCAACCATTTTTTCCAGCATCATTAACGATGGAACGAGTTCCACATGGCCTTTCGTCAAGAAAGCTTCAAAATATGGAGGCTCTTTAAAAACACGACCATTCTCGGTGACGGGATGAAAGGTTACTAGCTTGGTTTTTAGAGGTATTAGTTAAAAGTCTGTTTTTCTCCATTGGGCCGTTAGAGCTTGGTCAGTAGAGAGATCACCTATAAGGCTATGAACATCTTTTGGAAGTGCTTTCGTGGTATCGTCAGCATATATTTTTACTAATGATCTGAGAATGTTCATAGGCAAATCGTTAATTGAAAAAGATGCAGAAAAAGGGTAAAACCGACGAGAAAATGTAGGGAGACACCAGAATTTTCTTCATGGGCTTCTGAAGATTGGCTATTAAAAAAAGAGATACTTCCAGAGATGCCATAAAGTGTAAGCAATCCTTTTATTACATTTTGTCAAAAGCCTTTGAGATATCTAATGCTTTGGTTTGGTTTGGTTTGGTTTGGTTTGGTTTGGTTTGCCGACAAGATTTTTATTTCTGGTAGTATTTTTTTTCTTAAAAAATATATTGCTGCTAATAATGTATTGCTGGTAATAATATTTTACAAAAATGAATTGCTGGTATGAAAACCTATTTTTAGACTTTCGTAGTGTTTTGACCACAGTTTGGGGGTTAACTATTTTCCCATAGCTGGGACCCTAACAGATGCTATCACACTACTGATCAGAGGCCTTGCTGCCGGATGTTGTTTATCGTCTTACCCCGGACGGGGAGATATCTAAGGCAATGGCTAATGTGATATAACTAACATGGTATGCTTCAGCGATTCTGAGCGTAAGGACATTTAAAACATCAGTAGTAGACGTAGAGGAGCGAATCCCATACTATTTGTTGCGCAGAAGGTTGTTTGTGTAAAGTTGAACAACTCCTTGTTGATAATAGCCTTAAATAGTTTACTAACGACACAAAGAAGCCTGGTGAGGCGATATTGCAATGAGGATGAACGTTCATAAGTATTCTTGAAAACGGCATAGAGCTGACAAATTCCATCGAATTGGGAAATATTCCTCCTTCAGACAATGGTTAAACAATTTTGCCAAGATTGGAGATTAGGTTCTCAAGAACAACCACCGGGATATTATCTGGACCAGCAGCCATGGTATAGTCAAGATTTTGGTGAGTCTGAAAACTTCTCCAGTGGAAATCACATAAGCTTGATCTCCGGAAAGTCAGGTAAGAGATAACATTGATCTAGCGTGTAGTTTGAGCCAAAGTTCATTGCAAAGGCTTGTGAATGTCAGTTTATAAGAGAAAATAAGTGTAGAGGGTCCCAGGGAAGCTGTCACTGCCATTTCAAATTATGAAATAAAATGTCTACGAGTCAACGTTCTACAAAAGTTTCAAAAGGATTCCATTTCTACAGATAAAATGTAGACATATAAATGACACACTTCTAATATTAGACCTGAATTATACCAAACCTTAAAATATTTTACAAAGATCTAAAAAGTAAATTTCAATGTGTGAATTTTGATTTGTAGAAAAGCCACCACCTAAATGTACTTTTGGAAACTTTTTAAAAAGTTTTTTTTCTTTTTTTTTTGTAAACAAATAAAAAAAAAAAAATCAAGACTAAAGCAAAAAAGAAATAGGCATCTGTTTTTTGAATTCCATAAAATTTGTCAGGAAATAAAAAGAAAAGAAAGAAACAGAAGGTAAATAGAAGTTCATAAGAAAGAAAGAAAGAAAGAAAGAAAGAAAGAAAGAGTGGAAAAGAAAAGACGAAAAAAAAGAAAGTAAGGAAAATTCAAAGAAAGAAAGAATGAAACGAAAGTTTAAAGAAAGAAAGAATGAAGTAGTAAGCAAAACAGGTGTTTTGCTATCATTGTCTTAGCATGTCCTGCACCTTGATTTTTGCACACCTGAGTCGCATATTTGCACTCGGAGCGGCAATTAATTTAAACTCTTTGAAGTGAGACTTTGACAACAACATTGCAATCATTTCCTCCTCCCTCTCACCTCTTTCCACATTCTATATTTCTAAATACACGCACATATTTCACTCTTAAACCAACACACAACTGTAAGTATATATATATATATATATATATATATATATATATATATATATATATATTAGTGCGGCCACGTCACAAGTGAATGTGACAAAATCAATTTAAAGTGGGTTTACATGCAAGTCCTTTTGGGGACGGCTCAGGTGTCGGGCAATAAATCCAACCCCTCCCGACGAAGAGTTATTGCCTGGAGATGGATGGCCCTCGGGAGGTTCAGATAATATCATTTCGAAACTTTCCCGGCAAAAGCCAGGTAAGTATATACATATATATATATATATATATATATATATATATATATATTAATGGATTTTATTTTTTAATCAAAATATTATATTTTTACAAGTACTGGTTTTTTATTTTAAACAATATTTATTTCGTCTACTGGCCTTGCAGAGTTCGAATTCCTGTTGGGTTCGTTATATTCACTTACGCGCAAATACCGTTGAAAAAGGTACGATGCACCTCTTACCCTTCCAGCTATGGGTTAATTCGTGAGACATGTACTACTAAATCATTATTATCTCTAAAGATAAAAATAAAATATTTAGATTTCGCCATTAAATAACACATATAATTTGATATGTCATTAAACAGAAACAACCAAACCAAAAACCGTTGTTTATTTTTTTTGTGTGTGTGTGTGTGTGTGTGTGTGTGTGTGTGTGTGTGTGTGTGTGTGTGTGTGTGTGTGTTAAATAAAAACGCTGGAAACCTTTGCCCACCATAAAACTGACTGAGAAAGAAAAAAAGAAAATGACTAAGAAAGAAAGTAGATAATTAGGTTGTTGAATATCGTTGACTCACTATGTACTTTTCCCAAAAGTCTTGTATATATTGCAGAGAAGTGTTTTCCTGTTGGCCCTTCACTCTTCTGTGTTGAAATTCCTGACTATATGAATGTAAACGGACATCAACATTTTTCCCTAAATGTCACTGTTTATTGCCACTTTAAAGACATTTTTTTTACCGTTGGAAAATAAAGGCTAAAAGCTTTCACCCACAAAAGGCAAAGGTGAGACGCCTGCAGGTCTATGCATGCGGAGTTGTCTTCCTTTTGCACATGAGCATTACAGCGCAAGTGTTAGTGAGAGGAAAATCAGAGATATTCTAAGTGAGTGAGTTAGTGAGTAAGTTAGTGAGTGAGTTAGTGAAGGGGATGTACGTGAAATCTGTTTGGTAGCTGAAATATTTGTGTATGTTTTTTTTTTGCTTTTTGTTTTTTGGGGGGGCGGGGGGCGATACTAGTGGTTTGGTGTTCGAAATCAGGTAAAAGTACGGGATTTCGGATGCTGATTTTCTATGCCAAAAGAACCATCAAAACTCCTAGCCGAGTCCCGCAATACGATCTTCCTTTCCCCGCCATTTGTTTCTCAGCTTCAGTCACTTCAGTCACTTGCCCACCGCCTTATTGTAACATCCTTGTGTCTTTTCTATAAATACTTTCATAGCAGTTTTTCTGATGAGCTTTCTTCTTTCGGGTCTTGACTTTAATTTAAGCACAGTACTAGATTGGCGGCTCGGTCTCCTCATTTAACTGCTGAAATTCTTAGATGTAACCCTAAGTTTGATGCTTAACAGTTCTTCCACCGTCTCTTGTTTTCCAGGCAAACTTGGTCTTCAAATGTCTGTCGTTATATTTTGTCTTCTTAAATGATATTCATTTGTCCCTGTCTATCCTTAAAAAAACTTTTTCTTTTTCTCATATTCTTTCGTACTCAGTAACCCTTGCGTCTTAGTGCCTTTATTACCTTGCTTGAAGGTGAAATAATTAAAAATATTAAGGGTAAACAGAGGAAATATGAATAAGATAAGAAGAAAAAAACATGAAAGCTTTAAAGTAACAGAGTTGAACAGAAGAAAAATTTAAATCAAGAAAATTCTTAACTCGCTGAATGACGTTCTAGAAAATTAACAAGTTTTTCTTTTTTTTTTTTTTTAGTAAAATGTATACACTTGCTCTGGGGATCCTGCTATATATTTAGAGATTCTGGAAAAAATCAAAAAAAGTATATGCAATGTTATTGGTCCTTACCTGGCATCTCGGTTTCAATTTCTTTCCCATTGCCATAACGTAGCTTCCCTGTGCCTTTTTTTTTTTTAGAAATACGTTCATGCTAATTGTTCAGATGAACTTTCCGTTATGGTAACTAGACTTTATGAATTTAAGCGCAGTAGTAAATTGGTGACAAGGTCTCATTATTTTACCGTTGAAATGGCTAAATGTAACTGTAAGTTCTATGCTAACAGTTTCTTCTATTGCACTTCTCGCTTGTGGAATTTATTTTACACCACAAATTCATACTTTTTCAATATTATCCCCCTTCGTCTCAGTACACTTAATCCAGTGATGAATATTAATCACATAAACAAATAGAGAGTGAATTTTACATCGAAATTCTGCTAAGAAATAAGATTCCGGCTACGGAGATTTTGATCCACTCTCATAAATGCAATTTCTCTTGTCCTATTATTCTGCTGAACAGGCTGGTACCCGCCATCGTGGAACAGCACTTTCCAGAGAGTCAGTGCAGCTTTAGAACCAACAGGAGCACCATCCTTGGTATGACGATAAACTACATCCACGTCCTGGGTAAGACGATAAACTGCGTCCTGCAGCAGGATGTTTTGAGAAGCGTGGAACCACCTCTTAATTGCTAGTGTTCCCACGTTCACCCTGACCCGGGGTGGTAGCACCTGTTAGGGTCCCAGCTATGGGAAAATAGTTAATCCCGAAACTGGGGTAAAAACACGATGAAATTGTAAAAATAGGTTTTAATACCAGAAATACTTTGTAAAATATTATTATCAGCAATAACTTTTTGAAGAAAAAACTATTACCAGCAATACATTTTGGAAAAAAAAAATTACAAGCAATAATATTTTCGAAAAAAATTATTACCAGCAATACATTTTTGAAGGAAAAAATTATTACCAGAAATAGATTTTTGACAAAACAAAATCTTACCAGCAATAAAAATTTTGTCGCCATTAAATAACCCATTGAGGCTGATATGCTGTAAAACAAAACAAACCAAACCAACAGGAGCACAACACACGTGGTGTTTGTACAGACGTGTGGGGTACAACAGACACCTGAAGAAGGGCACTAATATCAGTGTGTATAGAGCTATTATATTCGCCACTCTCCTATACTGCTCGGAGTCATGGGTCACTTACCGACACCACCCGCGACTCCTCGAACGATCCTTAACATAGACTGGAGTGACTTTGTCATCATTATTGAAGTCCTTAAAAAAGCAGAGACGACCAGCATTGAGGCCATGCTACTGAAGACCCAGCTACGCTAGGCTGGACATGTTTCCAGGAAGGAGAATCATCACCTGCCTAAAATTTTATTGTACGGCGAGCACTACACTGGATATCGCGGTAGGGCACGAAAGAAGCGATTCAAAGATTATCTGAAAAAATCCTTTGTTGCATGTCAAATCAACCATTGCCAATGGTCAACCCTAGCTGAGAACCGTGGCGCTTGGCGTCTGACCACCAACCATGTTTTCTCCTTCTTTGAAAATACCTGCAGGGTCGCTCTCAGGGACAAGAGGCAGAAGAAGAAGTACTGTAACGCTATGCTATCGATCCTAGGCCGGGCTTTTAACTGCAACTACTGCGACCGTGTATGCCGGTCCTGCATTGGACTTATCAGTCATAAACGGACCTGCATACGATGTGTATAGACTCCATCTTGATCTTCGTTTTGCGAAGCCAAGCCATGATTATTAAAATACACTGTTCCTATTCGCGGTCTACGAATAAATTGCAAAGAGACTCTTTTAAAATACTGCAGACGTTTTTTAACGAATTAATCTGTCGTTGTTATTGATTTGGATCGTGCTTTTTACAGCTTAAACTACATTATATTAAGATATTTTCATTTGCAATGCACCTGCAATTTCTTCCTCTTTCCCGCGCTCCCAATTCTCTCTCTTTTTCTTTCTCTTTCTGTTTATTCTCTCAACTGCAAGACCCCGAGATGAAAAAGTTATTTAGAATATTACAACATATGATTTTCATTTATGTTACGAAAGAATGGTTGCCAGAAGAATATTTGGTTTCCTAAACAACATTGTAATTTTATTACCCGATGCAACTTTTTGATTGATGCCAGATGTAGTAGTACATAAATGTACGCAAGTAAAATACGCGTTCGTATTTACTAATTTATCTAATATTTATTCTTTTCCTGTCCATCTTGGTGCGTCCCGAAAATAACTTGCCTCGAACTACGAGGGAATTTTATCTAATATTTACAATGTAGGACTCAACCCTTTTAAAAGTAACAGTTCGTTCGGAACAGGATGTTTAATCTCGGTATATTTCATTCGAGTGACAACTCTTATCTTCAATCCAAAGAAGGGATAAAGGCTTACAAGTTTTGCTCTTCTTCTTCTTCGCTGTGTTTGATGTCGCATTTAACTTTTTTACTTTTTTTTTTTTGTATCTCCAAATTGTAATTCGCATGTTGGGCTCGTGTTTTTTGCTGAAAACCATATATTCTGACATCTTACGATTGATGTTTAGTCCTTTCTTCTCGCTTTCTTTAGCCATCTTCTGTAGAAGTTCTTGTAGTTTCCTTTATATGATTGCTATCAACATTGCATACCTAATGTTGTTAAGATTGTGAAGTTCCAATATGCGTATATATAGGGCGAGAACAAAAAATATCCAGTCTGCTGCCATAGACTGACAGACAGAAATAGATATAAAATTAAGAGGAAAAATGTTTTAAAATTTGTTATTTTTTGCTCATTTCTTAAAAGTACGTTTACAACGATTCATGCATTACTACATTATCCTCATCTTCATTGCCATATTCACAACGTTTCGGCCGTTGTACGCTCCGGCCTTCTTTAGGGGATTGGAATTTCGAACCGAACCCTTTATTTCGTCCACCGGGGCAGGTTGTTCTAGTTCCATGCCTCTTCCGGGCGTCTTAGTTATTTCCCTTTAACTCAACTCTCCAAATTTTGGTTTACCACTGCTGTGGCCTGGTATTGAACTCACAACTCTTTGCGTCTAGTCACTGGATCTAACCAACGTTTAACCACTGGACCATGTGTCCTTGAGGACACATGACCCAGTGGATAAAGCTACCCCGGTGAACAAGGCCCAATGTATAACTCTACCTCTACTTGGAGGGGGGAATTAACAGGAGATAACCGATAACTGACATCCATTAAACATGGCACATGGAACTAGAAGAGTCTACCCCCGTGAGCGAAATAAAGGGTTCGGTTCGAAATTCCAATCATCTGAAGAAGGCCGGAGCGTACATCGGTCGAAACGTTGTGAATATGGCAATGAAGATGAGGATAGCAGTCCGAATAATGTAAGTAATGCAAGTAATCGTAATACCACATCTCAGAAATATAGACAGATACAAGGGTTCTATTAACTAAAATGATTTTTTATCTTTAAGAACTTTAATATGGAAAAATGTCGGAAATTTTTATAGATTGTTATTACATCGGTAGAAAATTTCGCTAGAAACAAAGTAAGTGGGGCTCATCTGCTACGTAATTCCAGTCCTCTTTTATGGCAGTAAATGTTGCACAATCACCTTACAGATGAAGAAGAAACTTGATGCAACAGAAACTTGGTTCTACATAAGTATGCTGAGAATGCCATAGAGGGAACATGTGAATAGCAAGGAAGTTTTGAAGAAAATTGAAGCAAAAAGAACGCTTATACTTAGAATTAGAAAGAAACCGTTGAAATTTCTAGAATGTATAATGAGAAAAGAGTGCTTGGAGAATTTGATACTCATAAAACAAGACAAGAGAAGGAGTGGGAAACAGCTAGTAATTTACATAAGAAGCTTGTGAAAATGGATAGATGTAAATGGGATGGGCAAAAAGACAAAAGGGCTAACAGTTACAAAGGATAGGAAGTTGTGGAGAGCCATCATAGCCTACTCCGTGAAGTGATACGGCCCATAGATTGAGTGATTGATTTGTTTTTTACGGCTTATCAACCATTTGCAGGTTATTTCAAAACAGAAAATATTTTTAGATTTTAAGAATTAGAGGGAAATAATGATTTTTACTGATACAAGTTCTACTAATTAACTCATTCCAATCAACTGAAGAAGGCCGGGGCGTACAACGGTCAAAATGTCGTGAATATGGGGAAGAGGTATTTGCGCGTAAATAAATATAATGAACCCGATTGGTATTGAAACTAGGCTCTCCGATTTCCAATGCCAAAACGTTATCCATTACACCATCCGCATGTCCAACCATACATCACGTGGTATTCTCAAGCGGTCACCTATCTAGGTACTGACCAGGCTCGATGTTGCTTAACTTTGGTGATCGTAGGAGAACCGGTGTTTCAACGTGATATGACTGTAAAGCCCACGGCGTATAGAGGAGGACGAGGTAGGCAGACGAAAAACAAAAGTTACGAGACTTGTATAAACCCTTCCAGATAAAGAGAACTTGCCTTTTAGACTTAACATTCGAAAGCCTGGTTTTGAGTTGGCTTCGAACTCCGACCAAAAGCGTTATTGGTAAATACGGTGTTTACTCGTTCCCCCACCAGGACGAGATGTGACACAAGGTCTTTTTAAAGTGGAGACCCGAGCGCGTGCACCCGGGCAAGGGACAAAAATTTCCCCCAGTCCCCGCAACGGTCTTTCGGGCTGACTTCTGTGCGAGCACCGATCCCTCCCTCTAGTGCAATGGGAGGGCGCGGCCTCGGGCAGCTGTTCCCCAGGGCTGGACACCTCTCAGTATAATTTTCTCAGTTGCCCCTCAGTCCTTTGAGAGAGAGAAGCTCCTGAGCGCACTCTGCCCAAAGACAGAGACGCAACTGGGAGATGGTAAGCCTGCGTTAGAAACTACTCCAAGGAGGAATTTATACGCTAAGTGATTTTCCAAACGTAGCTTAGATGTGGCACAAGGCCGAAAGTAGAGGGCACCCAGTGAGGATTGAACTCACTACTTCGTCGTAATTGTTCTAGCGAGACAAGCTTGCTAACCATTACACCGCCTTGAGGTGCCCGTTGTTGGGAAATACGCAACAATATCAATCACAAAGCAGACCTACTGGAATGTATAAGTTGAATCACGTAGGGTTTAGCATCCCTTATTATACTTTAGCTATAGATTATTTTATTTCCATCGACCGAGATCAACGAACTATTTGATGAGTACAACGTATCTGTGCGCCAAGAAACTGGCCTAACAATTTGAGAAAGCAAAAACTAAGTAAAAGTTATAAATCCGAATGATTGCGTCCATCTGTGCCAATGGCGGCTGCTTCTAAATAACGCATGCGCTGTTATTTCTGTTATTTGGTCAGTGCGGCTTTAAGCACTCGTTATTTTGATTTATGGCCGTATAGCTGAAAAGCAATCGAGCGTAGACAGTAGATTTCTGTCGGTGGAGAAGGAATGCGGTGTCGATGATAACAGACTAAAGAATGGAAATAGAGAAAGAAACGAATCAAAAAGAAAGCTGCATATTTTAATAATGTTCCCTGTTTCATAATTCATACGACCACTATCTGTCTATATTTCTAAGATGAGGTGTTATGTACACTATTTACATTATTCAGACTATTGTCCCCAAGGACACATGGCACAGTGGATAAGGGCGTCAGTTAGATACAGTGACAGGACCCAAAGAGTGTGAGTTCAATACCTGGTTAAGGCGATGGAGAGGGGAATTAACAGGAGATAACTGATAACTTACATCCATTAGACATGGAACGTGGAACTAGAATAGTCTACCCCAGCGAGCGAAATAAAGGGTTCAGTTCGACATTCCAACCATCTGAAGAAGGCCAGAGCATAATTATTGTAAAAAAAAAAACGGCCATTCTTATCCCATAACTAACAATGGATGCTTACTAAACAAGGATGCGTCCCTCAGAAAACACTACCATCCTTCACAAAGATTGATGTGGCGATGTGTACGGCTTTGATATCTAGATATATGGCCGAAGGTAATTAGAAAATTCTCAATGACTCATCATAAAAAGTTAATGGTCTGTATCGATCGCTCTCATGTTATATATATTACCTGTATAATTTTCGGCCAATGATATCTAATCAATTTCTATTGGTAGACGAACAATAATTTAAAAAATCATCAAACTTGGACCTTCGTTCCCGCAAAATGCGGACTATCAAAAGGACGGCTTTTCCGTTGACACCGATAGCATTTTAACTACCTTCACTCCTTTACAATTTTCATTGTTTTAAGAAGCGATGATTAGAATTGTAACGACATATGAAAGTGAATTTATCCATTTTTTGTTCGTGAGAATTGACAACAAAAATAATAAACACTATTTATTAATTAGATTATTTATTTAGCCTGTTTATAATAAACAAATAGACTAAATAAATAATCTAATAAATAAATAATGTTTATTATTGTATAAATTGTATGTTGAAATGGCTGGCAAAACATTGGCTAATTGCCAATCGATTCAAAATTTATAAAATGATAAATAATAAGGATTTCCTTTATTGTTGGTCCACATAATTTAATAATTTAGTAAATGTTTATAAATTTATGAATAAAAAATGATAAATATTGCCTTGTATTAATTTTAATACAAATGTATTAGTTTTCGAATGTTGTAGATATAAAATTATTCTTGTAAATAATCAATCTAATAAATAATGGTGCTTACTATACAACACAACAGACGCCGTTTAAATCAAAGTGTTATTGGTAGAGAAATTAACATCACCAATCAGAAAAAAGTAAAGCTTTATTTTTCTAGAGCCTACTTTCGGGAATGATTTCTTGTAAACCCCAGAGATTTTGACTTTCAGCGAGCAGAGATTAGACTGTTTCCAATCTGTTTCAAACACAAGAGAAGACGTGGTTATATAGCTTTTAACACCTACCACAAGCATGTGGTAAAAGAAACAAGTGTCAGCCAATCATCTCCATCAACAACCAAGACGGTCAGTGAATCTTCGCTGACGATCAAAGTTTTTCTTAAACTCAACTTTTTTTCTTTTTTTTTTTTTGATTAACTACTCAAAGACTAACTCAACTAAAGACTATTTTTACTCATTTTTTACTCTTTTGAATCTATGTGCTTATGCTTGTAAAAACAAATGATTTATTCAATAGACATGTTTTCTTTATTTTTATTTTATTATTGTTTGGAATTCGGACGTTCTGGTTTTTAATATAAAAAAAACCTTGGACGACTAAATTTCTTACAGTGCTGCAAAAACAACTTAGGCCTTTGTTCATCCTGTTGGCGTACATTAAATAATTCTTTTAGTTTATAAAAATTTGCAACAATATATGCACACTGAGTAGACGGTTTTGTTAATTTAATTAAATCTTTAGAAACTTTCAATTTCCTTCATGTTTACGACGAACAATATTTTATTCATCCTTTGTTATCAGATTCTTTTGAGATAACAAAAATATGCAATTATGCTAATTTAATTAATTAATTATCATTTATTTTTGCTTATGTTTTATTCTTAAAAAATGTATTGTAACATATATTTTTTTATATTTTTTTATGCACAATATAATTGCAAATTTAAATATTCATCTTCATTTTTGACTACAGGTGCATATATAAGAAAATATTCAACCTGCATAAATATACATATAGAAAAAAAGCATCATTTCTAACTTCACACAACTATAATCTTTGGCGACATGTTTCAGTTAAACGAACGTAAAATGTTTCTCATTGAATAAGCATCACGCCCAGAGATTTGGGGATTGTGGCGTGACAGAAGGGCGTATTTAATTTTGATATAATCCAAAAGGTTCAGAGCAACCGACAGATGATTCATGTTATCAATAAAGCCTTTTTATACATCTGAACTCCTTATGTGTGATTTCACATGGTATATACACTGTGCTTCACTATTACTCAAAGAAAGCATCCAAAAAAACTTTGAAACGGAGTTTATTTTCTTTCTTCTCTGTGTACAAGATTTTCACTTTTCTTTCTGAACGTTTGATAAAAGGAGACAGGTGTTTTGAACATCTGTAATATATAATTGCATAATTTACGTTTTCTCTCTGACAAAAGAAAATACATTAGACTCGATTACTTTGAGCTAAATTTGAAGCCATTACCAGTGTCTTTGAAAAGAAATTTCAAATTCGACGATGATTTGCGTTGTCAAATACAATTATTGATATAATCAAATAGCAACATTTCATTTATAATATAAATATGTATAAAATAAAAGCATATATATATATATATATATATATATATATATATATATATATATATATATATATATATATATATATACTAGCATAGTACCTGCCAAAATGATGATAATATTTACAGATGCATCAGCAATGCTCTCAAGGACCAGAATATATAGGCGCTCTGCCAAGAATCAGTGTCGTCCTTCGGATCAGAGAGCACTTTATGAAAAATATTACACAATATATATATATATATATATATATATATATATATATGTATATATGTATGTGCGTGTGTGTTTGTGTGTGTGTTCAATTATTTTGTTAAATCCAGTCAAAAACGTCTGCCTGTTTAATTTTTCAATTTTTGAAGATATTCACCAGGATTTAATATTAAATAAACTAACCCAAGTTCATGTTTTTCTGTCTTTTTTCAAGTACTTCCTACCGCCTCAGTCATTATCAAGAACTTTTCTTTCCATAATAACAGTACAATATTCCGACGTACCCTAATAAATGAGAAGTTCTTAATAATGGCTGAAACCGTCGCAAGTACTTGAAAAAGAACAAAACATGGGACAGTTTGTCCTCTATTTTTATTTTAACAAAAAAATAAAATTAAAGAGACATAGCTTAAATTTAATAAAACCTTTTTGTGTGAATTCTTACCGCTTAATTATACTTTATATATATATATATATATATATATATATATATATATATATATATATATATATATATACATACATACAAGCAGATTTGGTCAAATAATTTAGACGTATTAAACTATTTTACTTTTAATCCTTTCAAGTTCATGAATTAATTTCTTGGTGGCTATAGAAAATTGATCAAGAAAAATACTAAAATTTCCTTTCAAATAATTTTTATTTTCCCAAGTATTTTCAATCACATCTGAGACCATCTTCAGTGGTGGGGAGTTAAGATATCTGTGGATGTGCAGACATTAGCTCCATAAATTCAAAATATTTTTTCCAGTTATCCAAGTTACCAAGCCTGCTTGAATGTAAATATGCTGCCTATATATATATATATATATATATATATATATATATATATATATATATATATATATATATATATAGGTGTATTTAGACAGCAAAAGCAAAAATTCTTTCGAACAATTTTTATTAAACAATATCCTTCAGCGAACAAGGGCACTGGCTCAACAATTTTTAGTCCTCGGCCATCTTGTGACTTAGTTTGTTTGTTTTGTTATACGGTATATCAACCTCAATGGGTTATTTAATGCCGACAAGGTTTTTATTGCTGGTAATAATTTTTGTGGAAAAATCTATTGCTGGTAATATTTTCTTTTTCAAAAAAGTATTTCTGGTAATAATGTTATTGATGGCAATTTATTTTTCAAAAATATATTGCTGGTAATAATTTTTTCCAAAAATGTATTGCTGGTATTAAAACCTATTTTTACACTTTCATAACATTTTGACACCAGTTTGGGGGTTAACTATTTGCCCATACCTGAGACCCTAACAGCTGCTACCACCCCGGGTCAAGCTGGACCTGGCAACACCAGCAATTAAGAGGTGGTTCCACGCTCCTCAATGATCAAGAGTTCTTATTGTTGGATGTAGTTTATTGTCTTACCCAGGGCGCGGATGTAGTTTATCCTCTTACCCAGGACTTGTGACTTAGTAACACTCATATCAATGCATTGTCTATGCTTGAGCTTGTAACGCTCATGCTTCCAGCCATAAGGTGTAGCGTGGTGAAAAAGTCCACTGCAACTGATTGTCATTTCGGGGAAATGCACATGTGCTACTTGTCTTCCAACCATTTTCTTTCAACGATTTGGATTGTCGCTCTTCCAAAGACTCGGTGGTCAGTTCGAAGAATTGCTGCAAATGTTAGATGTAATGTGTCGGTGGTTCAAATGTGGATGCATAGATACTTACTAAGATTAAGTTATTCTGGCACAAAGCCACAAATGTTGACCGACCTCACAACTGTAGTAATGATTTATATGGGTAACCTTCAGTGCAGACGAAAGCAATTTATGACTTATGACGCTTGTTTATCGTTGACTGTTTACGACCATTTTAGTTCCATTAAAAAAAACATTGCGTTGAGTAATATTAGTTAAGGTTAGGTTAACTAGGTTGATTTTACATGTCAACCATCGGATTGGGGTTATTTAATGTTAAATGTTGTATGGGGCACCCAGTGAGGATCGAATTCACTACTCAGCAGTAATGGTCAACCAGACAAGCCTCACTAACCATTATCTCATGCCGAGAGGCCTAGGTCCCATTTAAGTGTTATATTCATTTAACTTCAAGAATTTAATTTGCTATTCTCTGTCTACAGCAGTGGTTCCCAAACTTTTTTCTTTCATTTTCGGAAATAAAATTTGCTTGTGCCTCACAAATTTTTATGTGATAAAAAATACATTTAAAAATAAAAAAAACAGAGAGGGGATTAAAGGGAGATAACTGCGGATTCAAAGTCAAAGCTTTAGCACTGATAACTCTCTCCTCCAATTTGCAGACCTTAGTTATTATATTCTTAACTGGTATAATGCAAAAATACTGCAATGATAAAATCGGTCAATAATTATTTATAATTATTTATATTGGGACTCATTCATGCAATTGCATGTAATCTTACTTATTATAAAACGCAGATTGTGTGTGTGTGTGTGTGTGTGTGTGTGTGTGTCTGTACGTTTATATATTGGATCAGATTTCCTACATTTTTCAACCGATTTCAACAAAACTTCACAGAACTACGTGGTGGTTCTAACAGCGCCAAAAATTAGAAAAACACAATTGTTTTTGCACGAAATCAATTTGAAAACACAATTAAGAGGCATCGCGAGAATGAAAGGGGGACAACTCATATCGAGTTATACTTATTATAAAAACCCAGGTTGTGTGTGTGTGTGTGTGTGTGTGTGTGTGTGTGTGTGTGTGTGTGTGTGTGTGTTCGTTTATATATGGGATCG
Organism: Acanthosepion lycidas; assembly: GCA_963932145.1. Lineage (NCBI taxonomy): Eukaryota > Metazoa > Mollusca > Cephalopoda > Sepiida > Sepiidae > Acanthosepion > Acanthosepion lycidas. Next base: position 20,385,133 of record OZ010582.1, on the reverse strand, counting down.
GATTTCCTACTTTTTTCAACCGATTTCAACAAAACTTCACTTTTTTTGGCAGCTAGTGTTTCTTATTGTCTTGCACACTTTTTTCTTTATTTTTACATTCAGAATGCTTTAAAAATTTCATTTACAAGACAATTGTTTATAATAAAATTCTATTCAATCGATAGACTCATAACGATTGAAAACAATGTTTTTGTTTGAGTTTGGGTTTGACCAATTCGTAAAAAAATAAAATAAAACTAATTAAGACATGTCCGTCAACCTTAAACAATAATCTTTGTCAATTTTATTTTTCAGTCTTTATGATGGTCGATACTTGATCTATCTCTTATTGTTACATCCCCGGCAACGCCGGACTCTACTGCTAGTCTATAATATTTTAAATTTTGAAATCATATTTTTTTTTTTTTGGCTTATGAATTTAAAAGAAAATGTTTCGAAATCATTGATTGTCTTTCAATCATTCCATCTCACCTGCTATCCTCTTCATCCGTACCTATGAAGAGCTCCATATCGTTTGGGAACCACTTGTCTACGGTGATGTTTAACAATGAATACGTACAGACTTATAGAAAAACAAAACAATGACAGACATTGGCAAGGAAGTTAACCGACTGAATAAACAATGTTAAATTATAAAAAGACAAAGAAGCTATGAAAACAATAAAAGAAAAAATAGAACACAAACAAACAAGAATAGTGTACAACAAAATCTAAAATCAAATATAAGACTTTAAAATTATAAACTAAACAACAATATATGGTTAATTATAAAACGAAAGACAACTTTTTTTTTAAATGGTAGCAAATGGTGGAGCTACACGATGTCTAAGCTTTTATTAAAAAGACTATTCTCTTCTCGTTTCAGTGTAATGGACTGAATCGAGAAAAGAATAGTCTTTTTCATAAAAGCTTAATTATCAATAGCTAAGGAGCCCTAGTAATACCTCTTGATATTACCAGGTGTTGTTGATTACATGTCATCATATTAGAACTATTCAGATGCATCGTTTGTCCGATCTTGAGTTCCCTTGGTATATTTATGGAGTCATCATATATTTGACAAAATAAGCCGACTTGAATTGGTTATAGGCCCTTAGACATTTCTTTTCGTTTCTGTGGCGATGTTTTCTGCGTCACAGTTGCAGTATTTTATACTGTACGATTTACTTTCAGAAGCCCACATGATATTTTCCACGGAATGTACCGTTTATTCAACAATATGAATCTCATTTTGAATTAAACTACCAGATGATAATGTTGGAACGAAGCAATATTTATACCATTTTAATCACGGGACTACAAAAAGATTTAAGAATATAATAAGAAACTTTGTAAAACGTTTGACCTTCAATGTTTTGCTTTTAAGAAGAAGATACAAAACAAGGAATACTTAAGGTGGATGTTTCCTTTTTAATTGGCTGTCAGTTCAGCTTCGTGTTCGTCTTTACAAGCAAGAGAAGAAGAAGAAAAAAAACAAATGACAGACATTGGCAAGGAAGTTAACCGACTGAATAAACAATGTTAAATTATAAAAAGACAAAGAAGCTATGAAAACAATAAAAGAAAAAATAGAACACAAATAAACAAACAAGAATAGTGTACAACAAAATCTAAAATCAAATATAAGACTTTAAAATTATAAACTAAACAAAAAATATATGGTTAATTATAAAACGTAAGATAACATTTTTTTAAATGGCAGCAAATGGTGATTTTACATGTCCAATATTGTTATTCAAGTAAATGTTTTCACTGTAAATTTGATATTAATCAACTGATGTTGCAAAAGATTTCAGGATATATTTATGTTATTATATATAAATATAACGTGAATTTTAGATTATTATTTGATGAGAAAATATTTATAACTTTAGTATGACATTTTATTATGTAACTCAAGGTCGTTGTATAGTGCCGTGGGGCTTAGGGCTTAAAATGAACCGTTGATTTATCCACGCCCAGAAGATTAATGACGGATGATAAAGACAAGGTAACACACGGGTAATTTTAACAAAATAAGATAAGGAATATATTCACGAATTTACACTCTTAAAGTAGTTTCAGTAGCTCGTTTCAGAAAAATAAATCAGAATTCTTAAAGGCCGTAGTTTTAACGAATTGTCATGAAAAGGAAATGTTCATACAACAGATTCAATGATCAGACACCAAATAATATTCAAAATGTTTAAAACAAAAGTAAGATAGTTCGCTTCTCATCGAAGAGATATATATAATTAAAAGTAGACGAAGAGAAATAGTTTGAAATTCTTAGCTTTCTTTGATTGTTGAGAGAAAATTATTTGAAGTGTCCCGTGCTGTTCAGTGGCCGATAATATAATTAGCAAGTAATTTTATAATGGCGAGAATTTGAACGCTGATCTCAAGGAACTGAAACAAATTCTTTCACATATCTTCAGACGCTTTTCTCTGATTAATTTAATTTTTCTCTTAATTTTATATGAAAAAAAGTATCGGTACTTTCTTCTACTTCTCTGCTAATTTCTGTGAAAGCAAGGTTTTCATTGATCCCAAAACAATTTCACATAGGCTTGCGAATTTCTTTCCTTTTTCTTCTCAGCTCACCGATCAATTTCTGTGAAGGCAAGGTTTTCACTGCTTCAGAGAATATTTCTTACAGACTCGCAAATTCATTTCCTTCTTCCTCTTCAGTCCTCCGAATTCGAAGAGAGTCGGTGAAGGTAGTTATTATTATTTTGCACAATCTACAGTTGATCATATAGCATTACTAAATCAATGTAATCGTATGGTTACTAATTTTTCGTTACTATTAACTTTATATTTTTGGGTACGCGTGTTTAAGTAGACTTTCCTTTTCTGTTCTTTGGGGTTTTTTTGGGGGGGAGGGGGGTTTATTAGTGGAATTAATGTCAACCGGAGGCACGGTTGAGTAATGGTTAACAGCTCGTATTGAGGAATCGGAGAGCCGAGTTCGAATTCCAGTCGGATCCATTACATTTACTTACGTGCTAATACCTTTGGGAAAGGTATGAGTCTTCTTCTTCTTCTCCCCCAGCTATGGGTAAATAGCATTATTTTTGAATAAAGTATCTTGTTTATGTTTTAGTATTGCGCATAGAAGCTTATCCAGGAAAAATAAATATGGGAGAGGTTGAAGTGAGAAAATTGCGTTGCGTCAAGATACCAGATTTCAAGCATTGGTGATCTTAGATTTTAATCGAAATTCGTACACTTACCTGGAACATCGATAAACAATACGAACTATCAGCAGGTAAGCCTGTCCATATACACGTGCATATATGTGCGTGTGGTCGAGTAAGAACGTTCGCTTTCTGACCATGAGACTCGGGTTCGGATCAAGTTGTCAGGAGCGAGTCTTTTTGTCTGGGTAGGCGATCCGAGCGAGCGACACCATTGAAAAAATGCTTGAAAACTACATCAAGGGTTGACCCAAGCCTTGGAATTGAAATTGAATATGCGGAACTGTTTGTAAGCTGCCTATGTTTATGTTAGCACGAAATCAGAAATCATTGTGACCGAAATTTTAAACGTACAAGCCTTGTGCAGACTTTTGATCACTACAGATTTTACGCTCTTTAACTTTAACTAGGGTCAATTCAAGCTGCAGTATCAACTTGGTGTTAAACAAACGTTTGATGCAAGGTTGACGCAAATATACCTGAGCAAACGAGTGTGCACGGGGACCAGTTGCTGGACATCATGTATGTATGTATGTTATATGGGCACGTGGCTGAGTGATTAGAACGTTCGCATTCTGACCTTGAGACACAGGTTCGAATCTCACTCTGGTCGATTTATCAGGAAGGAGACTTCCTGATGTTATCGGATTGGAGTGTGGCACCAGCGTGTGACATCTTTGGAAAGTGCCTGAAAACCATACCACGAGTTGACCCAAGCCTTGTGAATGAAATTGGAACCCTTAGCACGAAGTCACAAGAGCGTGCTGGTCTTGTTCAAATTGTTGATCACGCTAGATAACACGCTCGTTGCAGTATAAAACATGGGCTCTGTGGGTGTTGAATAAACACAAATGCGCCCTAGTGGATGGGTATCCTCGAATACGAGTGGCCAGCTATATTATACAATATATGTATATATATATGTATTCCTGCACGTTTATAACTAGACAGATACTTATGTCTAGATTAGAATACGTTAAACGATAGAATGAAGGAAGTTGAAGGAAGGTACATTTGATAAGAATAGAAGCAGAAGCTATTTTATAATTTTGTGCAGTGGAGAGCGAATTTTTTTAAGTCTGATTTATAGCCTGATTATTCCTAATTTATTTTGATGATAAATTGGCCCGGGTTTCGTTTATAATTTACCAAAGAGAAAGTAAAATGACTGTTGTCTGTAACCTTTATGACTTCTCGAATCAGTCATTAAAGACGCGACTCAAAGCCGGTTAAAAATAAACGACCCTTTTGATCTGACATGAAATCAACCGTTTAGTCACAGAGATGAACAAATGACACACCATCTATAAATTTTTAATGGAAAAATCCTTATAAACTTTCTGGTTTAATAACAATGTATCCGTAAACCAACCGAAATATTTGCACGATTATATAATCAATGTTTTATTAAAACTCTTTAATAGCAGACAAGTAAGACAATGAATCTTTTAAAATGGAAAACGTTAATCTTTTAAAATAGAAAAATTAACAGAATTAATTTACACATCAGCAAATGAACTTTGATTATTATAAACTAATTTTGGCTAAAATATCTTTCATATAATTTCTCTTGTTTTAACTCAAATCTTAGGCCGTCATTCTACAATCGTTAGTCAGTATAGAAAATAAAGTTAAGTCTCCGCTACAATTCGATACCTTATCCCTTTTCATCAGTAAGCGCACTGAGTTGAAACAACTGCATTACTGATTAGGCTACACATTTCAGACGTTCATCTTTAAATATAAAGGGTGCGATGATAAATTGTCGTCTAAATTATACAAAAATGAAAGTTACACTGACATCTCATTTTAACAGATATATTTACTAAAATTACACAAAAAAATCTAGAAATACTAAAGAGTAAATTTATTCAATGAAATCGCTATTGGCTTCAACCACGTCAACTCTTCTGGGCCGTCTCCTTGCTTACTTTGGTGAATGCTGCCATAATCCTTGTCTTCAGTTTATCATTGGTGTTACACACATAATAATGAAGAGGGTTGCAGTCTGATGAAACAGGTGGCCAGATGTAAGGGGTGATTTGGTCGCAGAAATTATCTGACAGCCATGACTGGGTTCTCCTGCTTGTGTGGCATGGTGCAAAAATGTTGACAGACATAGGATCTTCCAGCAGCTACCCTCTTGACCCAGGGCAGCACTACCTCCTCAAGGCACTTGATGTAGGCCTCCGTGTTGAGTCTGGGGTCCTCACCAACAAATTCAGTTCTTTTCTTCTCAGAACAATCAAAGTGAGTTTTCTGATCTGCCGTACCTTCATAATCACCATTAGACTCATTCAACTCTTTCCGAATCCTCCGCAATGTCCTCAGATTGACACCCAAACACTTTGAAATGTTTGTATTGGAGCTTCCATTGCGAATGCCAAGCAGTACAACATGCCTTTTCCAAATTTCTGCGTAATGGTGCTCTCTTTCTCACAGACGGTGCACAAATGGCCATAATACACAGTGCAGACGACAAAATAAAAAAGAAACAACGGCATGCGCGAAATTAAAAATATAAAATGGCGACAATTTATCAATTGCACACTGTAAAGATTTTATTTTATTTTCCTTCAATCTCCTGGATACGTCACTGTCTTTAGAATAATAGTATTAATAGTAACAAGAAATACCTGTAAAAATTTCACGGTTTTCCTATTTGAATTTTATGACGAATCTTAATTCTTATGTTAATGATTGGATAAGCTCGTGGTGAGTTCTACGGTAATAAAATATCTGTAGAAATTCCCGTATCTCATCGTTAAATATTTGAGCTTAACAACTTTAACAAAATATTGCATTAACAATCATTAATATGAATGCTAGTCGTTACTAAAGAAATGAGGAGGTACAGATAAAAAGATTGAATTTTTTTTTTATTTCACTGAAACAGGCGTTAACCTACGTCTTTTTTCTTTCAGTGAAACCAAGTATCATATCTGATGTGTATTTTCCGTCTTTCCACGCGATCAAAACGGAATAGTCCATTATTTATTAGGAGGCGTTAAACACTTCTCTCTTCACTTCTTTCTTTCTTTCTTTCTTTCATTTTCTCACTGAAACCAAGTAGTATCTCTGATATATCTTTTCCGGCTTTCCATGCTATCAAAACGGAATAGTCCATTATTTATGAGGAGGCGTTAAACACTTCTCTCTTCACTTCTTTCTTTCTTTCATTTTCTCACTGAAACCAAGTAGTATCTCTGATATGTCTTTTCCGGCTTTCCATGCTATCAAAACGGAATAGTCCATTATTTATGAGTTATTCGCAGGACGTAACGTACGTACGCGTTAAGAAACTAAGAAAGTGACAAGCAGAATTTTAATAGTATATTATTATACATTACAAGTATTGTTAATAATTAAGTTTCACTAGTATTTCTCCCATATTATTTCAACTTGCATCCCAAGCCGTCATTCTAATGTCTTTAGGAAGAAACAAATAAATAATGATAATCAAAAATATTCCATCTAACAAATTCCAATAATATCAATAATGCTTTTAAAATTCTCTTTAAAGAAGATCGATTTTCTTGTCCTATTATTTTATGATTAAATATCACTGTTCATTTCTTTTCTTAAATTACTGAAAAGATTTCAACATAAAATCACGCTACTGATTATATTAACTTATATATAATGCCTGGCCGCATTCTGACCTTCCTCAGTAAAAGTCCACCTGAAAAAATTTATAAAGCCTCTACAAGTTTTAGTTTCATTGACTGACTAGTTGTTCTAGAAATATTTCGATCAAATGGAAACAGCATGACATCAAGATTATAAAATTATTCCTAACGAAAAAGTAGGACAGATTAGCGTTTACTTGTATCTACGATCAATCACAGTAAGCAAAACCGTCTCATTGGGAAGTTCGTATTTTTTATGAGTTAGATGCGAAATAAAAGACCTGAGGGACAACAATAAATGTGTTTTTTTTTTAATACCCAGAGAGGAAAACGTCGACAGTGATATGTTTAATACGATGGTAATTTTTCGAGACTATTCCGACGTTTGTGAGCGGTAGAGTTGTTGCTTTGCAGGTGTTACTGAAAACTAAAGGAAACAAATAGCCCTGTGTAGACCTTATGCGCATGCGTGTAAAAAGGGATAGGTAAGCGTAGGAATGAAAATGAATGGGGAAAAGGTATTTTACCTCGACTAATTTTTTTTTTTTCTTTTGCGACCTTTCACCTTGAACCCGTTCATATGAATCTACTGACTATCAGTGGATGACATGTCACTATTGTCGGAGCAATGTGGTATCTTTAGAGAATGTACTGTATTTATCGAAGGCAAGAAAAAGAAGAGGAAGAGGAGTAGGAAGAGTATAAGAAGAACAAGAACAAAAAATTGGGGGGAATTCGAAAAAATAGGGTAATTTGAAAAGCAATGGATAATAATATTGGAATTTATTTTAATTATTGGAAAAGTCATCTAGGCTGATACGTAGTTATATAGATAGAAAAAAAAAGAAAGAAAGAATGGAGATCCTAAGGAAGACGGAAATTAGACTGTATTTTTTGTAAAAATATTACGTTAAAAATCTATTATTTCGATACGAGTTCAATAGTTGTTTATCGAATATAAATAAAAAGCAAAAAACGAATCAGTTACCGTCTAACGCAGTGTTTCTCAATCATTTATACTTCAGAGCTAAAAAAAAACTCTGGGGATGCACATTAAATTTTAATGAAGAAAAATTAGTGACGAAATTTGAAAATAGAAAAATAATGAATTCTCCTAATATAAGCATTTATTTTATGACATTCTATAATTAAGTATGTTCGTATGAAACCTATGCTTTTTTTTAATATAAAAATAATTCATAAATTACTCTTCTGTTAACTTCGGGCGCACCTGGCTACATTTCAAAGCGCATTAGTGCGCACGGATGCACCGGATGAGATACGCTTGTCTGACGAGTTAATCGAATGCAACAAAAAAATACTGGATACAACATGGTAGTTATAGTGAGTGCTACAATATATATATATATATTTTTATTTAAATAGATTAACTTTTCAAAATGATGACCGCTGGTTACTGAGATTTTAGGTCAATTTTCGTCAAATATAATTTTAAGTGACTCACTCATTGTCGTTCCCAAGCATGTCATTGATTTACAGTTTAAAATCAAAACAAAAAAAATATTTTTGTTTATCTCGCTTAACGCTTGACAATTAAAGTTAATTAACTATGGAACACGTATAACATAAAAACCTTCTGGCTTCAATTCCTCAAAAAGATTATAATGGATTTTTAAAGAGTTAATTATTTTGTGCTGTAAAAGAATCTATAGCGGACGATTAAAGAATAAAAGCCTCTAACGTTAAATTAAACAGCACTGAATCTACCATACTTTCCCCATTGAATCAGTTTTTATTTCTTTCGGGATTTGTCAAATGTCACCGCCTAGTCGATTAATGCTTCCTATTGTTAAGTCTGTAACAATTCACGAGAACAGATCGATAAGACTGCAGCCTAACAAAATTATATGAATTTTGATCTTAAGTTTTCACTATCTTCGATCTATGTAATTGACAGAGAAGTGTGTATTCACAACGAAGGAGATTATGTTGAAAAATAATTGTATCTTCTGTAAAGTAATCTTTTACGTTGTATTAAATAAATATTACATGTGTAAAATAAAAGTTTACATCGCTTTTTTTATTTATTTACCTGCATATATAGACCATTTTCAGATAAATTTGAAACAAGGAGCACCCATTGGATAAAATTACAAGCAATATGTAATGCAATAAACAGACCTTTTTGTTACAAGCAATATGCAATGTGACAAACAGACCTTTTTGTTACAAGCAATATGCAATGTGACAAACAGACCTTTTTGTTACAAGCAATATGTAATGAGACAAACAGACCTTTTCCAGATAAATTTTGAAACAAGGAGCACCCACTGAATAAAATTACATACAATATGTAATGAAACATACGGTCCTTTTTGTTAAAGCAATATGTAATGAGACAGACCTATTTGTTACAAGCAATATGCAATGTGACAAACAGACCTTTTTGTTACAAGCAATATGCAATGTGACAAACAGACCTTTTTGTTACAAGCAATATGTAATGAGAAAAACAGACCTTTTCCAGATAAATTTGAAACAAGGTGAACCCACTGAATAAATGTAGTGCGTCAAACAGGTGTGTACCATCCGTTCTATGATGCACGGGTCAAATAATAAATAAGTTGGAAGGCACGATATTTTGTACCTTGCGACGTAAAACATCGACAGAAAGAACAGAGAGTCGAAATTTTATCTTTTCCATTTTATTTTTACATTGACAGACAATATAAAAACCTATGTAAAATTGTGGTAGTTCTTAATTAAATGCAAGATAAATCTTCACCACACTCCAAATATACAGCTATCTAGTGTTCATTCATATACACGCATACACACACATGTGCGCAATGAGTTATGCCCAACACACGATGACTCTGAATTAACGCGCCTACTAGAATCCACAAATAATACATCTCACACAGTGAAAACATAAGAATAAACAAACAACACCAAAACAATCCCTTGAAACTGGTTAAAGAAGTGGCCGAAAGCGCTTGGAACAATCGAGGAAATGGACATGTTTTGTACTCGGTCACTCCCACCAAACGGAAAAATGCAAGAACGCTGGAAAAAAACTAAATAAAAAAATAATAAAATTTTCCTTTTCTGTTATATTTAACGAAAGTTGTTTAAAAGAAAAGTTCTTTCCCAAATATACATCAATATATATATATATATATATATATGCAGACAATATAATAGATTAGATAAAGATAACTGAAATAGAAATCTTATATCATAACATAAAAAACTTGAAGAACAGCTAATAAAAACGAAACCAGAAATCCGGGACCTACTTAAAGCTGAAGCAATAAAAGATAGGCATAGGAATAATAAAAAAGAAAAACACATACAAGCTTCTAATAAAACAATTAAAAGTTGCGGCTAATGTTTAATGAAAAACATAGAGAAAACACATAAACTACAAAATTAAAAAAAAAACAAACTCCGTAGTTAAGTTCAGGTACAACTTTACAACAATCAAATCCCGTTTCGGTTTCTTGATATATTGATCGATACCAACAACAATAAATTTACTACTTCCCCATATAAAAAATCGACTAGCATAAACACGTGCACTCTCAACTATAAAAGTGAATGCCCGAACAAAATAACTATTATACGAAACTTAATAAACCGTGCAAAAGCAAATTCCTCACCATAAAAGATTTTCTATAATGCATTAAAAAAATATTAAACAATCCTTCATTAATAATGACTTTCCTAATTACATGGCTGATGAACAAATTAGACGAGATATTAAAAAATATTAACATCAATCACTAAGAACATAATACATCATCAAATTACAAATAACTAAAACATATCAACCTACTATACCGCAATCAAATGCATAATAAATATAAACAGGATAAAAAAAAATTCTAAAATGTCTCATAAATATTAATAGATCCCCCAATGAACCCAGTAAAAAAAAATAAAAATTAATTATATACTATACGAAATTTAATAAAAACCAACTTAGTCATTCATAGCAACTTTTCTTCAACTGACGTTTTACAAAAGACCAACATTGTATATCAATTTAAATATAACAATATAAGTATAACAAAAAAGTTCTTAAATGTTTGTAGCAGCAAAGTTTCAAAAATACTAAATTATAATTGTTAAAAACTACAATTAAGAAATTCTCTTAAACCCATAAAAATATACAGTGTAACCCGGATATAAGAGAGTTTGTGTCTGGTCCCAGATTAGAGCCATACTTACCTAAACAAAATAGACCAAACCCGGATATAAGAGCAACCCGGATATAAGAGCAACTCGGATATAAGAGACTTCTTCTCCGGTCCGGACAACTCTCTTATACCCGGGTTACACTGTACTCCAAAAAACACACAAGTTACCTCCCTTGCAAACGGGTAAATATTTTGAATTTTATGGTGATCATGCACAAAATTACACACACTATACTTCCCTTGCATAACGGGTAAATATTATGAATTTTGCGGTGTTTATGCAAACGTATTTTTCCAAAAAGGGGATATATTTAGGCTTTTGAAACCAAATAAATTGTTCACTCGCCGGTAGTTTACAACAGCCTCAGAAGATGCATAGTTATGCGTTGAAACGACTGCAATTGTGTAGCGATTTTTACATGTTTTCGGTATAATATCCTAATCTCTCTCTCTCTCTCTCTCTCTATATATATATATATATATATATATATATATATATACCCAAGTATATGATTGGTGTATATGGAATGAATTCCAATAACCAACAATTACTATTCTTAAAAGAGTACTCAATACAAAGTAGAGCAGATATAATATATATGTGTATATATGTGTGTGTGTGTTTACTTATGTAGGTTTGCAGTTTTATATATGTATGTTGACACCTACTGTATATGAAATTGTTTATGTGTACGTGTAGGTAAGGAAACTTGGGTATGTCATTGACGGCCACATGGGTTAGTATATATGTGTGTATATATGTTTATATTTGTGTATTGCTGTGTGTATACATGTATTTATATGTTAGTATGTGTACACATATATGTGTGTATATTTTTGGGTATATATGTGTATATGTTTATGTATGTGTATGTGTACTTGATACCATGGAGATATACGTATGTATATGTTTGAAAGTATGTATGTATGTGTAGATATTTCGGTGTGTATGTATGTATGTATGTATATTTATGTATGTGTGTGTGTGTGTGTATATATATATATATATATATATATATATATATATATATATATATGCGTATATGTGTGTGTATGTGTGTGTGTGTGTGTATGAGGTGGACATCGTAGTTACCGATGGGTGTTGACTTTGATGTCCGATTTTATATTTACATACACTATTTTAATATATTAAATAATATTATTTTTAATCATTTTTATCTTTGTATATTTACTCGCTTAAGTTATATTTCAATAGGTTGTTAGCATTTACGTAATGACATTTTCTGTCTTAAATATTTGTCGGTTGTGGTATCCGATTGTCTGGGTCAATGTCTGTGGATGTGTGTGCATGTATTTATAGGTATCTATGTGTATGGAAAGTGCATTCACTTTTAATTGTGTATGTATGTACGTGTGTGTTGTTTTCCCTTCCCCCACTTCCCCCTTTTTTTTTTTTTTTTTTTTCATGACAGACCGTGAAGTTGTTCTCTGTCTTGTCTCTTTTTGTGTGTGTATATATATATATATAAATATGTCTTGGTGCTTTAGAATCTGATTGCGCTTGTTTTACGCGTGAGTTTAGGACTCCATTCACACACCATGAGGATTAAAATGTATACATTGTAAAAAGACCGGATATTAAATATAGCTAAAGTAACTTCAATGAAGAAATAAATTGAATAACATATATTTCTTCTTTTCTTCTCAGTAATTTTATAGTTGTAAAAAACTTAATAGCGAATAAATTTAAAATTTTGATTTTGTAATTAGCAGTTTTAAATTTTAATATTAAATTTTATCATATAATTTAGTAATTATTGGTTGGAATAAATTCTTTTTTAATACTACCCATATTTTAAACATCTGAATAGATATTATAACATGACTTCGTTATCAAGCTTTTTGAATTTTCCTATACTTGTGTTTTGATTGGTCCATAGCCTTTGTAACAACGTTTTCCCCTTGCGAAAGATTGTTAATTAATTTGAAACTTTTAAAACCATTTATTTTACATTCAACGTCATCACTTGATAAGACACCGAGGGTGTTGAAACAAAATGGCTATTTTTGTAGTGATTTTATAACATATTTATGTTATAATTTTTTTTTTTTAAATAAAAAATTATATATATATATATATATATATATATATATATATATATATATATATATATATGCACACACACACACACACACACACACACGCATATATATATATATATATATATATATATATATATATATATATATATATGAATTTAGATAAAAATGGCAGCGGTAAAAATGGCAACGAAAAAACGGCAGAGTAAAAATGGCAACGGTAAAAATGGCAAAAATGGATAAATAAGAAAAAATGGCAAAAGGAAAAAAAATCTAGATGAATATCTCATAATGAGTTTATTAAAATCTTGGATACAATACATAATGGAAAAACACGAGAAGTTTGTCAAATTAAAAAGAATATTCAGATAAAACTCCCCCCTCCCATGTGATTTTACTTTTGGTGCGCTTACGTCTGAACACACTGAAAAACTTGAGAAAAAACAATTATAGGTCCACTTGATGAAACCGAAAAAAAAAACAATAAAACATTAATTATTTCAGAGGTTATCAGACAACGACAGGGCCAGACTGGTGCCAGTAAAATTTAAAATCTTGTCTGATGCGTTTTCAATCTTTTAATACTCAAGCGTGAAGTCTCTGAGTGGCGTCATATAGACATTTAGCAAATAGGTGTGAACAGAAATTCAAAATGTTTGCTGAGGAATAGGCTAAGTGAACTCTAGAATATTTACTTCGTTTACCATAATTTACCAATAAAATAATTAAATTAGACTCTGAGAGTCAATACGGAATCTGTGAATGGGATTCCTAACCTTCGCCTTTGGGATTTTTCCGATTCCCCGATTCTGATTAATCGTCCCAATACTAATATATATATATATATATATATATATATATATATATATATATATATATATATATATATATATATATATATACACTAATACACTTATTTTATATATATATATATATATATATATATACACACTAATATACTTATATATGTATATATATATATATATACACTTATTTTATATATATAAACACTAATACACTTATCTTATATAATATATATATATATATATATATATATATATATATATATATATATATATACGCACACATCTAATCCTAATGACAGCTATCAATTATAAAATTAATTATATTCATCAAATTCACTTACACACGCTACGATTTGTGCTTTTACTGCAATTATGTAGTAGTAGGAACCTAGCACCCCCCCCCCCAATAAAACTTCTAAAAATCGACATCGAAAATTAAAAAAAAATGTTTTTAATACTAGGAGCAGGAACTTAGCCTCTATTTAAAACAAGAGGAGAAGGAGCTTAGCTCTCCCCCCCACCACCACAAGAGTAAATAAAAAAAATATCTATTTAAAAATATTTATTTTGAAATATTGAGGTGGGCGGGGGACTTAGCCCTATTTTAAACTAGAGGGATGGGAGCTTAGACCG
>OZ010582.1:20283162-20368162 GCA_963932145.1 Acanthosepion lycidas | reverse complement strand
TGTTTTTTGTTTCTTTTTTACAAGTGAATATTGTATTAACAATTTGTTTGGAAATAATAATGATTTTCAGATACAAATCCTACTATTTAACCCATAGCTGAAGGGAGAACAGGTGGATTTATACATTTACCCTAGGGTATTTGCATGTAAATGAATATAACGAACCCAACTGGAATTGGAACTTGGCGCTCCGATTTTCAATTTCGAGCCGTTAACCATTACACCACCCGCACATCTAAGCACCAAGTATTCTCTAGCTGTCACCCATCTAGGTACTGACCAGGCGTTGCTTAAATTCAGTAATCGTACAAGAACCGGTGTCTCAACATGATGTGGCCGTAAGACGTCGCGCGAACACGCGTGTGGTGTGGGGTGGAGAGAGAGGGAGAAAAAGTAAGTGAGTTGAGAGAATGCAAAAGAAAGGATGAAACATTTCACACTGGAAAATGTGTTACCCTAAATCCGGATCCAAATAGGTTTCCTGGAAATAATTAAGCAGTGAAGGCACGAGTATAAATTTGTCTAATGGAGCTTTTAATGGCATATATTGGCAGAATGGTGTATATAGAGAGATTACAAGGCCCTGTGAGAAGAGAAGTTTCAGGACGAGGCTAGAGCTTCTGTGACATTGAGTGCATTCACACGGTGACATGTGCCGTTGCATTCGTTACATATACTGATTATGAACTATGACCTTTCAGAGAGACGATTAGATTTTTATCAATACTTCTACTTCTTACCTCTCTCCCCCTCTCTCTCTCCTCTCTCTCTCTCTGTTTCGTTATGCCTGTCTCTCTCTGCATCTGTCTTTCTGTCTGTCTGCCTTTCTCTCATCTCCTCTGTTTCCCCCCCTTTCTCTCTCTCTCTCTCTGCATCTGTCTGTATGTCTGCCTCTCTTTCATCTGTCTCTTTGTTTCTCTCTCTCTGTATCTGTCTGCCTCTCTCTCTCTCCCTCTCTCTGTGTTTCTCTCATCTCTCTCTGTTTCTGTCTCTCTCTTTGTGTCTCTCTCTCTGAATCTGCCTGTCTTCCTCTCTCTCTTTCATCTCACTCTGTTTCTGTCTCTTTATCACTCTGTATCTGTCTGTCTGCTTCTCTTTCTGTTTCTATCATCTCACTCTGTTTATGTCTCTCTCTCTGTCTCTCTCTGCATCTGTCTGACTGCCCCCTCTCTCTTTTTCTGTCTCTCTGTCTCTCTCTCTTTCTCATTTCTCTCTGCCTGTCTGCTTCTTTCTCTCGTTTTCACTTTTACTCTCCAGTTTTAATTCTTCTCATTATTCTTTTGTTTTTCATGATCGGTCTTCATCAGTTTTCTGTTTTTTTAATGTTTTCTGTTTTATTCTTTTCCCTCTCCCTCTCTATCTCTCTATTCCTCTCTCTCTCCTCTCATTCTCTCTCCTTTAATTTTGCTTTCTATTCATTTTTCCTTCTTTCCTCGACATGTGACCTTTGTCTGCCGTCTCCTCCTCCCTCAGTTTGCTATCTTCTTGCCCTTTTTCCTTTACTTACTCTCTCTGTCTCTTTGTCTCTCTATATGTCTCTCTGCCTCTCTCAGTTCTTCCTTTATCTTTGTCATTCTCGTTCTCCTTACGTTTGTCCCTTTCTTTCTCTGTGCTATAATTATCTTATCTAATTCTTGATTATTTTTTCTTTCTTAGATCTATCTTTCACGTCATTCTTTCTTTATTTCTCTCTCTCTCCCTCTCTCTTTCTCTCTTTCCATTTCTCTATCGCTCTTTCTTTCTTTATCATACAACCATTTCTTCTAATTTTTGCCTTGTCAAAACATAAATAAAGTTACACGTTCCTGTCGAAAACGCCTTTTTTTAATTTTTTTTGTCATTTTTATCCAAATCCTTATTTACGTCTATTTCGTCACTCTTCCTTTCTTTGTTTCTCTTCTTTTTTTTTTCAGACATTTCAAGAAACACATCAGGAAAGTGAGATTGACTTTTCTAGCAAATAAACTTTTACTTCTTTCTTTCCTCCCTGCTCTCTCTTTCCAGCATCTTGTTTTTCTTCTCTTTCTCATAACTGCCATATTGGATGACGTTTACAATACCAGGTCATTTCAGTCAGGAATGTTAAAAATAACCTGCAGCCTACGATAATCAAAGTTAGATATCGGTTTGTAGAATGGGCATAAGTTCACACGAGGAAAGCAGGGCAATGGACGGTTTTCTTACGCAATTTTAGATTTTTACGTAAAATTTGTATTTTGACATGAAATTGTTTGATTTTTTATTTTATTTTTTTCATTTGTAGTGCGTGCGTGTGCGTGTTTGTATGTGTATGTGTGTGTGTGTGTATCCGTGTGTGTACAAGACAAAACGATTTAAAATTCTCCTGTGTTAAAAGTTTATAAATATACCAGTACTGGGAACCTTATAGTGCAAGGCTTCATCTCATGTCATGCGCATTTATCTTCCAGAACTAGCTTCCTTTCCGAAAACAACACAAAGTTGTGCGTCTTATACTCCGAAATTTACGATCATTTTACTTTTATTGATTTCATTCCTCTCTTTTTATTGTAACTCTCTGTATTTTTCTCTCTTTTCGTCTTTCTTTCTGTCTGTCCCTCTGTCATGCTTTCATTATTTTCTTCACTATCCCTTTTTCACTATTTCTTTCTTTTCTTACGTTTAATTCTCTCCCCCCCTCTCTTTCTCTCTTCCCCCTCACTTTCTCTCTCTCTCTCTCTTTATGCTCTTTTCTTTTCAATCGTATATTACTCTGTTCTTCTTTTCTCTGACACATTTTTCTTATCTTCTCTTTCAATTCTCTTATTCATTGCCCTTATTTCTTTCTTTCTCTTTCTATTTCTCTAACCATCTCTCCATATTTAATCAATAAATATCTCTCACTTTAAATGTTTTTATCTCAACACTTACTTTTCGGCCGCGTCTCTGACAACCAGGTTTTTACTACAAACTGTTCCGTTTAAGCTACTGTCATTTGTGAATGCAATATATATATATATATGTGTGTGTGTGTGTGTGTGTGTGTGTGTGTGTGTGTGTGTGTGTGCGTGTGTGTGTGTGAATATATAGAAAATAGGAAAGAACTGGTTAGGTAAATAATCCAAAGTTCTTTAGTATTTTTGTTATTATTTGTAAAAAATAGTGCTCGATACAAAAGTAGAGCATAAATATAATTATTTATTTAAAAATATGATTCCAACACGCTACATAAGAGGTCTCATGTTTCAAAACAAGAGCCGAAAACTTCAATATAATTATTTGAATTAAATTGAATTAAAGTACTATTTTTTTTAAAATTTCGTTTGAAGATGGAACAGAGCTTACTTTAATTCAATTTAATTCAAATAATTATATTGAAGTTTTCGGCTCTTGTTTTGAAACATGAGACCTCTTATGTAGCGTGTTGGAATCATATTTTTAAATAAATAATTATATATATATATATATATATATATATATATATATATATATATATATAGAGAGAGAGAGAGAGAGAGAGACAGCAATCCTTCGTTTATGCATGTTTCATTAAAAACGACAGATAAGGTACTACGGTTAAGCTTTTTATTTAATTTTGTGTGTGCATTATGTGTATGTCTTAGTGTGTAGTAGGGATGTTTTAATTTCCGAATACGGTTAGCACATTGTGGCTTTGTTCGTTGTTCATATTGTTAAGAGTTGACTTTATCTTTTTTATTATTAAAGCTTATATTATTTTTAGTCTTTTTTACAGGTGGATCCTGTTAATTTTCCGCTAGTATGTTCCTAATGGAGTCTGGTAAATTTGTGTGTGTCTTTAAATGGGTTCTAATGGAGCTGTGATCAGATAGGTGTAATGTAAGACGTCTGGATAAGCACGTGCTATCCAGATTATCCTTGATAATGGTTAAAGGTATAGCCGAAAGCGCTCGGAAATATAAAACATTTGGACAGTTTTTACACACTCTTTGTCCAGAAAAGAAAGCTCTTGTTAGGACACAAGAAAAATTAAATTAAAACCTTAACCGTAGTACCTTGTCTGTCGTTTTTAATGAAACATGCATAAGCGAAGGATTGCTCTCTCTCTCTCTCTCTCTCTCTCTCTCTCTCTCTCTCTCTCCCTCTCCCTCTCTATTTCGGTTCACCTTTTGGAAATGATGTCTGATGATCCAGGGTACTTTAAAAGGTCTCTGGTGAAATAAACTATTACAATGGAGCCTTAAAGTCGTCTGTTTTTCTTTAAATTATTAGCTGTGAATTTACATTGAGCTCTCAGGATTTCATCTTCCTTTGGACTACCAATAAGGATTACGAAGTTTTTCCTAACTTAACTATCTATCTATCTATCTATCTATCTATCTATCTATATATATATATATATATATATATATATATATAGTAGCCAACCAGTCAAAAAAGAACGGAACTACAGGTGAGACTATTTCTGTGGAGAAAGATAAATAAATAAGCATATGAATAAATAAATAAATACGCTGAAAGATAAGGAAAAAAGCTGCAAAAATGTCTTCTTTTTTTAAAGAAATTTCTTCGGTAAAGGAATCTGGTTTCTGATTTAGACCACTTGGCCAGTCTCCGACAACAGAAAAAGTACCCACTTAACAGAGAGAATGACCAAGTAAAAGAGAAAAGAACTGCGAATATTTTTTTTTTTTTTTTTTTTTTCGTTGTTTTGATGAATTTTATTCTTTCATCGTGTAGCAAATTTTATAAACAGGCAAATTCATTGGAAACAAATCGAGGAGTAAAAACTACCGTTTCTTGGAACTGAACTGTAAAAATGGAGCTTATGCCAAAAAATCGTAACGCCCACCCACCAACCTTTTTAGCCTTATATTTTAAGGCACACACTGTCACAGAGTGTGTGTATATATATATATATATATATATATATATATATATATATATATATATACTGATATATATGGATACTGAGGTCAAGACCAAGAGGCGACAGTCTGTTTCATGGTCGAACGCAATCTTCAGGCTATTTACATACGCTCTATCTCTGATATTTATCACTTCTAACCCTAAATACGATATACCTCAAAACTATATTAGTATCATATTTATCTATTATCTATCTTTATATATATATATATATATATATATATATATATATATATATATATATATATATATATATATATATGTATGTATATATATATATACATACATATATATATATATGTATGTATGTATATATATATATATATATACATACATATATATATATATATATATATATATATATATATATATATATATATATATGAATAACATAGACAATGTGAAAATAGTACTTAGTCCTTGCCAACGCGTTTCGTCATTTGACTTTATCAAAGCAAGTGATGATATACAAAATCGAAATTTAGAAAGACGCTCCTAGTTTTTTAACCCAAGGCTACTGGAAAAGCATCAGTATAAAAATAGAGACAATATGGCTATATTATTCAATGAAACATATATATATATATATATATATATATATATATATATATATATATATATATATATATATATATATTCACACATACATATATGTGTCTATGTGCCTGTGTATATTAACTATCAGAAGTCATGAATAAGAATACAAAAAAATCAGCTACAGTTATATGAATAATATAGAGAATATAATAAATACACATAATAAAAAATTCAATAAGAATAATAGCAATTACAATAATACAAATCTGATTAATAACAGCAATAAAAATAACTGTCCACTTGATGATAAATGTCTAACCAATAATATAATATCTAAACCAACCGTATCAAATAACATTAATACAGAACAAAATTAAAATGGATAAATGGGATTTATTTCTATTAAATCAATTTTTTTTCTATTTTCATATTTCGTTATTATGCATTCGTGTACAGTTAATTATATGAAAAGTATGTTTATTCATTCATT
This sequence comes from Acanthosepion lycidas, assembly GCA_963932145.1. Lineage (NCBI taxonomy): Eukaryota > Metazoa > Mollusca > Cephalopoda > Sepiida > Sepiidae > Acanthosepion > Acanthosepion lycidas. The sequence continues at coordinate 20,362,269 of OZ010582.1, read as the reverse complement.
GGAAATGCAATAAAGTAAAAAATATTATGTGTACGAATATTTGTTTTCCACATATATTTCTGTATACATACATACATATATATATATATATATATATATATATATATATATATATATATAGCATACTATATATAATACGATGGGTAAATTGCCGCCATTTTATATTTTTAAATTCGCGTTGCACCCGCGTTGTTTGTTTTAGATTTTGTCGACTGCACAGTATAATAGGGTCAGTTGCGCACCGTCTGTGAGAAAAAGATCACCAGGACGCTGTTCAATCTACCAGACATTTGGAAAGAGCATGTCGTACTGCTTGGCATTCACACCGGAAGCAAAGTCTTTGCATGCCAATCTGAAGAGAGGTCAGGGGATTCTGAAAGAGTTAAATGAGTCTAATGGTGATTATGAAGGTGTTTGGAGTGATGACGACGTTATGCTTCCATTTATATTCCCACAGGACCTCACACTCAACAGGTGGTGTGTACATCAAGTGCCTCGAAGAGGGAGTGCTGCTCTGGGTCAAGAGGGTGGCTGCTGGAAGAACCTATGTCTGTCAACAGGACTCTGCACCATGCCACACAAGCAGAACACAGTCATGGCTGCCAGACAATTTCTGTGACCACATCACCCCTTATATCGAGCCACCTAACTTCCCAGACTGCAACCCCTTTCATTATTGTTGTGCGTAACACCAAATATGTACTGAAGGCACGCATTATGGCAGCATTCACCAACGAAATACACGAATACTTTCTGAAACTTCGGAGCTCCTTCGGCCCCTTTATGAAACACTATTAATGATAAATTTTGATTAAAATGTGTTTTTGTATAATTTAACTATTTGACTAACATATTTATCTATCATTGACATCACTATCACTGATATTAAGCGCTTTCCAATAAGTACCGCGCATATATATATATATATATATATATATATATATATATATATATATATGGTTTATATATATATATGGTAAAATATGGTTTATATATATATATGGTAAAATATGGTTTATATATATATATATATATATATATATATATATATATATAAACCATATTTTAAATCAGTTAATTATAATATATATATATATATATATATATATATATATATATATATATATATATTAGGATATTACACAGAAAACATGTAAAAATCGGTTTCATTGTACCTGTATATATATATATATATATATATATATATATATATATATATATATATATATATATACAAGTATATGATTGGTGTATATGGAATGAATTCCAATAACCAACAATTACTATTCTTAAAAGAGTGCTCAATACAAAGTAGAGAAGATATAATTATTTATTTAAAAAAATTTATAACATAAATAATATATAAAATCACTACAAAAATAGCCATTTTGTTTCAACACTCTCGGTGTCTTATCAAGTGATGACGTTGAATGTAAAATAAATGGTTTTAAAAGTCTCAAATTAATTAACAATCCTTCACAAGGGGAAAACGTTGTTACAAAGGCTGGATGGAGCAATCAAAACACGAGTATATATATATATATATATATATATATATATTATGGGGACCTACTTCATGGACAAAATAGACTCATCTTATGACAATACTATGCCTAGCAAGAGGACTGTAGACAGAAGACGCGTTGACTACGGTTGACTACGTGTACGACTTCTGTCGAACTCTCTGCTTTGGCAGAGAGGAACCCTTCGGCAAAGCTTCGTCCGGGGAGGTAGACAGTCCCTGAACGCGTCTAGGCGGGTTCAAAGGGAATATTTTGGGCCGAGCCTACGGGCTCGCTAAACCCACGTTAAACTCAGCCTTGTGCCCCATACATTCTTCGTGGGGAGATCGTTAAATATTGAAGACGAGTTGACTACTGTACTTAGCCGTCAGACGGACGTGCAACACTTCTGTATTCGTTCTTTTTGTTAATAATACGTTTTCAGTGAATTGCTGAGTTTGAGTTTTCTTTCGGCCCTCTTCCGGGCCCACAACAATATATAATGTGTGTGTGTGTGTGTGTACTGTAAAGAAACAAAATGAATAAAAAGAGACAAGAGGAAAAACTATTCTTAGATGAGGCGTTTCGTTCTCAATGTAAGATTTTATTTTGTTGCACATGTTTCTATACAAAAGTGAGGATGTCATTGGTTTATCAAGGATTTTAAATTTGAGAACGTTCATGAATGTTAATCCGATGGTTAAAGGGTCAGTCAAAGCATGTGGAGAACACATTACGCCATAATTCAAAGTCTAGCAAAAGTAATATTCAAGAATTATTTTTAATGAATATTCTTTAAATTATGATTAGATTCTTATCGCATGTGATGTTTGTGCTGTACATCTTCAAAAACATGAGATGATGGATCTAACCGTTTTATTTGTGTTCGTTCATATTGGCTAAGGAAATTAGTAATTCTTTCAGGAAAGGTGAGATTGTGGGAAAAAAACCGGGGCGTAAATTTTTAATCTGATAAGATTCGATACTTGACACTCACGTCATTTTCGACGTATGGGGATACAGAAATTCACTTTTTACGAACTAACACTCAAACTACTCATGTATGTGATTTGATTAGAGTTCTGATGGGTTTCTGCAGAACCAACCACAGAACGACCTTCCTCAGGTTCTGAATTCAAAGCAGTCCATCTCCTAAACCGGTTGGCATCCAAGTGCACATGAACCAGCCTGTCCATCTATTTGCCCATAGTTGGGTGGGTGAGAAGAGATAGATTCATACCTTTGCCAAGGGTATTTGCACGTAACTGGATTTCGAACTCTGCTGTCCGATTCCTCAGTTCAAGCCGTTTTTCAATACACCCCCTACACACCCAAGGTTACAGCCACTATCCAACACTCTAAACCGAGTCCCTTCACTCGTCTTCCAGAGCAAAATTTCCAGTTTTGAAAGGTAACTTCTCCCCACTTCCATGTAATTTCTTTCACTCAATGCCTCGACCCCATAAGCGCGCTGGACAAGATGGATTTTACAGCTGCACATGCGTTGATACCTTTTATGAAACTCATAGAATACAACATTTAGAAAGTGTTCTTTAGTTGGGACGAACACAGAGGTAAGTTCTGAACTATAAGGTAATAAAAAAAAAGTCCTTGCCGTTTTTATGTCGTGTGGAAAGAAGTGATCACTGTTATGCAAATGAATACGTCATTTGCCGGGAAAGCGATGAAGCTGAGGTAGGGTCTTGCTCTTGATCAATGCAAGTGCGTAGCGCAAACACATCAGTCATAGATCGAGCAGCGGCGAGGAAACATAGCGGTGTCGAAACAGTCCGTTTCGACGTTGTCTGATTTATGAATTTAAGGTGACTGCATAAAGTCACAGAATACGAATAGACTTGTCATCTTTGAAGATTGCGGAAAAATACAATCGTCAATGATGGCAGGTCTAGGCTCCGGTTTATCGTGACATGAAAAAATAACACACCCACCTCCACCCTCTCAGCTTACTTTTCTATTTAGCGTAGATCAGACATTCAACTGGTTAATCAAGACATACCCACAAGTTTATTTTTAATTCTGACCTTATGTCCCCACTTCTTTAACTTTTGGAAAGAAGGTAACACTTTGTTTTTAAATTTCCTTAAAAAGCATTTAATCACAAAGTACCTATCATCGCCTAAAGAAGTACAATCATAATTATTGAAAAATTAAAGCTTTTGTGTAGTGATTTCAAAATGTTTTTATTACAATCTCTTATAATAAAAATATAATAATATATATATATATATATATATATATATATATATATATATATATATATATATATATATATATATATATATATATATATATATATATATATGTGCGCGTGTATGTATATATATATATACAAAAAAGAACAGATAGGTTAAGAAACCACAACTCTTAGCATTTACTTTTTTAAAAAAGTCCTCAATACAACATAGAGGAAAATATTATTATAATATTTTTATTATAATATCTTACATCGATACACAAAAATTGCCATGTTTCCAAACTTTAAAATTGTCCCTAATCAGGTGATGTTAGATATCTTGTGATGGAAATGGTTTACGTAGGAAATCAGAAAACAATTCAGTAGCTCATTTGAGAGTTAAAAAGGAGTAGGAAAACCAAAATTCAAAAATTAAAGAATACACTTGTGGGGATGTCTTGATTAACCAATCAAAAGACGGATCATAGCTTAAATAGGAAAATGCGGACGTGTCTAATGTGTTAATTTATCTAGACATGAATTAATAAACCACCTACCCCTGCTCCTACATCCTGACCTTATTTTTCATTTTTTTATTTTAGCTATGATCCGTCTTTTGATAATAGTAGCAATAATATATATATATATATATATATATATATATATATATATATATATATATATATATATATATATATATCAAACAAGCTTTATTAAACAATACCGACAAGGTCTGTCTGTTCAACTTATTAGTTCGTTTTTTTATCTTCCTTTCATCAAAGCTGTTCATTTATTGTATCCATCCTTGCTAGATCCACCTGTGTACATTCGACTCTCACGAAACCAATTTGCTGAAACCAATTTTATTTAATGAATACCTAATGAAATCAAATACAGAACAGTGATAATCGTACAACACATCAATATATATTCTTTGATTTTTTTCTTATTTCCATTATGCAAAGAACGCTAGCATTCTTCATGCACTTGTCAACAATATGGCGTCACTTCTATGCATTTTGGACAGTTTCATCGACCATTTTTAAAAAATAATTTCAATATTTCGAGAAGTTCATAACTGATCGGAATGCGTAACAAAATTTTTCCGTTTTGTCATTGACTAATGTAATATACATACATATATATATATATATATATATATATATATATATATATATATATATATATATATATATATATATATATACTTTATTATAGGATATTACATTCGAACATATATAAGATCGCTACATAAATGCATTTATATTTCGATACATATCATCACATCTCAGGCGGTAGTAAATGAGGGTTATTATTACAGTTTTTAATATTTGCTTACAATCTCTTTTCCGGCGAAAAAGAAAAAAAAGAAAAGCAAAAAAGAAAGAAAGATACAAGATATATTCTTGTCACTTCTTTAGCCATTTTCAAACGTTTTTTTTTTTTTTCCAGGTTGTATTTTAAGATTTAATTGGGTTATACACATTGTATGAAAGTAGCGGTTTATATATATATATATATATATATATATATATATATATATATATATATATATATATGTGTGTGTGTGTGTGTGTGTTTTGGAAGCATATCTTCATTCTAGCATGTTTGGTTGAATAACCTGGCTATATGTCTATTTTTATTTTAATCCTCTCGAATTCTCTGAACGACTTCTTAATGTTTACTTTAAATTCCTTAAAGAAGGCGCCGTAGTTTTTTGGGTTTTTTTTAACATTTTTATTTTCCCAAGTACTTTCAATCTCATCTGAGATCATCTTCAGGGGTGAATTGCTAAGAAACTTCCATTAAGTTGTAGTCTCTAAGGCAGCCAGTGCCAAATGCCTTCGACTGTTTATTATCTTTTCAAATTGCTTTGGCACACATTACAAGACTACATAACTAGCATCTTAAACTTAAGAGTTACTTTCTCAAAAAGAAAAAAAGAAAAAAAAAAATGAAAGAAAATTAATGATAATTCTTCATCCAGAAATTTAGACACAACATATACATTTAACGTCGAGACATTTTTAAGAAATTAAAAAGAAAAAAGATCATATTGTCATATGATATGAAAGATTTAATTAGCAATTAAATTCATATTTTAAAGAAAGCCACGATATTTTGTTGTTTTTTTTTGTTTGTTTGTTTTTTTCAGAATATTTAATAAAAGCGTAATTTCTCTTTAATTTAACTTAATAATTACCCGTCCAACAAACAGAGAAAAGTAGGTTGTAATAGAAGTTCTATTACTTCTATTATGGGATCTTACCCATAATAATAATAATAATGGACTATTCCATACTTAATAAATACTGCGCCTCAGGAGTAGGCAAGGAGTGAGTAGTTCAAGTGGAGTCAAGAGTCGAATCTGAGGCAGTCCCAAACAGAGTCGCGTTCAGACAATTACTGCAAGACATTGGAATAGTGATACTGGTCGAGACTACATTGTTCTCTCTACTAAACCTGATTGTTCATACTAACACTTCTACTTCTCTGTATATATTCCTGTTTGTAATATGTCTGTGTTATTCCATACCTGTGTTCGAGTTCTTCTTTATTGGTTCTACTTTGGACTATCACCGTGGTACAAGGAACCGGACCATAACAACTTCACTAAAACTTCTGGATAAACAACATTTTCTGCAAGACTTCTATTTTCTAAAGGTATTTTTGTTCTTTATTCTAAGTCCACTTGAATTTCATACTCTGGTCATAGGTACACAGAGCTGACCATGTGAGAAACATTTGAATAACTTTCTTATGTTTATAATAATAACAATAATAATAATAATAAATAAATAAATTCAGTAAAATTACTATGTTATCAATTGTTTAAATAATTCGGTATAGTTTTAAGAGAGTGAAATTAAAATATTATTTTGATATATTTAGATAATTCCATAAACATCGACGTCCGACTAACTTGTAGCAACGTAAAATTTCAGACATGAAAATGCTTATTACGAACGCTGTAGGTTTTCTAAAATACAAGTGAATTCTGAGAAAGCAGATATAAGTTCTTTCTATACAAATATGATGATTTAAAAATATATCGGCAGTAACATTGCTTCTATATAGTAGCCTTTTAACTTTATATTAAAAATAGATAGTACATATAAAACGTTTTTTAAAAAAAAAATGTTATAAAACTCTAGATAAGTATGGTGAAGCTCGGTCTGTTATATCACGTGCTAGATATCTCGAAGTCATTCAATAGTGTTTGGAATGCTGGCCTTCTGCGCATGCCCAAAGGCTACGGTTTCACGTGACGATTATTTGGCTTAATCTAATCATTCCTAATAGATTGTTGTATTGAATGAGCATGCATTCAGATCATTTTATACAAACATTGAGGTCCCCTTGGACCTACATTTTTTCTGATCTTCATCGACGACCTGCCCGATGTCATCAGTTCTACCAAGGTATTTATGCAGATTACGCAACCATTTACTCCTGTCTCAATAGCAAATCCGACAGACCCGACAAAGTAAACATGGCGACTGCTCTTGAAAAGGACTTCCAATCAGTGGTCAACTGAGGAAAAGAATGGCTTGTAAATTTTAACGCCTCCAAAACAAAGCTTTTTTAATTTAGTCACGACAGAGAACCTATTCTGACTGACATAGGCATGGCTGATGCTTAAATTAAAAGAGAGCAACGCACTACACCTTCATGGCTTCACGTTTTCCACAGATATGAAGTGGAGCGACTATACTGAATCAATTGCTACTTCTACTGCAAGGAAAGTTGGTTCACTGTATCTTGCCAGAAGATTTTCCGCGTCAGAGTCCATCTTGCACATTTATATATCTACAATTCTTCCGTGCATTGAGTCTGGTGATCCTACTGTGTATCTCAAGATTCTTGACAAAATTCAAAGAAGGATCTGTAATGCTATCAATCCTAACCAGGCATCTCAACTTCATCTCCAACGTGGATTCTTTGTCTTTTCTACAAATATTTTCATGACAACTGCCCTGATGAGCTTTTTTCCCTGGTGTCCTGTCTGCATGAATTTAAACATGCTACTAGATTGGCAACAAGATATCATCGTTTTACTGTTTAACTAACCAGATGCAACCTCTACTTCTACTCAAATAATTTCTCTTTTCGCAATTCTCACCTGTAAAAGTTCCTTCCTGTTTCTTGCTTCCCTGATAACTACAATCTTCAAAAAATTAAATTCAACGTCAATCGCCATCTTCTATCTTCTTGAATCCTGTTCCTTTTCTGTCCTTTCCTCAATCCTTCCCATTTTCAAACCTCTCAATGCATTTCACTTTAATTCCTTGTAACATTCTTTGGCTTAGTGGCATTATCGCCGTGCTTGGTGTGAAACGATTAAAAATAGATAATACCTTATATTGTTTACGCTGTTTGTTTGTAGTTTGATGTAAAAAGTGATAGTAGAGTCGACGTGGTACTGGCTGGTCTGTATTGTTCTACTGGTGGGAATTTATAAGTTTATACTAATATCATTCTTTTGGTCCTTTGTAAGAAACAAGAAGTGTCTTAGTTACCTATTCATTGCTCTAACCACTGACATTAATCAACGCTAGGGGTACAGCGTACGTGAGGGTGAAACGGATTAAAAGCAACTAGGATTCTGAATATGGAATTTCACCAAATGATTATGAAATATTTTACTAAATGTCACTTGCAAAATGCTGCTTTGTCATCATTTAATTATTTCCATCCTCCTGAATAATATTCTAGTAACAAGTCTCACCTGTCCGGCATTTGGAATTATTTCAAAATTGAAGCGTATTTAAAGAAAAAATAATTCTGTACTTTTAGTCACCTTGTGATGGTGATTATCTTCAATTCGGCACTTTAAATAAAAAAAAAAATCCTTCAGACGATCGGAAAGCTTCCATTGAGTCAAATCATAAGAGAGTGAATATGGGTTATTTATTACTATGAATATTATTGCTATGTAATAGATAATATTATATAATATTATGATTCAAATAAAAACAGTTTGTTTTCAATGTAATAATATACATGGAAAATTTCTTTTCAAACCAAGACAAGCGTACTAAACTTCTATGTAATATCAACTCTCCTATATGTAATATCTACTCGCGTATATAACAGTGAATGAAGATAGACAGAATATGTAAGTAACAAGAATATTTTTAGGAAAAATGAGAACAAAAAGACATTTATACGTAGAATCAGAAAGAGTTGAAATTTCTAGGACATATAATGAGGAAAGATGACTTGGAGACTTTGAAACTCATCGGATCCGTTAAAGGCAAGAAGAAAACGGAAACAGCAAGTAGCATATTTAAAAAGCTTATGTAAATGGATGACAGGACAGAGACTGATAGATATACTGAAAAGACAAACATTACTAAGAACCAGAAATGATTCCTGAAGAGAAATGACGCACAGAAGAAGACTGAACGACGATAGATTAAGATGCGTCAGCTGAATTTACATGTGAATTTTTCATTTGATGTTTCAATACAGATTAAGATTAGGAAGGGCATTATGTATTAAAATAAAATTTTAAACAATATATTAGGTTGGTTCAAAAATAATGACGTAATAATGTCGATTTTGACGTATTTTTAACGTCAAAAAACGACATTATTACGTCATTATTTTTGCACCAACCTAATATATGTACACAATACCTGCTTCTTTCATTATTAAGCTACGAACTGATTTATAAGCCTATGTATATAGTTGATTCTTTTCTTTTATAAATTTGATGAACTTTCCGTTTCGCATTAAATATGAAATAATTAAGGTATTGGAGAAGCTTCTTGTCACAAACCCAATGTTATTTTCACGTTTAATAAGGATTTTATAAGCAAAATGTCGGATTACTCGTAGGATCGCCTATTAGCAAAATTGTTTCTTGTCTGTTCTTAAAATCATCATATTAACGGTATATTGATGACGTCATAATAATATATTCTCGTAAAACAATGTTATTTGATCTTGTGAATAAACTAAACAACATCGAACGTACGATATAATTGACTTCTGAAATAGAAACAAACAATACATTATCTTTCCTCATATCGCGTTAAACCGTAATTTACTGAATTGTGACTGGGTTTCTGTTGTAAATCTACTAAAAAAAGATCGGCTAAAAGGAATACACATTTCATTACTTATTATTACATATATGAGGAATTCGTCATATATTCTGTTAACTTTGGAATATATATGGAGTTAAATGAATGATTATAGAACTCAGTAGGCTTAATGGCATCGAATGAAATGGTCACCTTAAATTGACCAATCAAAATATAAAGATAGAAATAAAAATCCGAAAAGATCCCTAATCTCGATGATGATGCTTTTCCGCATCACTTTAGATATATACATTGATATGAGAAGATAGATAGATAGATAGATAGATAGATAGATAGATAGATAGATAGATAGATAGATAGATAGATAGATAGGAACAGGCTGAGATAGAAAGATATGAACAGATTAAAATAGATAGATAGATAGATAGATAGATAGATAAGAACAGGCTGAGATAGATAGATATGAACAGATTAAATAGATAGATAGATAGATAGATAAGAACAGGGTGAGATAGATAGATATGAACAGATTAATAGATAGATAGATAGATAGATAGATAGATAGATAGATATTATGTTGTTCTGAAAATAATGATTTTAGAATAAACGTTTTGTGTTCTACTATAATATTATAATAGTTGCATAGATGTATATTAATCATTCCTAACCATTAAAGTGTCTTCTTTGTTAATTTTATATCAATCTCTTTCAGAATTTCGCTACAGGCATTATATACTACTCATGTTGAACACAAAAAAAATTTAGAGTTCAATCTTGGTCATAATACTTCTGAAAGTGCTGCCAACGTTAACAGGGCATGGAGTGAAGGATCCACTTGTGATCGGATAGTACAGCACTGGTTTCTCAAATTCCGCATTAGGGATATGAGTCTTTAAGATGAAGATAGTAGATGACATCTATATGTAATTGACAATCAACATTTGAAAACACTAGTCGAAAAAAAAACTATGTCAAAGTGTCAGAGAAATGTCTCAGATAATGAGCATTAGCATTTTAACAATATCGAACCATGTCAAGAATATTGATAAATGGGTTCCACATGAACTCGGTGAAATTCTCAGAGTTCAACGTCTTGAAGTGTCTTCGATGCTGCATCTGTAAAATTCGAATGATCCATTTACTGATCGAATAATGACTTTTGTTGAGAAATGGATCCTTTATAAGAATATTAAACAATCGGCTATGTGGCTTGATCATAACAAAACAACCAAATACTTTCCAAAAGCGAAATTTCACAAACAGTAGATTATGGTGACTATTTGGTTGTTCGCCATTGAAGTTATCCATTGTTCTAGTTCCACGTGCCATGTCTCTTCCGGATATCTCAGCTTCAGTTATTTCCCTTTAATTCAACTCCCCAAGTTTTTGTTCACAATCTACTCCGGTGGACGAGATAAAGAATTCGGTTTTCAATTCCAATCACCTGAAGAAGACCGGAGCGTACAACGACCGAAACGTCGTGAATATGAAAACAAAGATGAGGAGGACAATCCGAATAATGCAAATAATATTATTAGTTACAATATAGCATCTCAGAAATATAGACAGACTTTTGAAAAGGTCTGGGGCGTCCCAACGGCTGAAACGTCGTGAATATGACAATAAAGATAAGGGCAATAGTTCAAACAATATAAATAGTGTAAATACTTACAATATCTCATCTCAGAAATATAGACAGATGTTGAAGGTGAATATGGCAATAAAGATGAGTGCAACAGTCCGAAAAATGTAAATAGTCTAAATAGTTACATTGCCTTATCTCAGAAATATAGACAGATCCTGAAGAAGGCCGGGTTTACAACGGTCTAAACGTCGTGAATATGACAACAAAGATTAGGACAACAGTCCGAAGAATGTAAATAGTATAAATAGTTAGAATATCTCATCTCAGAAATATAGACACATCTTGAGGGAGGCCGGGGCGTACAACGGCCGAAACGTCGTGAATATGACAATAAAGATGAGGGCAATAGACCAAACAATGTAAATAGTATAAATAGTTACATTATCTCACCTCAGAAATATAGACAGATCCTGAAGGAGGCCGAAGCATACAACAGCCGAAACGTTGTGAATATGACAATAAAGATGAGGACAACAGTCAGAACAATGTAAATAGTGTAAATATTTACATTATCTCATCTCGGAAATATAGACAGATCCTGAAGGAGGCCGGAGCATGCAACGGCCGAAACGTCGTGAATATGACAATAAAGATGAGGACAACAGCCAGAACAATGTAAATAGTGTAAATAGTTACATTATCTTATCTCAGAAATATAGACAGCTCTTGCAGGTTATTTAAAGTCAGTAAATTTTTTTCTTTGTTAAGCATTTCACTCCAAGCAAGACGGGAAGCCACTAGGATGCAAGAGGTTACAGAAAATTTAGAGCAAGATCAGATAGGAGTGATAGAAGAAAGGATGAGGGTAGTGGATATATCAAGGCAACTGGAGATGTCGATTGACATTACACTTGAATAGCTGGAGATTATAGCTCACAGGGAAACAGGAAAAGGGAATGTTTTAGATTGTAAGATTTTTTTCAAGATGATAATGGTTTAGTGATACAAGTCTTACTAATTAATCCATAGCTAGAGGGTGAAGAAGTAGATTCTTAACTTTCCCAAGGGTATTTGTGCCTAAGTGAATATAACGAACCCAACTCCCGGTAACAATTGCGAGCTGTTATCCATTACTCCACTCGCACATCTAAACTCAGAGCAGTTGTTATTCCTAAACGGTCACCAATCTAGGTATTGACCAGGTTCAACGTTGCTTAACTTCGGTGTTTCAACATGATGTGGCCGTAATCTCTTTTTAGTCTAATTAGTATTAAAAGCATCAGATGACACTAATTTAACTCCTCCGACCCATGTCTGTTGATCTGAGACCATTTTGAATAATTGATATCAAAGCTGTGTCAGCTTTTTCTTTGCATAAAGGTTAATAATAAATACTTTAACCGATAAAATTCATCGATCATTTTTGAGGATATTTCAAACCAACAAACTTTAGTTAAAGTCGCTAGATATCGAAAAAAAAAAACTCCCCTATACATAAAATTTTACTTGGGAGGCCTCAAATCATCGAATTTATTGTTAAAACAGGAAAAAAAAAAGAATTATTTGATAGAAAAGGACTATTTCTGAATATTGGAGCTTTTTTCTGCTTTTTATTCTACCCTTTCCATTTCCTTTCGTTTCATCAGTTTATTGGTCAGTGGCTAAGATCGGTTGTAACAGGAAGGCCACCCGTTGTGGACAGGTGCGCATGGGACAAAGCGTGACAAATGCGAGAGATAACTTCAGTGGGTAACAAAGTGGAGTAATGAAATTCACGTTGACATATATTAAAACGTATGGCTAATTTCTCTCTCTCCCTCTCCCTCTCTCTCTCTCTCTCTCTCTCTCTCTCTCTCTACGCTTATCTTTCTCTTTCTCTCTCTATCGATATATATATAGCTACCAAAAATCCAAACAAAAATCCTGTCAGGTGACCAGAAGAAAACTTAAATAGAAGACAAAAAATTACTGACACCAAAAATCAAGAAAAACTATAGAAGAACGAGAAATGCCAAAAAAATAAGAAAAATGTCCAAAAGGCTGACACCGACCTAGACAGTAATCAAAATGTTCAATGTTTATGTTATTAGGACAGAGCAAAAACGCATCACAGCGTCACACCTCAAAAGAGACACGGTTCGAACAGCTACTTAAGTATCACGCTCTCGCGATCGTCAGGCGAATAGAATGCAAATGTAAGAAGGTGGAACAGAATTTTATATTAACGTGATACGGAAGAAAAAAAAAGGAAAAAAAACGTGAAAAATAATCGCGATCACAGGGGAGAATAGAAAATAACAAAAAAAATATATATATATATATATATATATATATATATATATATATATATATATATATATACAAGTATAGGATTGGTGTATACGGAATAAATTCCAATAACCAACATTTTTTATTCTTAAAAGAGTGCTCAATACAGAGTAGAGCAGATATAATTATTTATTTAAAAATTATAACATAAATATGTTATAAAATCACTACAAAAATAGCCATTTTGTTTCAACACCTCCAGTGTCTTATCAAGTGATGATAAATCACTGGAGGTGTTGAAACAAAATGGCTATTTTTGTAGTGATTTTATAACATATTTATGTTATAATTTTTAAATAAATAATTATATATATACATAATATCCATTTTATGTTCATATAGTATTTTATTTAAATTTCTCGATATATTCTTTGCACCATTATCAAAATCAAATGGGAAATTTAAAAAAAAGCTGCCCCCACATATTAGCAATAGTAGAAACTGTGAATTGATATTGTCTGATTTAATCGAATCATTCCTATCAATGAAATGACGGGCGTCCTGAACGGGCTCGCTTCCAGATCCTTTCACACGATACGCAGGTGCCCCCAAGGCTCTATACTGGGTTCTACGCTGTTTCTGTTCTTCATCAATGACCTTCTTGGCGTCATCAGTTCCCAAGTGGGCATTTATGCAGATGACACTACCATTTACTATTGTCTCAATAGCAAATCCGTTAACCTGGCTGCTGTTCTTGAAAAGCGCCTCCAATAAGTGGCTAACTAGGGGCAGAAAATGGCTTGGAAATTTTAATGCCTCCAAAACTAAACTGCTCACATTTAACTACCATAGAGAAACGTCCCTGCCCGCCATCAGCATGGCTGATGCTTGACTCCAGGAAAGCGTCGCACTGCGCCTTCTTGGCCTCGCGTTTTCGACTGACTTGAAGAAGAACAACTAAATAGAATCAATAGCTACATCTCCTGCAAGGAATGGTGACTCATTGTGACGTGCCAGAAGATTTTTCTCATCAAAGTACATCTTGCACATTTACAAATCTAGCATTCGTCCGTGCATTGAATACTGTTGCCATATCAGGTCTGGTTCCCCAGCTGTTCATCTCGAGGTTCTTGACAAAATCTAAAGAAGAATCTGCAATGTAATTGATCATGACTTGGCAATTTAGTCACTTTCTCACAGACTTGATTTGGCTTCTCTCTGTCTTTTCTACAAATAATTTCACCGCAACTGCTCTTACAAGATTTTTTTCTGGGACTCCGGCTACATGAACTTAAGCGTGCTACTAGATTGGTATCTAGGTCCCACCCTTTTACTGTTAAAATAGCTAAATGAAACCGCCACTTCTACTCTAAAAGTTTCTTTGCTTCGCACTTCCCGAAAGTGACGAAAAAAAACATTCCGTTTACTTGCTTCCCTGATAACTACAATCTTCAAAAATTTAAATGCAACGTCAATCGCCATCTTCTGTTTTTTGAAATCCGTTCATCTTTTATCCTTTCTTCAATCTCCCCATATGCTCAGTCTTTTCTCTCACTTTCACTCTCTATAAACCCCTGCGTACTAGTGGCATTCCCGCCTTGCCTGGGGTGAAATGATTAAAAGAAAAAATTCTATACAGATTAAAAACCTTTAAATGCCTTTCCTCAGGATAAAAATTGTTTTAAACTATAAAATCGGATCGCTTTCCATACAGTGTTAAAACACTGGCCTCCAAACCTTTCAGTAAGTGAGCTACATTGTATATTATACTTTTTTACTAACAAAAAAATCCTTTCTATGAATGAATAAATTAAATTTCAATAAATAAATAATTTTAAAATTTTTTTTTAAATCAGCATGATGTAATTCAGAACAAAAAGAAATGGGAAACAATGACGTACTTACATTAAAAAATTATATATCATGAGTAAAACTGTCAAATATTGACAAATGCTCTTATAAAAGTCGCTCCCGGCCGAATAATGACATGTGGCGATCGGGATGTTGCCCGCAGGTTGTAGTTTGTATGGCTCTGATTTAAGGTTTCACTGCCGTGAAAAGAACTTAACTACTACCTCTATCTCTGTCTCTAAACAGTATCTTTAGAAAATTAAGTTCAGTTAGATATTTACGAAATTTAACATGGATGTGCGCAGTGTAGCGGTGTTCGACACGGAAAGTGGAATCGATGTGCCGAGTTCAAATTCCAACCGAGTTTATTACATTCAGTTTCGTACAAAACCCTTCGGAAAGATATAGACCCATATTTTCCCTCTCATCGCCACCTGTGATTTCAATAGTAGAGCGGACTTCGCTCTCTGGCTAAGTTTGGCAATCAGTCTAGAAAGACATCTCTGAATTCAAAACCGGTTTTTCGTTGGGCTGTAAAAAAAAACTACTTGTTACAGGAACCACTGCAACAACACCTAAAGTGCTAAGGTCGTAATCCTATATTCCACAGATGAGTCTAATCCCATTGAGAAAGAGGAATAAACTTCACTTTGTGAAAATCAAGTCCTATTTTGGGAGTGTACAGGACTTGAAAGACTATACTCCGCTAATCTTCTGCTTAAACTGAAAATTTGTTTTTAACTGTGATCTCTCACCAGCCACAAGCGTGGACAGGAAATAAGAAACTGCTAGATACATCAGATAACGCTGTAACTGCAAGCTTCATTTAAAATAACGAATAAACTGTTGCGATAAAGCTATCGAACTTATCCTAAACTAACAGTATAACAAATAAATTTTCTTTACGACCAATAACATTTGCTCGCCTACTCGCTACCCATCTCAAGTTGTGAGGGTGGTACCTTTCCAGAGGAAATGACGTGTGCACGAATGTATTTTAGATGAGTAAATGATTACAATAATCCAGACTTATCTTCTCGATATCTCCTCCGAAATTCAGTGGCTAGATTACGTTCAAGATGGCAGAAGTGGATCAGTTGGAATAAATGATCAGACTAAACTTCCACACTCACACTTCACGGCTATGATGGTCAAGGGTTTTGAGTTCAAAGTTATCTTTCTCCGAGAATATTGGCCCTACTAAGACTAGATAACCCTGTTTGCTTTACTCCTCCTGCCACTACTACTACTGATACTGCTACCACTACCACCAATATATTTCACCATATTGTATTTTATCACAACGTTCTAGATTGAATAGCCCCTTTCGTTAAAGTAAAATTGATGTAAAATTGCTGTAAAGTTTGCGTCCTTTTTTTGTTTTCTGGGCAGACTGCTGACTTGAAGCGTATCTTCTGATGTTAGTTTAGTACATGATGTGCCCGCTGCGCTCTTATTTACAAAGGTCTCGAAGTTTACTCCATTATCAGGCTGACAAATAAGAATTAGCAAGAATTGATAAGAGGTAAAGTTTCTGTAGTAGTGACCAATAAAAAAAAAAGAAAGAAAGAAATGTAGATTATTATAATTTGACTAGTGATGCCTATTGCTATACGGACAAGATATGGGGTTCGAACTTTAAAGTTGTGATAAAAAACAACAATGATATGTAAAAATGTTTAGTGAAACGTTTAGTTATGAAACTCAGAATTGAATTAATAATTGTGTCAACTTATGAAAAGTCTTTTTCGTTCAACCGGTCTAGCCTTCGAATTCCTTCGTCACACTTTCCATCGTCTGTTATTATATTGTCTAAATAGTTGAATTTTCAACCTTCTTTAATTTATCAGTCACTTTCCTACCACCGTAAAGTTACCTCCCTTCGACTTTTCTATTAATACTTTCATGGTAAAATGTTCAGGTGAGCTCTTTGGAATGTTACCTAGACTTTATGAATTTAAGCGCAGTACAAGATTGAAGACAAGGTCTCTTCAATTTACAGTTGAATTGACTAGATGTAACCGTAAGCATTTTGCTAACAGTTTTTTACTCGCACTTATCACTTTGCTCGACTCTTTTCCAGCTTCTTGTGCTCCAAAAATTTTATGGCAGTGTCGATAGTTATCGAATGCCTTCTTGATTACTCTTCTATTGTTTTCGCTCCTCAATAATGATCATATTCTCCAATTCTTTCACACCCAGTAACCCCTTCTGTCTTAGTTTCTTTACTGCCTTGCATGGGATGAATTCTATTTTTAAAAAAATTCCCCGATGTGTAACTCATATTTTCGAGTGTGTCCTTTTTGCTCACTCTACATATTTCGTCTTTTTATTAAATAAATTCGTTCGTTTTTTTTATTTTTTATTTTATTTTCTTCAATGTTATTTGAGTTAATACTCAAAATATTTTGCCGTAGTGTTTTATCTTTTTGTGGCTGTATTCTTTCTTTAAATCCTTTGTTGCATGTCAAATCAACCATTGCCAATGGTCAACCCTAGGTGAGAACCGTGACGCCTGGCTGTCTCCTTCTTTGAAAATACCTGCAGGTCCGGTCTCAAGGACAAGAAGCAGGGGAGGAAGTACTGCAAAGCTATGCCTGCAAAACCAGGACGGACTTTTACCTGCAACTGCTGTGACCGTACCTGCAAGCGACGTGTACAGACTCCTTCTTGATCTTCGTTTTGCGAAGCCAAGCCATCATGATTCTTCCTTTATAATCTTTGTTTATTGTTTTATATTATTAACTGATTTTTTTAAAAATTGTGAATTAAAAATGTTTTAGAATAAATTAAAAAAAAAACGAACAAATTTAACTGACAACTCAATACAATTAATCGATTAATACACACTGTCTTCTTTTCACGTCGGTAGGCATTAATGAGTTATAGATAAAAATATGTACCTCTACAGATTCGCGATACCTAAGTTTTATAATTAAAAATCTTTCTCGAAGCTTTTATTTTATTTTTAATTTCAAGCTACATCCTTGTGCAAATTAATTGAAATAAAACGAATAATTCCGTTATTATTTACTCTTCTTTTTTTTCGTATTTTTCCAATAAAACACCTTTTAGTACTTCGTATGGCCATTCCACAAAGTCGTTTCTTGCAGAGTGACCACAGATTCCCGATTGCATTTAAATCAGGAGAGCTTCCGGGCCAATCTGTAGTGTTTTGATTTGTTCACTGGTAAGGCTTGCCAGTGTGTTCGTGCAGCGTTACAATTTTCATATGTTTCCTTAAAGTAACGTTCATCGCAATGACCGTAGGACAACTAATCAACAATTGAGACAATAGTGTTTGGACGTGATAAAACTGATGCAATCACAGATGACACAATATTTTTCAAGGGCAAACAAATTTCAAAACAGGCCAAACAAATTTCAAAATCGATTCATATAACTGCATACTACTACTAATGACCTAATCCAAGGAAAAAAATAGATATCGATTAATGCCTGTCAATCCCGTAGGTCTAAAACTGATTGTATGGTGAAAGAAAGAAATCTAAAGTGGTTGTTTCAATTAATTTGCACTCGTTGTATCTCTTTGTCCGTCTCGTATAGAATGTCGTTTTCTTTCCTTCTCCCATAAAACATTCTCATTACTCACGTTATTCATTGGCAGCATTCTTCTGTGGAACCTATTCAGTGTTGAGTCATATCCCTCCTCATCTGGGCTTATGACCATATCATGTTGTAACACCACCTGATTAAGCAACGTCGAGCCGAGATGAATAACCAGCTAGGGAATACCAGGGGTTTGTAAAAAATAATCCTTTCTAGAATAGAATAAATTAAATTTAGATGTGTGGGTAATGTAATGGATGGAGCCGAGTTCCAATTCCAGTCGGGTTCATTATATTTACTTACGCGTAAATAGCCTTTGGGAAAGTTATGAATCCGCCTCTTCCTTCCCACTCCACCCCCGCAGTTGTGTGTGAAATAATAGGATCTGTATCAGTAAATCATTATTTTCGCCCAAAATTCTTACAATCCAAAAATATTTTCTGACTTTAGATAAACTGCAAATAGTTCATAAACTGTAAAAAAACAAATTAATCGTCTTCATCTGTCTGAAAATTGTCCAGCATTCATTGCCATAAAGGAGGATTGATATTGTACAGAGGGTCAGATCTCTTTTCTTTCATTCTCAGACAGTTTCTTAATATTTTAATTATCATTTGGAAGATATTTTAATATTTTGCTTACCTTTTGGAAAGCATGTTAAAATTTTGCTTATCTTTTGGAAGACATCTTAATAATTTGCTTATTTTTGGAGGGCATCTTAATATTTGATTATCTATTGAAAGGGATATTCATATTTAGCTTATTTTTGGAAGGAATCTTAATATCTGGTTATCTATTGGAAGACATCTTAATATTTTGCTTAACTTTTGAAAGGCATCTTAATATTGTGCTAATCTTTTGGAAGGAATCTTAATATTTTTCTTATATTTTGAAAGACATCTTAATATTTTAATTATCTATTGGAAGGCATCTTAATATTTTGCTTATCTGTTGAAAGACATCTTAATATTTTGCTTATCCTTTGCAAGGCATCTTAATATTTTGATTACACTTTGGAAGGCATCTTAATAATTTGGTTATATTTGGAGGGCATCTAAATATTTTGCTTATCTTTTGGAAGATATCTTAATATTTTTATTATCTATTAGAAAACATCCTGATATTTTGATTACATTTTGGGGGGCATCTTAATATTTTGAGGCATCTAGATATTTTGCTTATTGTTTGAAAGACATCTTAATATTTTGATTTTCTATTAGAAGACATCTTAATATTTTTCTCATCTTTTGGAAGACATCTTAATATATTGATTATCTTTTGTAAGGCATCTGAATATTGTGCTAATCTTTTGTAAGGCATCTGAATATTGTGCTAATCTTTTGGAAGGCATTTCTCGCTGCTTTAATGCGCCTTCGCATTTCGATGTCAGACCATCATAAGTAAAGTTAATCGTGATATCGGTGAAAGGTAATGTATTATTTGTTTCTACTTTATCATCAAATTCTGTTGGACGTTCGGTGTTGTTCAGTTTAATTACGAGATTAGTTAATGTGGCGATACATTAATAAAGCTTCATAATTATATTAGGAATGTCTTAAATGTTCAGGTAAAATATTTTGGAAAGGATCAGTTTGTAGAATTTCTAAAAAAATCATTTGCTAAAACACGGCCATATTTTAAGAAATCATTTTTTTTTTTTTTTTTTTTCATGCTTTCTAGAAACTGATTCCATTGAGGCGATCCAAATATAATCGGAATTTTATTGCTAAATGAAATTAAGCAACCCCATCCAAGATTCAAACTCGAGTCTCTATTTCGCCTTTCGTACTGATGACCGTTACGGCGGCTTGCACTTCCATATAAAAAATGTAGATGTGCGCACACACACATACACAGATATACACTCATTCAAACTCTTAGAAATGCCTCACGACGTGCATGGACAGATACATACGGACACGACTCACAGCAAATGGTGTACACAAAACTAGGGTAAATTTTACATCGTTGATAGAAAAAGCCTTACTTCCTCATTACTCACCTTCTCTATTGGAAAACATCTTAATATTTTGATTACATTTTGAGAGGCATCTTAATATTTTGATTATCTTTTGTAGGGCATCTAGATATTTTGATTATCTATTATCAATTTCTTGCAGTTCTTGATTTTTTTTTACAGTATGTTTCACCCTGTACAAGGCCACACGAGGTAGAGGGTTACGTTAAGTAAGAGTTTATATGGATAGGAGGGGAAGATAACGGTTGACTCTAGACTTGAACAGTTTAAGATTGGAGTAAATGTGGAAACATCCTCTTGCGAGTCTGTTCCATATGGCAGTGTTTCATGGGAAGAAGCTGTTTGAGTGGAAGTTACTTCTCACCGATGGAATACGGATGGAATGTGAGTAATTTTCTACTATGTAAGTGGCATGGCGGGCCCTAGCCATAAAGATTTGACCTGGCGGAACTAAGAAATGTAGTTCGTCCATGGTAGTAGCGGTAGGGCAGTGAGAGACTCGCCATATCCCGCCTATGAGAGAGAGGTCGGAGGGTAGTAAATAATTCTTCTCCAACAAGGGCTCGGTGACGCTTTTGAACTCTATCGAGACTGAAAAGTGTGGTCTGTGCAGCTCCTGCCCAAATATGGCAACAGTAATCCATTTTCGGCCCGATCTTATAAATATAGAGGATAGCATGAGGAGTCAGGTACTTACTGTAGCGATAAAGGGAGCCGATCATTTTACCTGTATCTTTAGCGATGGCTCGTGTATAGGAGTTCAACTTGAGGTCGGGTGTGAGTTTGAGGCCCAATACGGGCCTTCTCAAGGGGACATTCATTCATCGTGACTGACGGTAGTTCAGGGTCCGATCGGCGATGATGCAATGTAACCAGTTCCATTTTAGAGGTATTGAATGTAGCCAGCCAGTTTTTTTTTTTTTTTTTTTTTTTTTTTTTTTAAGAAGTTAGTGTTCGATCGGAAGAAAAGTCAGCTGGTAATCTTTAATCGTCATGAGTTTAAGATATGCGCCAGTATACCGTCGTATCATCGGCAAATGATCGGAGTATATTCTTAGGTAGATCATTTATGTACATCAGAAAGAGGGTTGATCCGAGAAGTGACCCCTGGGTGACGCCAGGGTCTCGGAGGCCTGACCGTTAATAACTACCTTCAAGGATATACCTGTAAGGAAGCATTTTATAATAGAGAAAATCATTCCAGTGATTCCATAGCTGGAGAGCTTGTGTAGCAAACTTTTGTGCCACACCTTGTCAAAGGCCTTCGACATCTCTAATGCTGTAGTCCTTGCAGTGTGTGTGTCATCATAATTCTTTGTGTAATGGTAGTTAGGACGTCAGCAGTGGATTGGGTAATCAGAGTAAACTTCATCAGTTTTTTTTTTTTACCCGTAGAAATGAGCATAAAAAATCGTTGGCCGATAAGCCTGTTAAAAGTCTAGGTAAATGCTTTTGTAATGCTCTGGAGGAGACACCATCTATCGAAGCTATACGTACTGATTTTGACTCCTGGCTGTCGAAAATAGATAAATCTGGATTGCCAGGGCGCTTCAAAGCCTGGCTATACCATCACTGTGTGCTCCCACGAGCATTATGGCCACTCCAGACATATAGCGTTCACATCTCGACTGTGGAGACGTTAGAGAGGAGAGCTAGCAGTTTCCTCCGCAGATGGTTAGGATTACCTCGGTGCTTAAGCAGCGCAGCCTTATATGGATCATCCAATGCCATCCAGCTGCCATTCAGAGGACTAGTTGAGGAGTTCATGGTGTCACGGACAAGGGAAAGCTACCATTATAGAAACTCCAGAGATCCCAAAGTATCAGGTGCGGGAATTGAGATCAAGACTGGCAGAAAATGGAGTGCTACTAAGGAACTAGCTATCGCAGAAGGGAATCTGAGGGTAAAAGCAATAATAGATTCAGTCGCACAGGGCAGAACAGGCCTGGGGTTGATTCCCTCCTACAAATTCGGAAAAAGCACCGTGAAGGAGCGTCAACACCTGATACAGGACGAAGTAAGAGCAAGGATGGAGGAAAAGCGGATGACAAAAATGGCAGGTTATAGCCAGCAGGGCGCGTGGAGCAGGTGGGATGGTGTAGATCGGCGGAAAGTGTCGTGGTCAGATCTTTGGAATACCGACTTCAGCCGATCTAGATTCCTGGTTCAGATGGTGGACGGCGTATTACCAAGCGCGACCAATCTACACCTATGGGGAAAAACAGATTCACCAAAGTGCCCCTTGTGTTCGGGGAGGGGATCACTGCAACACATATTAAGTGGGTGCAGAACGGCTCTGACAGACGGGCGCTATCGGTGGCGTCATGACAATGTTTTAGAGGCGATAGCACTCATTATTACTGAAGTTTTACAGAGTAATAAACTCATCCCAGAAAGAAGAGTTATCCGCTTCGTTAAAGCAGGTGCAAAGCCGAGTAAGAAGGTTGCAGGATCCCATTCACTGTTATCATCCGCGTCGGATTGGCAAATGCGAGTCGATCTCGGGAAACAATTAAAATTCCCAACACATATATCGTCCTCCAAACTCCGTCCAGACATTTTCGGACGCCACAAAACAGATTTTTTTGCTGGAGTTAACTGTCCCATGGGAAGAGCATATGCAAGAGGCATTTGAGAAAAAGTATAGTAAATATGAAGGACTCTTAAATGACTGCAGAACTAAAGGATGGCACACTCATTCTTTCCCTGTCGAAATCGGCTGTAGGGGGTTCGCCGGACAGTCAATGATACGAGCCCTTACAAGCCTAGGGATAACCGGACAAAAAAGAAGGCGGGTGATTCAAATGATCAAATTTTCGTCGAAAAGGCCACCAGGTGGTTGTGGATAAATAGAGCTAATGAGTGGCCCAAAACTACAAAAAATAAGAACGTTCCCAATGCAGATGTAGTACACACGCCATAAATGCCATCACTAAATACTTTTAAGACTGATTAGTATATATATATGTGGAAGTTTTGTATATAGATGACGAGAAACTTGCGAGAATCAGTCTTTCGATTTGCATTCAGTCTCATATGCAATGACTTCTTACTGGTCTTCCAAGTAGATTTATTTTATTACAAAAACATTCTTACAAGTAATCTTTCCCTTTTTTTTTTTTTTTTTTTTTTTAACGGAATTTTAATTTTTCTTTCGGTTTCCTTCATGGATAACTTTTTTTGGGAGGGGGGTAACTTATTTTAGCTAAATTTACACACTACGTTTTCTTTCGACTATTTTTCGACATGTAAATATCTCGATCATTTATTTTGAGGAATTTTAGTTATTTCTCTTAGTTTTTAAACGAATTCTTTGCGGTAAGGATAATTTTATGGGGCGGGTGGGGATTAACTTATTTAAAATTTACACGTGTTTTTTTTTGTTTTTGTTTTTTTTAACCCATATTTAACATGTAAATAGCTTGATTAATTTATTTTTAAGCGATTTTAGTCAAATGTTTTTCTCTTAGTTTTTAAAGTTGTAAATAGTCTGTCATTTTAATCACTCTATTGTAAACGTTTTATTAAGTGTAGTTTAGAAAAGAAAAGAAAACAAGAATAAAAAAGTAAAAAGAAAAGAAAGACCAAACAAATAAATTAGTTAAAAGGGGAGGTAGAGAAAGAACAAGTCACAAGACGAGCAAATATAATAAATCGTTTGTTTATTTTTTGTTTTTGTTTTTTTTGTGTATATATGTGTTTGTGTATATATATATATATATATATATATATATATATATATATATAATATATAATATAATATAATATAATATAATATAATATAATATATATATATATATATATATAATTATTTATATATATGTGTGTATATTTTTTTTTTTTTTTCTTCTATTCTTCCCCAAAAAACACCCTATCTTGGCCGCATGTAGGAAGATCACTACAACCATGCATACCTAATTTATAACTTCGAATGACCCAAGTGAAGTCTTGATTGGTTGTTGTTTACTGGGGCAACTTATATAATTCACGTCCTAAAGCTCGTGGCAAATTTTTGTTCTAGGTGCGGGCCGAATACTGATCATATTCGGTCTTGTCGCCCATCGAAGATGTCTGTTGTTTATTTAGACCCGAAACTTCTAGTGACATGGGAGCAACAACACTGACGACGCATCTAGATTTAGCACTTAAAGGTGTATTTTAATAATAATAATTCATTTCACTCAATTTAAATTAGTTTTGAAACAGAGCAAAGTATTTCACTTATTGGAAATATTAAATTTAATCTATTAGCTTGAAATTAAAACTAAAATAAAACCTTCCAGAAAGAATGTTCATTTTTTAAATTCATTTTAAACCTTAATTATCGCGAATCTATGGAAGCATCTATTTTGTGACACCTAGCGTCACATAAATATTAGGTTGGTGCAAAAATAATTTCGTTTTCTCACATAGTAACATATGTTAAAAAACGAAATTATTTTTGCACCAACCTAATATATGAAGCAATGACAACCTATTTGATTCAGTCTCCCAACACACCAGAACAGATTTATCTATAGCCCAGCCGATGGGGAGCCCAGGCAATGGGGTGCCCAGCAAGCTGACAAACTACTTTACACTTTTCAGTGTTGTATACGAACAGCCCAGATATTTTAGGTGGTATCAAGGTGCTGTCTATCGAATTCTGTTCTTAGTAATTTGAGAAGCCTATATTATTATAATCACTCCCCCGCACATTAAAACGGAACACACACACACACACACACACACACACACACACACACACACACACTGGTAAATAAAACAAAAGACTATACGGTAGTAGGGAAGACGAACGAATGCAACAAACAGTGCATTACTTCGGACTATTTCTGTTTTCTCACGCGTAGTAAATGTCATCATTTATTGGAAATAAAGTAATAGCAAGTCTGCTGGATACATCAGCACTCTTCTTAGCATTTATCCTAATTTTAGTAAGGTTCTCGTCTAGATGATTTTAATTCATTTTCAGTTCGTCTAAACTATTCTGAGCTATTCCAAGTGCGCCAATAATGATGGGTAAAATCTGTCATTCTTCATTTTCTCCAACTTTTCAGTTCTCTGGCAAGACCAAACATTCGTACTTATCATTTTCAATTTTACTTTTCTGTCTGCTGGAACAAAAACACTCATTATATAAAATATAATCTTGTTTAGGGTAACCAGGTCTAGTCACCTGTCCTGGATTGGGTGGTCCGTTTGAATTACAAATTCTAAAGCATTTAACTTTCTTACGACAATTTCTGCGTATGTCGTCTGGGCAGTTAAATTCCAAGCTTTTGCGCAATTTCCAGAGGATCTCTGTTCCTTCCCATTCACATCTATTATGATCTGAATTTGTTTGTTCTCCGTGAAACATTATGAGGACGTTATGAAATGTTACAGTGATTCTATTTCTCTCTTCAAGTGTCCTCTGCGCAATTTTTGGTTATTCATCTTTGTGTAGTCTTTGGAAATCAATCCTTAATGTTTCATAAGTCCTTTCCGTCTGATTTTCTTTTCCCATAAAGGTCTATCATCATCATTTTTGCTACGAGATTTGTGTTGAAAAAATATAAGTTGAGATATCTCCAAACCAGAGAAATCATAAGCTAATCAATATGCATAAAACGCAAGATAGATAGATTTTCTTTTATATGTTACGTTTCTTCAGGACATGGGTGATTATGGCTCTCCAAAATGTCCTTTTCTTTGTAGGCCTTAGCAGGTGTTCTCCTTTTACCAAGACTCCCCCCCACGTCCCGCCATCAAGTAGGTGACTCGCTGCCTTCCCCTATCCTTTTTGTTCTCAATATGCCTCGTGAGTGTTAAGTTTTCCAAGCCCTCCTCCTTTATTGTGTCTAAGGAATTTCAGGTATCTCTTCCCAACTCTGACTATAAATATGCCATTTCCTTTAAGACTTCCCCGTTACTTACTCGCTCCACCCATAGAATTCTTATTATCCTCCTGTATAACCATATGTCTGTTACCTCCAGTTTTGCTCTTCATCTGTACAGCATTCACTTTTCAATGACATCTCCCGACTCGGAGTTTCGCAGACATTGCTAAAATGGTTATGATGAATGAGGTGTGTGCTAAAAATGAAGAGCAAATGAAGGTTATCAGGATAAGGAAGACTGATTTCGATTGACCCTTGCTTTGAAGAAGTTATGGGTGGTGTTCATGGAAGTACTCTAATGGGAACCTGCTCCACAAAGTAGCAAATCTTAGGGAAAAGCTGTCTGAGTGGAACCTTCTCCTTACATTTGGAAGGGAATAAGCGTGATTCGACGCTGCCAAGGTAGCATGACCTGTTCTGGTTGTAAAGGTCTGAACTGGTGAAGAGTAGAGCTCATCTGAACATTTGCCATGGAAATAGCGACAGATTGGCGATAGGCTTGCGACAGTAGGAAACGAACTTTAGGATGTCAACTGCCACAAGACCCCGTTCAAAATTTTGGTTTTACCTGGGCCCCAATATCAGCCTAAGAGAAATACGTATTCCAGCCACATTGGAGGCCATAATCTTAACTTAGAATGGTACAAGACTTCTATGTTAGGCAACCAGTAAGAATCGAATTCATGACACAAGCAAATGGTCTAAGTCTAGCTTGTTTACTATCATTCGACTCTAGGCGAGCCCGATGGGCTATTTCTTGTTTAGACTCACCGGAAAAAGAAAAACACGGACAAATGCAGAGATTCGCCAACACAGATGTAAACATACGGACATAACCGCGGGAGAGAAAGAGAGAGAGAGCGAGAGAGAGAGAGAAAGAGAGAGAGAGAGAGACATAAACTTATCTTCATGCAATCTTGACGTGTTATATAAATATTCCGTTGAGACAGATGTGTAAAGTTACAAATGTTACACCCACTTATCCACCCCTATACCAGAGTGTGCTGAAAAGTGCTCGGCCCTACCCCTTTCCCATAATCAGTAATTTCATGTTTGATTGACATAATGATTTTGGGAAATGGATCAAGCCAAGAAACGCTCACCTCCGCTTCGCATGCACGCATACATGTGTGTATGTGTATGTGCGTGCGTGAAAAATATAAACGAACTATTTTATTTCAATTATTAATAATTAATTATAGATATGTGCACATAGATAGATAGATAGATAGATAGATAGATATGAATCGATTCTAAAAAATACATACATACATACATATGATCAGACTGAGATATGAATTGTAATAAATAGTTACGAAGATAGATAGTTATGAATATATATATTACAGAAATGTAAAGAGATAGATAGATAGATAGATAGATAGATATGATTGTCATACATACAAATGTATGATAAGACAACGTTTGTGTGAGTTACGATAAGTAGTTATGAAGACGTATATGGGACAGAGATAGATGTGAGCGTAAACAGGCATGAACTAGATTCTTTCTGGTCATTATAAAAAATATTACTCATGTTACTTGGGATATTGTGTTTGCGCGTGAAGTTATTTTGCGAACAACGTAAATATAATGGCATGCATTATATAATTGTACGCAAAACATATTTATAGGTGTATATCTACACCTCATTGGCTCTTTTTCTTTCTCTCTCTCTCTCTCTCTCTCTCTCTCTCTCATGCACATTTTTTCTCACACCTCACACACACACATATTTATATTATATATATATATATATATATATATATATATATATATATATATGTAGCAACTTTTCTTTTAAACAGTTTTCGTTAAATATGTCAGACAAAGAAAGTATAATTAATTTTTTATTTAGTTTTTCCAGCGTTCTTACATCTTTTAATAAAATACATTTTAAACAGTGAAAACATGCGGAAAAATTAACACTTAAAACAAATCCCCTTGAAAATGGCTAAAGTGGCCAATAGCGCTTGGAGCAATGGAGAATATATAAAATTTTTGCACAACTTTACTCCCACCAAACGGAAAAATGCAAGAACGATGGAAAACTCTCTCTCTCTCTCTCTCTCTCTCTCTCTCTCTATATATATATATATATATATATATATATATATATATATATATATATATATATATATATATTCAGTTGTATGGTATGAGTATTTATGGATAGAGGTGTACGCATTTTACCAGTATTTATGTGTGTCTATGCGTACGAGAGTGTCACCCCAAGAAAACACAGAAGTAAATTCCCCCTCCCACCGCCAAACATAGTCAAACAAGCATAAATCGATCCAAATCTAAAAAATAAACCAGTTTGTCTGGTGATCGCAAAAGCGTGAAACCCAGTGTCACAAACTAATATCCATACAACTGAATATATTACCACTATCACTGATATTGAGCGCTTTCCACTATACTGCGCATATAAAATTATATATATATATATATATATATATATATAATTATTTATTTAAAAATATGATTCCAAGACGCTACATCAGAGTCCTCGTGTTTCAGAACAAGAGCCGAAAACTTCAATATAATTATTTGAATTAAATTGAATTAAAGTACTAAGCTCTGTTCCATCTTCAAGCGAAATTTTTGGGGAATAACTTATTTCTGATGTTTACGCGTTTTATAAGCATATTCATTATTGAAATCAAAATTTCTACGGTAACGGCTAGAGCAATTCTTTAAAGAAAAGGGGCGTAAGGTGTTAATAATTTGTATCAATATCTCAGTTTCATTCACAGATGTCAAGTCAGGGTAAGGTTGGGGTGTCTAAATTTAAAGCGGAAGATGACATCGTCTAGTCTGGTTAAACGTCTATGGAGATTTATTTGTTTTTTATTTCATTTTTTATTTTTTTCTGAAAGGGTTTTGTGTATATAAAAACTGTCGTAAATCGCTATCATTTATTTTTTGACGACTTAATAAAGGGTTATCTTTTTTTGTAGGGCACTTAAACTATTTATTAGGACTATGGAATTTAAAAATTATTTTATCGTTTGTTTGTTTTTATGCTAATTATTCAATGCAAAAATTTGATGATGTCGGAAAACTTTAACTCCTGTCTATTGTTTAATAGATTTTTATTATTTAGAAACTTAATAATGTGTAGTTTTTCATGTATGCATAAAGGACATGGGTCATCCCAAGTTTTACAAGTTCTAGTTTTGCTTATAATTTACATTTTACTTTTGGTGTTTTATTCATTTCCTTCAAATGCCAAAAATATTTAGATAGAGATGTCTGATTACTTTTATTTATATTGTTGAAAGAGCACTTATGCTGCCTCCATCTGGTTTTAAATTCATTCTTCGTAGACCCAATGTATGTCATATTAGTATTAGGACTCTCAATGGATGAGATAGTACATTGGTATACCACAGATTTTACGCGGCATTTATTTTTCAATGGGCAGTCTTCTGGGTTTCTACAATCACATAATTTTTGTCTAATTTAAGTGTAGGGTTTTTATTAATACTATTCAAGCATGGCGGTTTGTTCAGGATTTTATTATTGTGTTTTTTTATTATACTTTCTAGATTATTAGTGCAGCTGTAACTTAATTTTATGGTGTTTTTATTAAATATTTTACTAAGTCTACTATTGGTAGGAAAGTGTTTTTCAATTAAAACTAAGAATTTCTGTCCTAGCTTAATACTAACCATTTGGTTGACCGAAGGGGTATACTAAATGATTTGGGTCTACGAAGAATTAATTTAAAAGAGAGAGAGAGATATAGGTGGTGCTGAATATAACATCAATCAGCTAAGTCACAAATATTATGTTTATTTGTATTAATCATATATATATATATATATATATATATATATATATATATATATGTCATTCGCAGACAGTACTGTTTCGCTGTATCACAGCTCCTCAGTGCGACTAGACATCTGAATACATCAAGCCCGGATCGAAACACAACCGATCAGTCAGAGTTTTACCACTGAGTTACCTTCATTCGACAGATAGAAACAACTAAATCTAGCGTATTGTTTTTACGAACGGAAACAAATGCCAATCAGCCGGAGTACTCTAATTCATTTTACTGAAGAGCTTTGCATTAATGCAGGTGGCTGTTGTTTATAGAATTAGCTTATCACTCAACAGTGCTCAATTGAAATATATTTTCAAGAGTTAAATTATGTCATTTGCATATATATATATATATATATATATATATATATATATATATATATGGAGAGATAGAGAATGAGAAACGCAACACATAAAAGAAAATCTATTCAGCTATTTACGATTCTGCATCTTCTCAACAATTCCACCTCGAATTATCCATATGTGTTGCAGATGCCGAAAAGAATACGACTTTAGCGTACTTAACTGGAAAGAACTGTTTCGAATTGCAGTTATTAGGTTGGTGCAAAAATAATGACGTAATAATGTCGTTTTTTTGACGTTAAAAAATACGTCAAAAAACGACATTATTACGTCATTATTTTTGCACCAACCTAAAAATTTTAACATCCCTTCCTTGGTTGAACAGTTTTTATGGCATGAAAAGTTTGCCCAATCAAATTCCACTTGAGACGTATCCATAATACCTAGCCGCTCGTATCCGAGTATATCTTTCTTCATAGGGCGACGAACCAGTTCCTGTTGCAGACGCCTGCACAGGCGCTTTTTTGTTTGTTTAACTCCCACAGAGCCTACCAGTGTTTTTATACAGCAACTATGCAGTAGTTACATTTTCTGAGAGAGAACGCATTATTTCGATCTAATCAACAGTCTGAACAAGGCCAATATACCCAAACCCTCGGTCACGATGATTTGTGATACAGCCGTCAACCTCTCGCAAACAGTTCCAATTTCAAACACAAGCCTTGGGTCAAACTGTGATATGGTTCTCAAGCACATTCCAAAGGTACCGCACGCAGAGGTCGCCTCTCCGGGCCGATAACATCAAAAAATCGCCTTTCTAACAAATCGATCCATCATACTTAACCGCAATAAGTACTTGGAAAATCAAATACATTCACTCCAAAACGCCATGTTGTTGACAAATCAAGCCATATTTTCTATCTGAATGACACAAAACAGAAGATAATTCAAAAAGAAAAATTGATTTCATTTTCATTTAAACATTTCGTTTCAATTTTGATAAATGAGTTTTAACTGCAAATATAAAAAAACAATGCAGAAAAAGCCATTCCCAATCAGAAGAGATTTCTAAATTTTTAGTTTATACAATAATCATGTTTATCTAAACTGCTAGTCGGATGATGAATGTCACGTGCCATTTTCCATATCAAGAAGGGCATGTATGCTTTTGAAAGCCAATTTAAAACTCAAATAATTTTTTTCTGGCTGTTAAGCAAATATAGATTACCTTTGTTTTCAAGATGTTGTTAACTGTACAAATGCCTAGGCAAAATATATGTGTGTGTGTGTGCGCGCGTGTGTGTGTGTGTGTGCGTGTGTGTGTGTAATTTAGAAACGTTAAATTCTTCGAGTTGCTAACGACATATACCATATGTTATATCAATTATCACCGCGAAGGCAATAATAGCACAATGCAATATACAAACTGGTGGACAGAAGAACAGAGACCGAATGATTTAAAAACTCACAAACCCTCAATAAATAAATATATATATATGTGTGTGTATGTATGTGTGGGTATGTCTATATGTGTATGTGCATGTTTGTATATATGTGTGTATATACATAGCGATTTTCCAAGTGTAGCTTAAATGTGGCACAATGCTGAAAGTATGGGAAAGTATATATATATATATATATATATATATATATATATATATATATATATATATATATATATATATGTATATATATATAGGTCGATCTCAGCGTTAGGCACCGTTTGGAAAGTGCCTGAAAACCAAGCCCAGATGAAATTGCGTGTGTGAGCCGTCGTTAGCTATGCTAGCACGAAGCTACAAGTCAACGTGGCCGAGGGCTTGGGCGTGCTGGCCTTGTTCAGATTGTTCGTCGCGCTTGTTTCTCTCCCAGAAACTGTAAAGATCAGCTCAGCATAGTTGTAGAATAAACCACATGTGGGCTCTGTGGGTGTTGAGCAAACAGAAATAAGGATTGGCTAGCCGCCCTAGCAGACGGGTATCTGCAAATACGAGTGGCCCGCTATTATTAGTATATATATATATATATATATATATATATATATATATATATATATATATATATAAACAAATAAACCAGGCATCGAAATAATATCCGGGGTGGTAGCACCTGTTAGGGTCCCAGCTATAGGCAAATAGTTAACACCCAAACTTGTGTAAAAATAGGTTTTAATACCAGAAATACTTTTTAATAAAAAAAAATATTACTAGCAATAATTTTTGAAGGAAAAATTATTCTCAGCAATACTTATAAAAAAATACCAGTAATACAAACAGCTATAGATTCTTAAGAAGTTGGATTGTACTCAAAAATATGAGTAATTGAAAAATGGTTCAAATATATATATCTATATACACACCTTTTTTTAAACTATCGCTATGAATCTATTTCAAACATTTTGTTGGCATTAAATGACCCACTGAGGTTTTGATATGCCATAAAACAAAACACCCACCCCAAATAATATAAGAAAAACAGCACACTCCACATATATTATCTTTTCAAACACACGCATGCACACACACACACATACTTATATATGCGTGTGTGTGTGTGCGCGCGTGTTGATGTGCTTATTGTGATCGTTTAATATATGCCCACACAGAGATCCTGAAAGTAAATATGCACGCATTTAGAAATAGTTGTAGTTATTGGTGGTAAATATGCTAATAGAGTCCCTTGCATCACTGTGACACGTATCAGGTTTCAATACTTGAGAAAATAGTGAAAAAAGGTGAGAAAGGATAGAGTTGCATTGCACTGAAGAAAGCAAAGAAGATGGTGGTGGGGGTGGAGTGGGAGGTCTTCTTAGACAGAGATAAGTATCTAGAAAGTGATATGGTTAATACCATAAATAGGACAGGGGCCCCTACAGTTCTACCCACTTGTGCATATATGTACTCTAGCCCTGAGCAACACTTACCTACCTGCCTGCCTCTTTACTTCGGTATGCAACCTGAATCAGGTGTACCAAACCCACCCACCCTCCGCCTTATCAGAGTTATTCCTATCCCTTTAGTCCCTCTAAGGGTTTCTAAAAATAACCAACATTCGACACAAGGCTCTGAGGAACTGTATATTAAGCCGATGATATGTCTTCGGGTTCCCGTTGACGAATGAACTAACGGAAAATTAAAGTTTTCTACCAAACAAATAAGTTGCCTTTACTGACAAGGATTATTTGAGCTGTTGGTCGAAACTAAGAAGTATTAACCCAGTACAGTTGAAATTGGTATGTGTCATTACAGAGTACAAATTGGTATGTGTCATTAAAGAGTATAAATTGGCATGTGTCATTATAGTGTATAGACCTCGTGTAGAATTTGTTGATTATATTGTTAACCACAGATACAGAGACGCTTAGCTGTAAATTTAAATTTTGGATGTACGGTATATTTTATATTACTCATTCATCTTTTTTATCAGCAGCCATACCCACCTTGATGATCGGAAAAAGCGTTCAGTTTGAATAGAGCAAAAATAGCATCATTTTTAGATGTAACAGAGTCTATCTTCTTTAATTACTTTCAAGTTCTTTCATTAAAAAAAACATTTCGAATTAATGCAGTTACTGATATAACAAAGTAGTCTGTTTTTATTCAATCGAAGTTAGCCGGGGACATGAAGGGATAAAACAAGCAACTTCAGACCACAATTATTTTGGAGATTTTGAAATTCAATTTGTTAGTGTGCTACCAGGGATGTAAAAGAGGATATATTTATAAAGCAATTGTTAAGTTTGATGAAAATTGGTTGAAAGATCAACGAAAAATAAGAAAGAAACTAATAAAAATCGCCATTTTTCGCTGTTTTTTACGCGGGTTTTCACTATATGCGTGGACTCAATTATCAAGTTAAATGACTGTTAAACAATCAACTTATTGTTGGCTACAATTGAGTGAAGTGTGTATTAGATTGCTTGAAAATTGATAGTTTTTAGTTTAAAATTTGAGTTGAAATCGAATTTTTCGTTTTTAGCGGTTTTTCGCTAAACGCAGTCGCATAGAAATAAAAATGAGGTATCGTTGTAAGTATACCGAGTTGAACGAAATCGGAAGAAAAAAGTTGAATTTATCGATTTTTGATCGGCTTTATTGATTATTAATTTTTTTTTAATTAACTTTTTACACTAAGAACCTATCTCTTACATTATACAATGTATGTGCCAACTTTGGTCAAAATCAGTTGGATGGATCTCGAGTGAAAAGGTATCACACAGACAGACAAAGAGACACCCTCTGTTTTATATATAGAGATGTTTTTATTTTTATTGTTTTTAATTATTGCCCATTGCACCAGCAATTGTTTTGTGAAGAATAAAGATATTTTGCATGATTATATACATACATTTTCCGTAGAGGATTGCAAAATTAGCGCCCATTCACTACATTTTCACAGTAACTTTTTTCTGTTTTTAATCAAAGCTGTATTGTTTCAATCGAAATTATGATCTCGAAATAAAACTATTAAAATTATATCTATATATAAAATTCTGTCACTTCCGTCCCTCACAACTTCTAAAATAGCCATCGGAACCAGGTTTTAGAAGTACAAACAGGTAAGGGGGTACAAAGTAAACTTGGTTTTACTATGGTGCGTAGCCTAGTACAATAGATTTTCATTTATACTTTTGTAAACATTAAAAGTTTTATTATTTAACATAAAGAATACTCACACTATTTTTATTGTTGTTATATGTACAAGAATCCAGTTTCCAGTTAGTCCAGCGTTTGTGAGAACTATAAACAAATCACAAGGCCAAACGGTTCAAATTGTTGGAATTTACGCATGGCCAGTTATATGTTACATCCTCAAGA
Organism: Acanthosepion lycidas; assembly: GCA_963932145.1. Taxonomy (NCBI): domain Eukaryota; kingdom Metazoa; phylum Mollusca; class Cephalopoda; order Sepiida; family Sepiidae; genus Acanthosepion; species Acanthosepion lycidas. Next base: position 20,326,432 of record OZ010582.1, on the reverse strand, counting down.
GTAAGAATTCCTAAGAATTTATTCTTCACTGTGAAAAAAAGGAAAAAAAAATTGTTTATCATTAAGTTCTATAAAACTAAATTAAATTAAAGAAATTATTAAATCGCAAAGTCGGGGTTTTATCAAAGGATTTTTCCAAACAAATCAGTTTATTTAGATTTTATCGATTGTTTTGCGAAATTGAATAGAGTTTGTAAATCTCGACAAAAAAGTTAGCGTTAACTTCAACAATACTAAATACTGTCTTTTTTTTGTTTGTTTTTGCAATACGCGTTAGTATATAAAAATGGAATATCCGAAAACTCATTAGAGCTAACTTTTTATTTCTTGTTAACGTTTCGCAAGTTTAGGTGAGTATTTTCAAAACAATTTTTATTTTTATTGTTATCGATTTTTTATTATACCGCATTGTATCAGCGATAGTTTTGTGTGGAAAGAAGATATTTTGTATGATTTGGGGCATAAATTTAACTTAGAAAATTCCGAAATTAGTACATTTTCAACAGATTTTCATCTTAATTTATGTTTGTCTTATAATCAAACTGCTTTCTTTAAATTGAAAATGTAGTAGACACCCCAAGATGAAAGATTAATGCATTGAATTTATTCCTTGTAAAAGATCCCTTTTATGTTTGTGGGGGATATTTTACAGAACAATACATCTCTACAAATCAACCATTCGCCCTTGCATGGAGTATTGCTGTCATATATGGTCTGGAGCCCCTTCTGTTTGTCTCAAGGTTCTTGATAAAATCCAGAGAGGATATGCAATGTAATTGGCCCTGATCTGGCATCTCGTTTGCAGTTGCTCTCTTACAGACGTGCCGTCGCCTCCCCCTGTCTTTTTTACAAATACTTTCACGGTAACTGCTCCGATGAGCTGCTTTTGCTGGTTCCCAGACTGCATGAATTTAAGCGCTCCACTAGGCTGGTATCTCGCTCTCACCCTTTCACTGTCGAAACTGTTAAATGTAGCCGTCTCTTCTACTCCAATAGCTTCATGTCTCGTACTTCTCACCTGTGGAACTCCCTCCCCTTTTCTTGTTTTCTCTGATAGCTATAATCTCCAACTATTCAAATGTAATGTCAATCGACGTCTCCAGATACCTTGATATATCCCCTATCATTCTCTTCATCTTTTTCTCTGTCACTCCTCTTTGTTCTCGCTCCAACTCTCTGTAAACCCTTGCGTGCTACTGGCTTCCCGCCTTGCTTGGGGTGAAACGCTTAAAAAATGCGTGTGTATGGTGGGTAGAAACTTTCTTTCAAGCTCGAATATGGCCAATCGAAGACAGTTCGCAGATTTGCAATAAGGTGAAATTATACCGAGTATTAGAAAACTGTATCATAGCACAGCCCCATTGAGCATAAATGTCAGGGAATGGTTATTTTTTTTTAACCTTGCTCTATGTGTACACGTATGGGCTCTAACTCTCTCATCTTACTACAGTGTTGCTGTTGAGTAGGTAAATGCAGCCCCATCTTAAGGCACTAATAAAATAAATAATATAAATGAGGGTCTATAAATTTTAATTCAATCTCTTACATTAATGAGGAAACATTCGGCATTCATAATTGGACGGTTAGCATTACAATCGGTTGAAATATATAAACATCAATTTTTCCGGAAAATAGATTTCTCAAGTCCATTGTTATCCTTCTTCTAGTATTGGTAAAAGTTGCCTTTCGAATTTTATATTATATCATTATTTTCTCTTTTAGTTACATTTATTTTCCATTTTAGTTGTTACTGCTGTTGAAAGTCCTTAACTGATTAGTTTCTGTTATTTGGTAACTCTTTAACCGTTGTATCATCTGCATTAAATATCACTTAAGATCAGAGTATGGTTTTAGGCAGATCATTAATATAAAGCAGAAAGCTAGCCTTGGCTACACTTACATTGATCTCATGGAGCTCGCAATACTAACCATTAGCAACGACCTTCATGGACCTACCCGTTAGGAAGGACGTGACAATTTTTATATTTTAGCTGAATGTTTGTGTTTATGTATCTGAAGTTATAGGAATGTTTTATTTTCCAAAGACGGTCAGCACGTTGTGTCCGTGTTCATAGTTAATGTCATTCGGTGTGTTTTGACTTCTTTTTTATTGTTAGTGCTTCCATTATTTTAAATCTTTTTTACATGTGGATGAGGCTATTATATTTGTATTTTCGACTACTATATTGCGGATTGGGTTTAGTTGCTTTCCGTGCGGGTTTAAATGAGTCCTAAAGGAGATATGGTCAGATTGGTGTAACGTGAGTTGTTTAGATAGGTATGTAGTAGTATAACCAGTTTATATACATAAAAACCCACAAATTCAGTTAAAAATTTAAAAAAAATAAAAATCGTCCTTGATAATGGCTAAAATAATAGCTGAATATACAGAACTTTTGGGCAGTTTTTCAGACTGTGCCCCAAAAAAGAAAACACTTCTACGAACACAAGAAAAATTAAAGAAAAAGCTTAATCGCAATGCCTTGTCAGCCGTCTTTAATAAAATATGTTTGAAAGGGGGAGTGCTACCCAAATACGCACTTATATATATATATATATATATATATATATATATATATATATATATATATATATATATGAAAAATATAGTTTTATGTTATGATATATTTATGGGTAAAACTATACAATATCAGGGATAATGTTTATATATATATATATATATATATATATGTGTGCGTGTGTGTGTGTGTGCGTCTGTGTGTGTAAACGCTCGAATATACAGAACCATTGGCAGTTTTACACACTTTGTGTCGAGAAAAGAAATCATGTACGAACACAAGAAAAATGAAAGAAAAAGCTTCATCACAGAGCCTTGTCAATCCTCTTGAAAGAAAATTGTATATACAGTACCCTCAAAAAGTATTGGAAAGGCAAGACTAATTCCTTTGTTTTTGTTGTTCATTGAAGACATTTTGGTTTAAGATCAAAAGATGAATATGAGACAAGAGTTCAGAATTTCAGCTTTTATTTCCTCCTGGTATTTACATTTCGATGTATTAAACAACTTAGGACATACCACCTTTTGTATCAGATCACCCCACTGAGCAAAAGTACAGGAACAGATAGTCTTAAAGTAAATAGCATTTAATATTTGGTTACATAAGCCTTTATTGCAATTAAGCATCAAGCCTGCGACCCACTGACATCATCAAAATATTGCATTCTTCATTTGTGATGGTTTTCCAGAGTTTTAACAAAACCTCTTTTCGGTTCTTGTTTGTTTTGGAAGGTTTCTTCTTTCAGTCTCCTCAGGAGATGAAATGCGTGCTCTTTTGGATTAAGGTCCGGTGATTGACTTGGCCAGTCTAAAACTGTCCTCTTTTTTTCCCTGATGAAGTCCTTTGTTGTGTTGGCAGTATGTTTGGGGTCACTATTCTGCTGCATGATAAACTTCCTCCCGATTAGTTTGGATGTATTTCTCTGTAAATTGGCAGACAAAATGTCTCTGTAAATTTCTGGATTCATTCTTCTGCTACTATCATGAATGACATCACAAATAGGAATGAGCCTGTTCCAGAAGCAGCCATGCAAGCTCAATCCAAAACACTGCCTCCACCATGCTTCACAGCTGAGCGTGTGTGTTTTGGATCATAAACAGATCCTTTCTTCCACTATATTTAGGCCTTTCCATCCCTTTGGAAGAGATTAATTTTGATTTCATCAGTTCATAAAACTTTCTTCCAGAACCTTTGTTGCTCATCTCTGTACTTCCTTCCAACTTCTAATCTAGCCTTCCAATTCTTACTGTTAATGAGTGGTATGCATCTTATGGTATGGCCTCTATATTTCTGCTGTCAAAGTCTTCTACGAATGGTGGCGTGTAAAATCTTCACCCCTGAACGGCGGGTGTTGTTGGTGACATTGACTGTTGTTTTGGGAATTTTCCTCACAGCTTTCACAATGTTTGTTATCAGCTGCTGTTGTTTTCCTTGGTTGACCTGATCTATGTCTGTTGCTCAGTACACAAGTAGTTTCGTTCTTTTTCAGGACATTACAGATTATTGTACCCAATTTTTGTCCAATGGTTCTGATCGATTTACCTTTTTTCAGCTCCAAAATGGCTTGCATTTTTTTCCATAGACAGCTCTCGTCTTCATATTGGTTTATTCTTTTTCACAGGTGAAACCCAAGGCAAAAATTCAACAGTAGTCTTTTTTACTTATTTAATGTTTAAACAATCAATCTAAAAGCAACACCTGGGCAACAAGAAACACCTGTCAGTTATGTGTTGCAATAGCTTTGCTTAATTGAAAAATGGGTAGGTTCAAACAAAAGGAAGCATGTCAAACAAAAGGAAGCAAGTTGTTTAACACATCTAAATGTAAATTCTAGGAAATGATAGCTCAAAATTTGAACTCATATTCATCTTTTGATCTTAAACCAAAATGTCTTCAGTGAACAACACAAACAAAGGAATTAGACTTTCTGTTCCAATAATTTGGGAGGGCACTATATATATATATATATATATATATATATATATATATATATATATGCCGGGTGTAACAGCAAAATTATCCAAATCGTGTAAAAGTAAAATTGTCCAGCTGTTAGATTAACCTTTGAACCATTGTATCTTAGAAATGATTAAAGATATCTTACTGGAATTCTCCGATATAACACTATTGGTTTCTACTTTGAGCAATAAGAATGTATAATTACTCTCCAAGCCAAACAGAAGAATCGAGATGACATCGATCATAAACGAAAATGACATGTTGATCAGTAATTAATCATAACTCAATATCAGAAGCTCATGAAGGATTGAAATAAAGCTCTAATATATGTATATTCCAGATTATCTTCGCCCTCTCTAACCTTCTAACTTTCTGTCCTGAAGCAACAAGGTGTCTCACATGTTTCACATACGATTTCATTTTCAAATCTTTTTTTACTGCTCTTTGGACTGTTATAGGTGAAACTCCTCTCTCATATTCCAAGCATCTTATGGATTGAGTTGGATGTTTTCTAATTGATCTTTTTAGCTCTAAGTTGTAATGATGATCCCTTTTGCTGTTTTGACCTCCTGATCGACTTTCCCTCTCTACTGTTCCCTCTTTGTTCCCTCTTTTTTAAACTTCTTCATCGTTCTCTTCTTAGTTCTTGAATGGCCTTTGAAGATACAAGCCAGATTATGAATGTTGGTACCATTACTGAAAGCCTGAATGACCTTTTTCATTTCACCATTGATCAGTTGGGAAGACATAGTGGGACTGACACAAAATGATTTTAACCTGTTCTCTTTCTACCTGAATAACTCAGTGTTTTTCAGTGAATCTTACGATAAATTGTGTCAAGATTGTTATACCTGAAAATCTGGAAAAAAAGAAACTCAATTTGTTTCTTTGTTTTTAGATATTAAAAATGTTGTAAGATGGATAATTTATGCTCTTACACGATTTATACAATTTTGCTGTTATACTCGGTACAATATATAGGCTCCTGAAAAATTAATTTCGGTTGAGCTCTCTGGGGGAGGAAGTGTAGGTTTGTAAACAGTGACTATTACGGCTATTATAGCAAGACTCTTCGGTAAAGCGAATCGAGTCCTCTCAGTTACTGTGTGTTTATCTAAAAATAAATACACTAAAATTCACATTCATCGTTGCCGTGCGCCGACGGCTTAGTGGTAGAATCTCCGACTGACGCAAATTCAGTCGGGTTTCCGTCCTAGCTAGAGGAAACTGGACGTCTAGCTACACTGAAGAGCTGTGGATGACTATATATATATGTATATATTTGTGTTATGCAATTTTTGTTACTTTATGTCATAAATCGATCAAATATTGTTCAAAAGTAATGAAAAAGTCATTAATTCGTTTCAGTTCTTGACAATCGCTAGTCCAAACCGAAAATTCGATTGTACCATATACGCAATAAGGGTGAAAAATTAAAATAGTTCATAACTTTATTTTTCAAATTGCTAAGGATGTAATTGAATAGTACTTACGTACACAATGCGATATGCAAATTGTAGCCATTTTATATTTTTTAATTTTGTGCATGCGCATTAATTGTTTTCGATTTTGTCGACTGCGCAGTATATTAGGATCGGTTGGGCACCGTCTGTGAGAAAAATGAAGCAATTCACTCCGCCAGAAATTTGGAAACGACATGCTGTACTGTTTGCCATTCGCACCGAAAGCTCCAATATTGACATTTCAGAGTGTTTGGTGTCAATCTGAGGACAGTGCAGAGAATTCGGAAGGAGTTGGATGAGTCTAATGGCTGTCAGACGATTTTCTGCGATCACATCGCTCCTTACATCTGGCCACCTAACTCCCCAGACTGGAACTTCCTTGATTATTATGTATGGGACACAGTTGAGTGACAGACAAACAAAACTCCTTGTAACACCAAAGATGAACTGAAGGCAAGGATTATGACAGCATTCCCCAATTTAAACAAAGAAGACCGTCCAGAATAGTTGCAGGAGATTCCGATGTCGTCTGGATGCCGTGGTTGAAGCCGATGGGGATTTTATTGAATAAAGTTACTCATTAGTATTTCAAGATTTTTTTGTGCAATTTTGTTAAATATATCTGTTAAAATGAGGTGTCAGTGTTATTTTTATTTTTTGCGCAATTTAGACGACAATTTACCTATTGCACCCTGTATATGGGTGTCTATTTTATGAACTTTACACACCTGTATACGCATTTGGGACGAAAGTTTTTTTTGTTTTCGTGTTTTTTTTTTTCTGTTTTTGTTTTTTTGGGTTTTTTTTGGCAATTGTATTAGCTTTGAACCCCCTTCCACACACACAATGTAGACTGTAGTTTTTGTTGTTCGTTTACCTGCTTCAGGTGTTGAAAATATTTCATAAGCTTCCTATCCTTTTTTCTTTTCTTGCTTTTGTGCGCTTACTGGAATGACATATTTAGATATTTAGGGAAGGCTGCGGAAGTACGCCTCAAAACATGTTGCAATTATGGTCAACCTGTCTTGTCGGTGAAAAAGAACTTAAGAACAAAAAGAAAAAGAAAAAAAATCCCTTGATAACTGGCCAGGTGATGGTATGTTCAAATCAGGGATGATAACTCGTCTAAAAAAGAAATTCATAGAATTCGAATATAAAAAAAAAAAATCCAAACAGAATTATCATAAAACCCGGGGGAGGGCGGGTCTTTCGTGATTCATAACGGAGTCAACGGGCCAAAAACGACAATGTACTTTGAGCAAATTATCATCTTTTTTCTTTTTTTTTTCTTTTTTGACACACAGAAAACCAGGAATCAGGTTTACATTTTCCATTTTTATTTACAGGAAGAAGAAATGGATATTCTCGTTCGGGGCATGGTGGTTTGCACGGGTAAATCAAGACGTCACCGTACGATTTAACTCCGTTATTACTTTGTCACCTCTAATTGAGGTATTGATCTAACAATTCTTTGGGTCTAGTCACTGGATCTAATCAAAGTCTTTATCTAATAGTGAGTTCAATACCAGGCCACAACAGTCGTGAACATAAATCTTGGAGATTTGAGTTAAAGGGAAATAACAAAGACATCCGGAAGAGGCATGGCACGTGGAACTAGAACAGTCTACCCCGATGGACGAAATAAAGTGTTCAGTTCGAAATTGCAATCACCTGAAGAAGGCCGGAGCGTACAACGGCCGAAACGTTGTGAATATGGCAATAAAGATGTGGATAACAGTTAGAATAATGTAAATAATGTAAGTAATCATTATAACTCATCTCAGAGATATTCCAATCACCTGAAGAAGGCCGGAGCGTACAGCGGCCGAAATAAAAACACTGTGCGAGATTTTCAACGAGTTTCAGACTTAGTAACTGATAAACGAAATAAGGCCACATTGCTCGTCCGTTCGTTGGCCTAATCTGGTTTATTTAACTAATTTTTGTCGATTAATATGACATGTGGATAGTACCGTAACAGACGACAGAAAATGTTATACAGAAACCTGATGGTGCATAGGAATAGCAAAAGATGCCTTCCAAAAACTAATGAAAGTATTAAGAGATGGGAAAATATTATTAGAAACAAAGAAAAGAATTCAGAAGAGCATTGTAATATATAATCTGGCAGTTAATGGCGGACACTCGCTTTAGAGATGAAGAAGAGACTTGAGATGAACAGAGAATGCAGAGAATACCATGGACAACAGACTTTGAGGAACGAGGAATTTTAAGGAAAAGAACTATAAGGAAAATGATACTAAAAGTCAGAAAGAGACATAATGAGGAAGGTGGGTATAGAGAATCTAACACTTACAGGACCTATGAAAGGCTAGAGAAACAAGAGGAAACAGCAAGCGAGTTCGAGTGAGTGGGTGGCTGAACAAGGTTAAACTAAACAAAGGATGTTGTGGAGAGCTACGATCGCCAAAATATTGAAAGGATATTGCATGTAAAAGAAGAATATTCCCTGCTCAGAAGTGACTGATTATCGATAAGTTCTTGTTCAAGATGTCGTAAATTATCGAACACAATTTGAGAATCTGTCTATATTTCTGAGATGAGGTATTATGTACACTATTTACATTATTGGGACTATTGTTCTCATTTATTGTCTCCATATTTATCACGTTTCGGCCGTTGTACTCTCCGGCCTTCTTCAGGTGGTTGGAATGTCGAACTGAACCCTTTATTTCGCTCACTGGGGTAGAGTTATCTCCTGTTAATTCCCCTCATTGTTGATTTGGTCAGTAAAACAATGGTCCGCTCTCCTGTAAGAGATGAATCTACAAATTTCGCGTAGCGAGTCTATTTTCTCTGGTAGAAGAATAAATACCAAAATAGCTAGTATTACTCTAGAATGCCATCTTGTATTACTTAAATCAGGTATTTTTTGAAACTTCACTTTAGGAAATCTTCCAGTTTCTTCGAAAAAAATAATAATAATTTACCTCTCGTCCCTCAGCATAACGCGATCGAGTTTTGATGGGCGATGTGGGAGGAGGGCATAAGCAGTTTCCTCATTCTTTTGTTCGCTTTTATTATTTCTTTTTTTTTTAATTTCGTATTGCCAACTAACGTGTCTGTTTTCCCTTTTTGTCATTTTTAATTATGTCTGTTTTGTTTCTTTTTATTTGTTTCTTTTTTTTGTTTCTTTTGTAGTTTTTTTTTGTTTGCTTTTTTTGGTGGGGTTTGTTGCTGCTATAATTAATTCATATCGATAGTTTCATCTGAGCAATAACATGTCATAACAAAATTTGTATAGCAGTTTGAAAATAGAAATTATTGAAAAAAGTGTTAGTTTAAAAATAAGCGGTGAAAAAGAAAGCTAATATCAGTTAAAGTGACGGAGGTCATCCCAGTAATCAGATGAAAACTATGAACGATCGAATTATAACACCTAGTTAGATGCGTGTTCCTCTTTGTCGTAGTTATATGGTCACACTTAATCTCCATATAGATATTTTCTTGGTACTATATAGTTCTACAGTAACTCTACAGGAAATGAGGGTAGGAGTGTAACTCTCCAAGAAATGAGGGTAGGAGATGTCTCTTAATCGGTCCTTTAGTCCTCTTAAACGAGCAAGCTTGTCCTGGTGTCTGAGGTTTCCAACTCTGCTGCTTCGATTCCTGGGTAACAACCTCGTTTACCAACTGTCTACTTTGAATGGCTCTTGAGTCTTGTATTGTGTGAAAATACACACACACACACACACACACACACACACACACACACACACACACACACACATATATATATATATATATATATATATATATACCTAGTGAGCCAGACAAACCTACCTAGGTTTCACCTAAACGGATCGTCAGGGAAAGTTTTTTTTTGTTTTTGTTTTTTGTTTTTTTGGCTTCAAACCTGCATCTGTGGGATATTTTTCGACAGACTTTCATGTTTGTAGCTCTTTCTTTTTTTAAACCCCTTTTTCCCTCGAGATTGATTTGATTATTGGCAAATCAAAAATTCGAGGGTTTTTCGAAACGAGTATAGTTATCTATATTTGTATATATATATATATATATATATATATATATATATATATATATATATATATATATATATATATTTCACTCACTGGAGTAGACTGTTCTAGTTCCACGTGCCATGTCTAATAGATGTACTGTTAATTCCACAAGGACACATGGCACAGTGGATAAATAAAAGCCTTAGATCCAGTGACAGGACCCAAAGAGTGTGAGTTCAATACCTGGTTAAGGCAGTGGAGAACTTGGAGAGGGGAATTAACAGGAGATAACTGACATCCATTAGACATGGCACGTGAAACTAGAACAGTCTACCCCAGTGAGCGAAATAAAGGGTTCAGTTCCAACCACCTGAAGAAGGTCGGAGCGTACAACGGCCGAAACGTTGTAATAAATATGACGACAAAGATGAGGGCAATAGCCCGAATAATGTAAATAATGTTCACTTCTTATTTACTTTCTGGATGCACGTGTAGCCTAGATGGTTATCAGTGCAAAAAGTGGAATTGACGTGCCGAATTCGAGACTGTTTCGATCACATTAATGCCCTTGGAAAAGGTATGAATCCATCTTTCTCCAACTATGGGAAGAGAGAGTGGATTTTTTTGCCTTGGGTGGCAGTCTAATAAAAGTAAAACCTTGAATTCAAACCCCTATTGCATTGTGGGTATCGGGTGAAGTAAACCCGAAGTAAACTCTACACAAATCCGGATAGAGTTCAGCACCACCTTCTGGCATTTCTTGTAGTTTCACCAGCACTAAACAGCATTTGTTTATCATTTTATTTGGTCCCTAGCAGTACCACGAGGAGGGTGATCTTGACATTTGAGCAGCCCAGTATCTCTATAATCCCTGCCCAGCCCCATAGAGCTCTACGCTCACAGACTGATGCCAACGCGACACAACGCAGCCATTAACTTGTAAACTTTCCAGGCTAATTTGATGTATTTACTTCTATTATTGATGGTTTTGTTATCCCATTATATCATAATTCATGCGTTTGCTTGTTCACGCAAGATAACAAGGCGGGGGGGGGAGAGGGTTAACTGTAAATTGAGTGACTGCAAGTCCTCCTCAAATTTCCTGCACTTTCCCCAAATTATCCTTACGCATCTTAATGATGCAGTCATCTGTACAGTTTTAGTTATCGTAATATCTATTTTTTCTTATTTCTACGCTATTTGATGCAGTTTCAAGGGCGATAATTCGTACAACCAGAGATTTTTCAGTTACCGGACGAAGTCCTGGTATATTTCTAATTTTTCCCTTTTTTCCATCATCATCCTATAGTGCACCAGCTCTGCCAAGTCTACCATTTGGCAGATCCTCTTTCTGTTTTTTTTTATGACCATTAAGTATAAATATTCTTGCTTGAGGTAAAATCGTTGGACTGGATATCAGAATTCCAGAGTATTATATTTATTTTATTTTCTTAGACTGTCTCTAATGAGTTATAATATTTGTTTCCATGGCTGAACATTCGTCGTTTCCATAGCTCCTACCGTTCCAACTCTGATTTACCTATTTTTTGTATTTCTTTTGAGTCAACTTGCTGCATTTGCTTATAATATGCATTTCTCCCTAAAAAAAAAGACATTTGCTATTTTTGTCTGTTTCGCCATAATTGTTATTAATACTTTTTCCGGTCTGCAATGATAAGGAATTTCGTTTAACTTTTCAGGTGTCCTCTGCGTAACCATTTCCGTGTGTGATAGTCGTGCCTAGTTTTTAAATTATTCACAAAAATTTCTTTTCTCCGTGTTGCTTTCCTGTATCTGTTGTTTTTCTTTTTGTTGTTTTTTTAATCTTTTGCTGCAAGCAGTTTTCTTGTTTTCAATCTTCAGTTATGTGCATTTTGCAAAGTTTTGGTCGTCTGTACACAGTTCACGATTATGATAAGTTTATTTTCTTTTTTCTTTCGTTTTACATCGGATCTGTCTGATTTATTTCTGGGTTGTAACATAGCCATTAATTTTCGAGTTAGTCTATCTGTTTTTCTCCAGTCACGATAAACGCTTTTACTCTCAATCAGGCTCCATGCCTTGAACATCTATTGAGTCTTAAGTTCACTCAAAATCTCAAGTTGAATTCATATATTCGAACCAATGATGCTTGAAAACTGGTCAGCTCATTGTATAGCTCCAAAAATGACCTGAGTTCTTCTTTATCTTTTCAAGGATCAGACAAGAGCAAACATAGAGTATCTGCTGCCATCAGTATGGCTGATGCTAATCTCCAAGAGAGCAACACACTACGCTTTCTTGGCCTCACGTTTTCCACTAACATGAAGTGGAGTGATTATATCGAATCAACTGCTTCGTCTGCTGCAAGGAAATTTGGTTCACCGTGTCATGTCGGAAATTTTTTCTCATCAGAATCTATCTTGCACATTTATAAATCTATCATTCATCTGGGCATGCTGCTGCCATATCTGGTCTGGTGCTCCTGCTGTACATCTCTAGATTCTTAACAAAATCCACAGAAGAATCTGTAATGTTATCGGTCCTGACCAGGCATCTCAACTTCAGTCTCTTTCTCACCGACGTGACGTTGCTTCCCTCTGGGTTTTTTTTATGTTTTTTTTGTTTTTTTTTGTTTGTTTTTTTGTTTTTTGTTTTTGTTTTTTTTGGGTTTTTTTTAAATATTTTCATGGCAAGTGTTCTGATTAGCTTTTCCACTGGTGCCCCGAATACATGAATTTAAGCGTGCTACTAGATTGACAATTAGGTCCCATAGTAACCGCCACTTCTACTTTAACAGTTTGTTTTTTCGCACTTACCACCTATGGAACTTCCTTCCGATTTCTTGCTTCTCTGATAACTACAATTTTCAAAAGATTAAATGCAACATCAATCGCCATTTTCTGGTTTCTTGAGACCTGTTCCTTTTATGTCCGTCCCTCAATCCACCCCATTATTAATCTTCTCATTATCTTTCATTTTCACTCCCTGTAATCTCACTGCGTTTTAGCGGCATTACCGGTGAAATGATTAAAAAAAATAGATCTGGGCTGGAGCTGCTCTCACACACACACACACACACACACACACACATCATCCATTATCGCTTATATATATTCTCTTCATCTTTTGCGTTTTATATTTTCCTTACTGAATAAATCTCTTGAGTACATGTCAGTCCTTACAGTCATTAATTTGGATCGGAGCATTTATTTTGTTGTGAACTGAAAATGGTTTTGAGAGATTTGACGGTGTTGCTTGGAAAAATAAAATAAGACAATAAAATAAAGAAAATTGGAAAATATCGCAGATGGAGTGAAGGGAAATGCAGACACTGGGCATGAAAGAATTGTGACACCTAAAATGGCGATATTACTTGAAAAATAAAAATCACTCTATTAAATTCATTTTTGGCTTTTTTCGTAGAAAGGTGACATGTTGTTTTTTGTTTGTTTCAAGGAAGGATTTCAAGTTAATCCCTTTATTTTCAGACAAGTCAAACACTTGAGATACATCATGAAAAAGTGTAATGCTAATGTATTTAATTGTGTCGTCTGCTAAATAAGAGAATAAGTTTCTTCTTTGCTATTTCTTATTCTTCCTTTTTTTATCGCCTCTATTTTTTCGTCTTTCTTTTGTCTTATACTTATTTACTTTAATTTACTAAATCGGTACGGTTAAACGAAGAAAGTTTCTTTTAAGCCGGCCTTCCAAATTGAAAATCAGCATGTTTTAACCGGGCATTGAACTCACACGCTTTGGGTCCTGTCATTGAATCTAACTAACGCCTTTATCCACTGTGCCATGGTTAAGGCAGTGGAGAACTTGGAGAGGGGAATTAACAGGAGATAAGTGATAACTGACATCCATTAAACATGGCACGTGGAACTAGAACAGTCTACCCCAGTGAGTGAAATAAAGGGTTCAGCTCAACATTCCAACCGCATGAAGAAAGCCGAAGCGTACAACGGCCAAAACGTTGTAATAAATATGGCGACAAAGATGAGGACAATAGTCCGAATAATGTAAATAGTGAACATAATACCTCATCTCAGAAATATAGGCAGATACTGAAAGACCGAAACGTTGTGATAAATATGAGGACAAAGATGAGGACAATAGTTCGAATAATGTAAATAGTGTACATAATACCTCATCTCAGAAATATTGACAGATGCTCTTTCAACAATAGCCATTAATACATCAGTAGTTGAACTGTCCTTTGTAGTTCTTAGTAAATTTTGTGTTTTTGTTATCTGTCCTAAATCCTATTCTGCCAATCATTTACGCATGCTAGTAAGAAAAGTTATGCCCTTCCTTCAGTTTCAAATTTTCGAAGCCCTCTATCCTCATTATGTGCCCTTGAAATGTCAACTGTCTCATTCTGATGTCAATTATAAGTCTCTTTTTTGTTTCCATTTTCTAAGCGAAAGCCTTATTGCCTGTTGAAAAAAACCCTGCGCGGTAAGATGCTTAACTAACCCGGAGTTGATTACAGCATGTAGTAATTTACCAAAAAGAGGTAGAAAATAGGTTGGAAAGACAGAAAGATCAGACGGTTAGTCTGAGTCCTTAAATACTGGAACTACAGAAGAGGATTTTCAACAGGCAGGAAAACAAGAAGTAGCAAAATATTTATTGTAGAGTTTACGGAGAACAGGATTCCAGTTTAGGAACACGTTTCTTAAGGACTGTTGTATTATCAAGTCCACGAGCGTTGTGGGGATCCAGTTTAGAGATGATAGCTGAAAACATGGACAAAGTTATATGCATATCACACAGTAGAGACTCATTTCTAAGTGGAAAGTCAGACAAAGATATTCCAGACAAATCAAGGGAAGAATTGGAAGAGAATTTACGAGAAAAGAATTCTGCTTAGAATCATAAAGAAAAGAGAGCTGGAAGAACTTGACACTCACAGGACTTACTGAAGGCAAAGAGAGACAAGAGAATTTACAAAAAAAGCATTCTGCTTACTTAGAATCATAAAGAAAGAGTTGAAAATCAAGAAAAAAACGGCTAGAAGAATTTGACACTCACAGAACTTACTGAAGGCAAAGAGAGACAAGAGGAAAGCTAACTAACGAGCCTGTGTAAATGGTTAGCAGAATAAGGTTTAGAAGAGATAGCAAAAAATCAAACATTACTAAGAGCTACAAAGGGCAGGAAGTTGTGGAGAGCCATGATCATCCACGGCACATAGAAGAATTCATCAGTAACAGATATTGGGTGGATTATGTTCTATTCGAGTAACCAGTATCTCTTAGTTTCAAATAAATTACTTTACCAGTAAGAATTTTTGTGCCATATTTGTTATTTGGAGGTGTTTTGTGCAAAATCTAAAAAAGTCTTTACTTCCCGTTCCGACAATTTTTTTCTTAATTCTCGTCATTTCGTTTCTTGCACATTTTGCTTACTTCTTCATGTTTCTTTTTCTTTCTTAAAAAACAAATAAAAATATTTTTGTCAACAATACAAATATATTTCTTATATGATCATAAGTGATTATACATATGTGTGCCTCTCTAATTTAGTTTCTATGTGTGTCTCTGTGAACTTGACATATGATTTTGGAAACAGAAATCTGTTTTTACTCTGAAGACGAAAGTGTTCGGTTTTATATTTCAATTTCTTTCTTATCAAGTTTGTATTTTTTTTTATTCCCACATCCCACCACTTCAACCCAATGAGATTTTTTGAAGACAAATCTTCCATTTTTTTTTTTTTTTTTTTTCGCTTAAATATACGTTCGTCTTCCTTTTCTTTTTTCCCTGTCTTTTCGTGTTTACTTTTAGCTATCAGTTTTCTTCCATTTCTACATTCCCCAAACGTTACGTTAACATCGGACTGGGTTTTACCATTGAGCGAGACGGCACAAAATTAAAGTAGCTGTACCTATTTCCAGAGGGTTCCAATACAGTAGCAATACCTCCCCATTGCACTAAAGGGAAGAGCAAAGGAACTTCCAAACGCCTTGATCAAAAGAAACCGACCAAAAGAGACTGGCCAATTTTTGCTTCCACTCATGCACACACGAATAGAAGCCGACATTAATCCTAACCTGGTGCATATTTGCCATCCTGTGAAATATAACACAAATATAGTATCATCTTCTTATTTCTTTTAAACTTTCTTTCTTTAGCTCTACTTACTTCTTTCTTTCTTAATTCCACACTATTTCTTTCTTTCTTTTTTTTCTTTCTTTCTTTCTTTCTTTCTTTCTTTCTTTCTTTCTTTCTTAATACCACACTATTTTTTCTTTCTTACTTTCTTTCTTTCTTAATTCCATACTATTTCTTTCTTTCTTTCTTTCTTTCTTTCTTTCTTAATCCCACACTATTTCTTTCTTTCTTTCCTTCTTTCTTAATTCCACACTATTTCATTCTTCCTTCCTTCCTTTCTTTCTTTCTTTATTTCTTAATTCCTCACTATTTCTTCCTTTCTTTCTTTCTTTCTTTCTTTCTTTCTTTCTTTCTTAATTCCCCACTATTTCTTTCTTTCTTTGCTTACTTACTTATTTCCCATTCTTTATATTCTTTCTTTCTTTTTTCTTATTTCCCACTCCTTTCTTATTCCACTTTCTTTTTTTCTTTCTTTCTTTCTTATTTTCACACTCTTTCTTTCTTTTCCTACTATTTCTTTCTTTATTTCCACACTCTTTCTTTCTTTTACCACTATTTCTTTCTTTCTTTCTTCCTTCCTTTCATTACTTACATATTTCCCATTCTTTATATACTTTCTTTCTTATTTTCGTATTTTTTTCTTTTTATTTTTCTGCTTTTTAATTTTTCAACTTCTTTCTTCGATTCCTTGATTTCTTTCGTTTAAGATGGCCCAAAAAGTTGGTTTCCAGCTTCTTTTTTTTTTCTTGATTCTTGCCCTATACTGCTCCTCATCTGCCAACCACATCCTCACTCTGCTTACGCTAATTTTTTTTTTTTTTTACTCATCTCACTGTCTCTCCCCCATCTCTTACTCTGTTTCTCCGCCTTCATTCTACCTCTGTCTCGTGCTAAACACATTTGCCAGATGTAACTTCCTTCATTTTTTTTCAGTTCCCCTGTGGAGAACGTCCTTGATTTACTGGAAAGATAGCAAAGATAAAGACTTACATGGACAGCGGATGGAATTAGTTCACTCTCTAATAAACTAGGCCAGGTTTTTTTTTAATCTCCTTTCAATTCTACTATTACACTTTCTACTATTAATACTACTGTTACGCTTTTAATTTACTTCTACTTTTGAAGCCTACTGAATCTGGACTGATATCTCTACTACTGTCACTGTTAATTCTACGAATAGTACCATAATTACGACTATATCATTAAATATACTAAACGTTCTACTCTGTGCTCACTTACGTCTAGTTTAAATTCTGGTCATATTTGATCACCAATTTTATGTAACATTCTGCTGATCAGAATCAAGAGGGAAAATAAAAGCTGCACGTTGGCTTTTAAGGGAGTGAAAGAAAGAGAGAGAGAAAAGAACATTTTTGCGACAGACCAACTCAATGATCCTTCCGTCAGATGTTATCATGCAAGTTAAGATTTTCATAATAAAACTGATATTGCCCAACCAATGTTGGCCATTTTTTTCAAGATATACTTCTCATCTGGCACATGCTGGAGAAGTATCAAAAATATTAAGCCCAATCCCGGGGATGGGGGGGAGGGCTTTCCACCAGGCAGTACCTCTCCTTCGAGAGGGGGCTGAGTTTATCACCCGCTGCCTGAGGCGTCCCCAAAACCGACATTTTTTCAACGGTATTGCCGTTAAACTCACTTCAAACTACAACCTTATGTCACGTACGGTAGAGATGTGAGCGCGATGAAAAATTACCTTATATCTGTCTATGTGCCGTATCCCTTCAGGATGTTGGCGATCATGACTCTCCTCAATTTCCTCTCCTTTTTAGATCTTAATAAATTAAATATATCATACTACTGACAACCCTTTTCTTCCTTATTTACAATGTGCAATATACAGAATGAATACAGAAACTTGCTAAACACAATGAAAAATTCAAGAGTAAAAGCATCAAATTACAATTGTAAATGCTCATGTTACTATGACGTCTTTCAATCTTGTGAACGATATTAAATGCTGGCTTTCATTGATAACATAATAATTACACAATAATAGCATCTTCTATTTTGTTCAAGTATTAATTAATAAACTTCCATCCAGAATACAATAGCTGAGTTTTATCTAACTAATGTGTGTCGATTTATTTGTCTTTACAGTGAGGTTCGTTCTTTGTTTATTATTTTCATGTTATTTCAGTAGAGACTCTTAGCTTTTTTTGCAGTCAGTCCATTGTCTATAGGTCTCGATTTTGTTGTTTGACCATGAACTGTGGATGTACGGGTGGTGTAATGAATAGAGGCGAGTTCAAATTCCAGTCGAGTTCGTTGTAGTCCTTTAGGCGAAAATACACCTGGGAAAAGAATGAATCCATCTCTTCTAAAATACTATGGGTTAAATAGTAGACCATCTCTGGAAGAATCACTTTAATGTAAATTGTTAATGCAAAATAATCACTCGCAAAATAAATGAATTAGTCTTACATTAAAAAATAATCCAAAGAGGGTTGATAAGCCGTAAAAACAAATCTAACAGACTAAAGTATTCAGTATAGGAAAAGCATAGAGATCATAACCTGCTAAATAGATGTACGCTAAGCATGTCATATGTTGAAGGTACAAGATTTACCAATGTAAAATTCAAGAGTAAAAGCATCAAATTACAATTGTAAATACTCATGTTACTATGACGTCTTTCAATTTTGTGAACGATATTTACAGCTGGCTTTGATTGATAACAATAATTACACAATAATAGCATCTTCTATTTCGTTCAAATATTAATTAATAAACTAAGCATGTCATATGTTGAAGGTACAAGTTTTACCAATGTTTTTGCTGTTCGTTGAAGTGCCCGCCGTTCAGCAAACCAGTAACCACATGCAAATTATACAGAAGACTTCCACTTCCATTGTCTACCGCCAGTTGCAGTAGATAATTCCTTCTTCTATGGCCATGTCCCTTCGGTTCGTTGACAGTCATGGCTCTCCGCAATTTCCTGTCTTTTGTAACTCTTAGTAAATTTTCTCTTTTTGTTATCTCTCCTAAACTCTCTTTCCTCATCATGAGCCTTAGAAATTTCAACTCTCACTTTCTGATGTTAACTATAAGTGTGCTTTTTGTTTCCATTTTCTCAAACTTTGTTGTTTCTCACATGTTCAGTCTATGGTATTCTTAGCATCCTTCTGTAGATTTTTGTTGCTTCCACGTCTGGATGTCATCTTTTGTTATCCCAATTCATCTTCGGATTTCAATGTCACACTTTCCATCCTTTGTTAAAACGCTTCCCAGACATTTTTATTTTTATTCATTTTTTTTTTTTTTTTTGCTTGTTTGATTTTGGTATCTCCAATTTGTAATTTGCATGTTGGGCTGTTCCATTTTGCTGACAACTTTGTCTTACGATTAATGTTTAGTCCTTTATTGGCATGAAAAAGAATGGTAACAATCAGTTCTCCAATCAATCGTTTTTTGTTTTTTTTTTCTGGAGAAAAATCAGTGTTGAAAAACCTGCGCTGCAAAACCTCGTGTTTCAACAGAAATTTATCTTCATACTATTCCTCAAAACATCGGCTGCAGACTCTGCGGCAAGACACATTTGTTGGGTGTTGGCTCCATCATCTAGCAGGGTTGATGAAATCAAAGCCAACAACATTATTATATAACCGGCAAATCTTTTCGTT
The DNA here is from genome assembly GCA_963932145.1 of Acanthosepion lycidas. NCBI lineage: Eukaryota > Metazoa > Mollusca > Cephalopoda > Sepiida > Sepiidae > Acanthosepion > Acanthosepion lycidas. The sequence continues at coordinate 20,306,760 of OZ010582.1, read as the reverse complement.
TTAAGTTGTGGCATTCGATTCGACTGACAACGAGTAATCTTTATTTTTATTATGTTCTTGTTGTCCCTAATGATGATGATGATGATGATGATACAGGTGCTGCTGCTGCTGCTATTCCGTGCCATTCTGCTGTTTACAGCGCAATCTCATTCCCACCCTCTAATATTCTCTACTACTCACACTTAAACCAATCTCCTTATAAGTAACGGAAAAGATGATGACTATAAGAAATTCCCAGAAACCGATTCTTAATGTAGAATTCACATATGAAGTGAACGAGTAAAACAAACTCTTGAATGAACGAATTTATTAACCGATTTACTATTTTTGTTTTGGCTTTGACAGTTCTGATTCTAACTCGGTCTTTTACAATCTACACAAAAATATTCTAGCCAAACTTTTTAACATAAACACAGGGTGCGATGAGTAAATTGCCGCCATTTTATATTTTTAATTTCGCGCATGCCCGTTGTTTGTTTTTGATTTTGTCGTCTGCACAGTATAGAAGAGTCAGTTGGGCACTGTCTGTAAGAAAAAGACCACCATGATGCAATTCAGAAATTTGGAAGCGGCATGCTTGGCATTCACGCCGGAAGCTCCAAGATCATATCAGAATATTTCGGTGTAAATCGGAGAAGAGTGCAGATGATTCGGAAAGAGTTGGATGAGTCTAACTGGGATTACGAAGGTACGGTAGCTCGGAAAACTCATTCTGATCTCTCTGATAAGAAAAGAACTCCCGAATTTGTTGGTGAGGACCTTGAGGGGGTAGTACTGTCCTAGGTCAAGAGGATGGCTGCTGGAAGTCCCTATGTCTGACAACAGGACTCTGCACCATGCTTCACAAGCAGGAGAACCCAGTCATGGCAGTCAGACAATTTCTGCGACTACATCTCCCCTTACATCTGGCCACCTAACTCCCCAAACTGCAACCCCCCTTGATTGCTATGTGTGTAACACCAAAGGTGAACTGAAGGCAAGGATTATGGCAACATTCATCAACTTAAACAGAGGAGACTGTCCAGAAGTGTTGAGGGAGATTCCGAAGCCGTAGTTGAAGTGAATGGCAATTTTATTGAATAAATTTACTCTTTGGTATTTGAAGATATTTTTGTGTGATTTTGGTAAATCTGTTAAAATGAAATGTCAGTTTTATTTTCATTTTTGCATAGTTTAGACGACAATTTATCCAGCACGCCATGTAATAGATCAGCAAAATAAATTCTATTTGGAATCTGTTGCTTTATTAAAAAACAAAAAAACAAATAGACTTTGTGATCCGCGTCAACGACTAAAATGGAATCGAAGCTCATGTGTAAAATTCAGTAAAATCCACATATGAAGGGCGCCAAGTGAGGATGAAACTCTCTAAAGTAGCAATGGTCTGAGAAACCAGTTTGTTAACAAATGCTCCATACAGAAGTGCCCTATTGTTCTTTATTGAAGCCAGTTTAGTAAGGCGTATGAAACATAGTGAGATGTCATTTGTGAATGATTGATCAGGGATCCGAGACTCTCGGAATGCGTCATAAAATGTGGTATTCGATCGGAATGATCGGAGTTAAAGCTTTTAATAAACATCAAGAAATAAACTTTTTGAATAACATAAAAATTGAAAATTGTCACACCCAATTAAAAAGAAACTTCAGCGTATCGGATGCAAAGTAAAAATTTCAAGATTTATTTCGGGAAAAACAGCGTCCATTACACCGAGAAATACATTAATATTGTCGGTCGTGGGGTCAGATTTTACAATCGTGAGACTGAAGGCAAATAGTGTTTGACATTCTGAGTCGAATTATTATCATTATAATTGTAACTACAATCCTTTTCGTGGCTTTTAGCAGATTCGATATTTCGAGGTGATTGATTAGTTTTTACGGCTTATCAAACTGTTTGGGCTATTTTTTTTTTTTATTGTAAGAATAATTCTTTTATTTTACGAGCGATTTTTGTATTGACAATTCTTTTGTAGATTAAAGTGATTCTCCCAGAGACGGTCTACTATTTAACCCATATCAGGGGAGAAGAGATGGGTTCATTCTTTTCCCAGGTGTATTTTCGCGTAAAGAAATACAATGAACTCGACTGGAATTTGAACTCACCGCTATTCATTACACCACCCGCACATCCACAGTTCGTGGTGAGACAACAAAACTGAGAACTTTAGACAATGTACTGACTGCGAAAAGGGGCCAATAGTCTCTACCGAAATAACATGATATTGTCGTGGTGTTAGATTTTACAATAGCGATGCTGAAAGCAAATAATATTTGGCATTCTAAGACAAATTATTGTCATTATTATTGTAACTTATTGTAACTAGAATCCTCCTTATTTCGAGATGTTTTTTTTACGGTTTATCAACACTTTTTTTTAATTGTAAGAATAATTCTCTTATTTTGTCACTGATTGTTTCATTAACAATTTTTTTGTAGATAACAGTGATTCTTCCAGCTGAGAAGCACCCGGTGAGGATCAATCTCTCTAAATCGGTATCGGCCTTTGAGACTAGCTTGCTAACTCCTATTCCATATAGAAGCGGCCTTTTCGTAATGGGGGTGAAGATTAATTGTGGCGGTAGGGATTTTATTTTTTAATCCCAATCTCCATTTCAGAAATAGAGTAAAATTTGGTAGTTTCGGGTTCAGATATAACTTAAATATGGATCAGAATCCGGTAGAATGATAAGATAAAGAAGAAACAGGAAACGTTTATCAATCTAACATGTTTCACTTTTATTAGAGCTTCATCAGAGAATGAGATATGGAGAAAAAGAAGAAAGAATGTATTTTTATTTTTGTCTTGTTTGATTTTAATTGGTTAATCATATTTCATGTGAATTGAACTTGTTAAACCAACGTTAGTATAGGGTGTTTAAATAACTTGGACCGATTTTAAATGTGGATTAGGTTTAAGCGTATAATGATTTTTCCTTTTTCTTTCAACACGTTGTTTGATTGTTAACCTTTCCATGGTTGAAATTGCCAAATACTTAAATTGTTAAATCTGAAAGAAAAAGAAAAAAATCATTAAATGCTTAAACTTAATTCACATTTAAAATAGGTCCAAGTTATTAGAACACCCTATATAATTTGTGGCGTTCTGAATTCAAGGAGAGACAACGCGTCCATTCGACGCTCCAATAAATTAACGGATTCCAAGAATAACTGAAAAATTTAAACAGAGAAAAAGAATGTAGAATTAAGTATTCGAATCTTGCCTCTGGCTTCATAATGGCTGTGTGCCTTTAATACCCTCGCTGAAATATACGCAGTCGAAATGGGTCGCTTGTTGTGAAGTATTTTTCTATAAGCTAGTCTACCAAATGGAAAAGGATAATAACGTAAGAGTTTATCATCGCGGAAATGAAATGGAATCGATGTCCCGAGTTCAAATTCCAGTCTAGTCTGTTAGGCTCACTACATGCTCATGCGATTGGAAAAAGTATGAATCTATGATCTTCACATCCCCAGCTATGGGTTAAATAGCAAGGTAGTCGGGGCTCTTGAGTTGTGGGTGGCAACCAGTCTGGAGAAGGTGTGTGGATTGGCGACAGGAAATAAATCGACTATCTTTTCGAAGAGGTCATATTATTTCGAAGAAATCGTATTAATTCATACATATTTAAAAAAAAAAATCGTTGTAGAAAGCCGTGATTGCCTACGTTCCGACATTTTAAAACCGTTTGCCAAACTATGACTACTATGTCGGTTGCGTTACATCTGTGTATAGATGAGTCGGATTTACGCTAAGCTTTGTAAATGGCTTTGCATAGTAAAAGTAAACGAATGAGCAGCAAAATTTTTTAACTTTTTCTATATCATTTCTAACCATTGATATTTGATGATAACGTTCAGGTTACGAGAAATATAAACCGGGCAAAATACTTGCCAACCTATACATCGACGTGGCTCGATGGAAGCTGGGAGATGTAACTTTGCCCGCTTGTGCACATTTTTTAAACGAGATAACCTGAAAATAATTAGATGAGATAGTTTATATTTCCCAAATGGGTTCCAATGGCAAATATCTACCAAGCAGATAGATTTCTCAATTTCTATTTTTATAAAACAATATAGTGAGAATCGTTTCTCTACTGACAAATATTAGGCATCAACCAAAACTTGTGGTGATGTCAAGTGATGAAAAATGATCCGTAATATGCACAAATTTATTAACCAAACGTTGTGACAAACAATCTACAATAAATTAAAATACAAGCTGAAAAATGAAATGGCAAAAATAGAGAGCGAGAAAAACTGTTACAAGCAATTATATATATATATATATGTTAAGCATATATATATATATATATATATATATATATATATATATATATATATGTTAAGCTATTATATATATATATATATATATATATATATATATATATATATATATATTAAGAAATATCAAGCACTTAATATCCCATAGGTAATAATTTTATTTCATGAAAGCTATAAAAACCAAACCAAATTAATACCTATTACCTATGGGGTTTTAAGTGTTTGATATTCATTAATTAATAATTTTGCTCTGTCTCTGACATACAGCTCAGCTTCGATCTCTATCCTCCTGGAAATTCCATACGGATTACCATTTTTATTATTAGTTTTATACATATATATATATATATATATATATATATATATATATATATATATATATACACACACACACACACACACATATATATATATATATATATTATTCCTCTCACCGGCAGCACGAGTCGGCGTTTCATGCACCAACACTCAATGTGCGATATCGTCTATATAATATATATTTTTGAATTTGTAGGTCTGATGAATTGAATCGTGATTACGACTACAATGTAATAAATTATAACCATTGAATATTAGTCTTTGAGCCTTTTATATTATATTATATTATATTATATATATTGTTTAAAGAGCAAGATCTAAAAGATCAGCCAATCTAACAGTGATCTCATCTCACAATCCTCACACTTGCTCCATATGTGGCCTCCTTTATAAATCACTAGCGGGTCTTAAATGCCAATTAAGATTATCGCACAAACTTTCATAACTGAATCAATAAGCTGTCAGAACTTCATACGTCGAAACCAACGGGAGAGTACATTATTATTGTTTAAAAAATATATATTTTAAATATATATATATATATATATATTTTAAATATATATATATATATTAATATATATATATATATATTCCTCAGACTTTACACACACACATATATATATATATTCTTCAGAATTTGTATACATTTATTGTTTAAAACCTATACATTATAAATATATATATTCTTTAGAATTTATACATATATTTGTTGTTTAAAATCTACACTTTTGATATATATATATATATATATATATATATATATATATATATATATATATATATATATATACATATTCTTTAGAATTTATATTTATTATTTAAAATCTATATATTTAATATATATATTTTTAATTTATTTTATATATACTTATTGTTCAATACTTATACATTTAATATATATATATATATATATATATATATATATATATATATATATATATATATATATATATTCTTTAGAATTTATGTTTATTTAAAATACATACATTGTATATTTATTTTTTATTCTATTCTTCCAATTTCCTTTTAAGATCATATATATCAGGATCTTAATTGTGTATGAACTTTCGGAAGTTCATGTTCTGCAGCATTTGTTTAAGTATTTTCGACCGTCACAGTCATCGTCTACAATGATGGGCTGTCAGCGTTATAGCCAAGATTCCACTCGCTACATCCTGATATTTTATAAAGAAATGATGTCTAACTTCAGTCCAAAGTTTCCCCAATACTCGCAACCTTCAGTACATATAGAGAGATACTCATATATATATATATATATATATATATATATATATATATATATATATATATGCAGCGTGATACTCCTAAGTGTACCGCGTGATCCTCTTAAGTGTACCGCGAAATATTCTCACAGCACACACACATAGATGCGTGTGTGTGTGTAAGTAGTAAGTATCCAGCTTTAGTATTTGAATAAATCAATAAGCATTGAAATTTTTCAAATAATTCTTTTCACTATTATGTTATTTAAAATACTTTATTTTAATATTCACTTTTTTTGGATATTTTTATTTTTTAATTTAACTTTTAAAATTTTTTCTTTATTTGAATAAAAGAATATTAACCTTTCTTTAATATAATTGTGTTCAACAATTCTGTGCTTAATTCAAAATTTATGGTTTTATAACATTTAAATGTATACCCTTTAAAAATTTTGCTAAGTGAGCCATGTTTTCATTTGCTTCTAGGCGTCCCGTTGAGAAATACCGGTTTAACATTTCGAAAAGGAATTGGAGGATGAAGTCTTCTTATTTATTTTTAAAATTAATGACAATAATGATTTAAGAAAAATGATAAAGTTCACAGCTCAATAGCAATGTCTTAGACTGTGACCAAGAAGACAACATTAGTATTCTGTTTATTTTTCAGTTCCAGCTGAAAGTACAAGGTTTGAAAACCTTCCCATAATGCTGTGGTCATAAATGAAATTTTAAAAAAATATCATTAAATGAAGATTATGAAATAGAAAAATATCTGAGGAAGGTCGGGAAGTAGATCAGCAGAAATGTAGTGATGAAAAGAATTTTGGAATTGCTAGTTTGAAATAACCATTGAAAGAAATTCGAGAAAGATGCTAAAGTTGTTACATAAATATCTGAAAGACTGGCCACAGTAATAATTGGGCATTTGATCTTCAGTTTGAGTTTTCGCTGTTAAAATATGCTAGCAAGTGTGAACTGACTTCCTTTTGTGGGCAAATCAGGAAAAAAGTATTTACTTGGGTAAAGGATTTTTTCACATCGCCCAGCGAGAAGAACGTTTGTTTGTAAGGAGTGCCACTGCACCCAGATTATTTATCCACCCACACAGTATTTTTTTTTTCTGTTGGAGATGGGGAGATCGTTCGTGAATGATCAACATTGGTTGTGTCATAAGTTTGTACGTGAAGGTACATATGTGCATTTTGGACAGATGCCAGAGAAAATAGGGAGAAAAATCGGCAAATGAAGAAGAAAAAGACGACGAACAAGAAGAAGAAGATGAGGAACAACAACAAGAAGGACAACACAAAGAAGAAGAAGAAGAAGAGGAAGAAGAAGAATAGCAAGAAGAAGGACAAGAAGAAGAAGAAAAAGAACAAGAACATAAACACGAATAAGAAGAAGAAAAAGGAGAACATGAAGACAAACAAAAAGAAGAAAAACAAGAAGAAGAAAATAAAAAAGAACCAGAAAAAGAAGAATAACAAAATGAACAAGAAAAAGAAAATACAAGAACAAGAAGAAAAAAAAACAAAGACAAGAAGAAAAAGATAAAAAAAGAAGGAGAAAAACTAAAAGAAGAACGAGAAACACAGGTAGAACAAGAAAAATAAAAAACAAGAAGAAAAAAAAACAAAAACAAAAAAAACAAGAAGAAAAACAAGAAGAAAAAAACAAGAACAACAACAACAATGAAAAAGAGTTTTTATCAGTCATTGTGACTGTTAAAATTTTTACGAAATTTATAGAAATATCCGCATAAATTTGATAACATTTTTATAAGAAACCCCATAAAAATGTTTACAGAACCAATATTGTAGACATCAAGACTAGTTTAGTTGTCTGTAAACATGTAAGATTTTTATTCCATTTTGAATATAAAAAATCTTATCTCTCACCATCTTTTTATAATCGTTATATTTTTTAAAAGATACCAAAGTCGAGTTTAGAATAACCTGTCAGAGAATATTTTATTAAACAGCCACCTCAGCTGACTGTCATTGCAAGAACTCTATGTGATTCCTTTAGATTTTTAAGATGATGATGATGATGATGTGTGTGTGTGTGTGTGTGTGTGTGTGTGTGTGTGTGAAAACTTAATGATTTTCAGAATTTTGTCAAAATTACAATCATAGTAATATTTTTGGCCTTGTAACAGAGCAAAGGCTTGAAACAAAGAAATATGACTTTTCTAAAATCCAGCATCAGCTTAGATAGGCTGACTCTATCAATCACAATGGTAAATGGAAGGAATCCCTGTTAAGTAAAAACCGCCTGTAAACTAAGACCGTTTGTTATGCAACATGGAAGATGAAATAATGCCAAAAGAGCAAGATTTAATATTGAAAAATGTTTAAGGTGCTCGTAATTATTTTCCTAACAAGATATAATCAAATAGTTTTTTTCTCAAATGTTTGCTACTGAAACAAAACCTCAATAAGTGTTCTTAGATCTGGTTCTATGCCTTTCGTTAGCTTTTATCGTTCGCGAGAATCGAACGGAAAAATGATAATCATCAGAGAAGAGGCAACAGCTGCAGTTCATTTTTGGCAGCTTTTATCCGCTGTTCATTGCCTTATTTAATGAACTAAGAATAATCTGATGCGAATTATGTGATGCCTTTAAAGCTTTTTTTAATGTGTCAACTTTTGTATTCAATAAAGCTCAAGTAAACCGTAAAATTTATATTTTAATTTTGTTCTAGGTCCTTGAAGATTTACACAAAAACAATGGCCGCTCAAACAACGACAATATATTCCATTCTGCGCATGCGAAATTAACACCACAGTAGGTGAGTATACTCATTAATATCAACATTGGCTGACTGTCGAGGGAGTTTTTACCAAATATGTCCATGAATATAAAAGCTTAATTCAAATGACACAACAGTTCTCAATAACTGACATTAATTGTACGAAAACTGTGCTATTACAGGCTTAGCTCGAAAGTAAAAGATGGTTATTGGTTAAAGTGGGACTTACATTTCTATAAAATGACATTTCTGCGAAATAAGCCCGAAAATTGAAAACTCTTATTGTAGGACAAAGGAAAAAATCTTTGTGGGTACTCATATTTTAGAAAAGTGTCAGAGTCTTTTTTAAACTTTTATTTTTGTATTTTCGTGTATGATTTATTCTTTCAACTTTTAATTATACCACATAAGTTCTTAATTACGCTTAATGGATCTACTCTTTATGCCCCATCTCATTCTCTCTTTCGTTACTTATATATATATATATATATATATATATATATATATATATATATATATATATATATATATATATATAATACACTACCCCAATTGACCCGAACAAAAAATGAAGAAATACCTCAATTTACCTGAACAAATTAATTATCTACTACTAAAAATTTAAAACAGCTAACATTATCCTCAAAAATAACAACACACCAGCAAAATCAAAATTACAACGAACGAACGTCATCTATTAGTTCAAATGCCCCTTAAGGAACTGTGTCCCTAAATCAAACTGAATTCAAAAATAATTACATCGGTCACACGACTATATGCCTATTCAGACGTCTTACGTTACACCTATCAGAACACAGCACTGTTAGAATCCATTTAAACACACACACAAACTTACCAGACTCCATCTAAAATATACTAGTAGAAAATACAAACATAATAACCTCATCTACACGTAAAAAAGGAAGCGTTAATAATAAAAAAGAAAAAGCCAACACTTAATAATATTAACTACGAACACGGCCACAATGTGCAGACTGTGTTCGGAAAATAAAACATCTCTATAGCACTAAAGACATAAACACAACCCACGCACCCAATTAAATTGAAAAAATAAAATCATCCTTCATAATGACTAAAAGTATAGACCAAAGTGCTCGGGATTATAGAACATTTGGACAGTTTCTACACACACTGTGTCCAGAAAAGTAAACACTTGTTCGAATACAAGAAAAACTTAATCGTAGTACTTTGTCTGTCGTCTTTAATGAAGCATACTTTTTTTTTTTTTTTTTTTTTTAAGCATTTCACCCCAAGCAAGGCGGGAAGCCACTAGGATGCAAGGGGTTACAGAAAATTTAGAGCAAGATCAGATAGGAGTGATAGAAGAAAGGATGAGGGTAGTGGATAGATCAAGGCAACTGGAGATGTCGATTGACATTACACTTGAATAGCTGGAGATTATAGCTCACAGGGAAACAGAAAAAGGGAAGGGAGTTCCACAGGCGAGAGGTGCGAGACATGAAGCTATTAGAGTAGAAGAGACGGCTACATTTAGGAGTTTCGACAGTGAAGGGGTGAGAGCGGGATGCCAGCCTCGTAAGGCGCTGGAATTCATGACGTCATGGGAACCAGCGAATGCAGCTCCTCGGAGCAATTTCCATGAAAGTATTTGTAGAACAGACAGAGGGAGGCGAGGGCGCGTCTGTGAGAAAGTGACTGTAGACAAGACGCCAGGGCAGGGCCAACTACACTGCATATCCGCCTCTGGAGCCTATCAAGAACCCCGAGGCAAACAGAAGGGGCACCAGACGATATACGACAGCAATACTCCATGCAAGGGCGAATTGTTGATTTGTAGATCTGGAGGATCGACTCCGGGGAGAAAAACTTCCTGGCGCGGCTCAAGGAGCCAACTTTTCTTGCAGTGGACGAGGCAATTGACTCAATGTATTTATTCCATCTCAGGTCAGCAGTCAACATGAGACCGAGAAGCCGCAGAGAGTTGTTCTCGAGAAGTTGAGCGTCAGACATTCTAATGGGGGGAAGGGAAGGATCTCTGTGGTGATTAATAGAGAGCAGTTTTGTCTTAGAAGCGTTGAAGTTGACCAGCCAAATCATGCCCCAGTTCACAATCGATTGGAGGTACTTTTCGAGACGCACGGCCAGGCGAGTTTTGCCAGCGAGACTAGATTTGTTTTTGAGGCAGGAATAAATTGTGGTGTCATCCGCGTAGATGCCAACTTGGGAAGTTATTGCGTCAGGAAGGTCATTTATGTAGATAAGGAATAGAGTGGGGCCTAGGATGAAGCCTCGAGGAACACCTGCGTTCGTGGGATAGGAACTGGAGGAGAATCCATTGAGAACGACCTTCAATTTACGGTTTGACAGGAATGATCGTATTAAGTTATATAATCGACCCGTAATGCCATAACCCTGGAGCTTGCGAAGAAGGCCGGCATGCCAAACCCTATCAAATGCTTTGGAGATGTCTAGTGCCACGGCTCGGGCTTCCCCGTTATTTTGATGAGCTCGGTAGACTGTTTCAGTGATGGCCGTAAGCACATCGGCTGTAGATCGGGCAAAGTGGAAACCATATTGCTTGTCTGAGAGCAGATTATGGGATGTGAGGTGGTTAACCACCCCGGTATTGATTAGGGCTTCGAAGACTTTGTCGAAGAGGGGAAGGAGACTGATAGGACGGTAGTTGGAAGGGTCAGAGGGGACGCCGGAGTTCTTGAAGACAGGAACGATCGAAGAGGACTTCCAGCAGTCAGGAAAGAAAGATGCCTTGAGGCAGTAGTTGTATAGTTTAGAAAGGGCGGGCGCCAGTTCAGGCGCGCATTTCTTCAAGACAATGGCTGGTATCCCGTCTTCACCACTAGCCTTGTTGGGGTCTAAATTGGAGATAACGCCCAGTACCAAAGATGGGGTTATGTTTAACCCACTCAATATGGCCTCAGTTCTAAGAGGGAAGTCGGGTATGGGTACACCGGAAGAGTCGAGCGTCGAGTTGAATGAAAATTTCCGAGCAAAGCATTCAGCCTTGTCGGTAGAGGAGGTCAGGACTTCGAACTGGTTGAATAAAGGGGGTATAGAGGGTTTGCAATTGTTCAATACGCTCTTGCAGAGACGCCAATAATCTTTGGAGCCAAATTTGCGAGATGCAATACGTTCCTTCATCCGAGCCGCAAATAGTGACTTAGCATCGTTGAGGACACGCTTACATTCGTTACGGGCGGAGGCAAAGAGACGTCTATTGCAGTCAGACATGTCGCAACGGAATAGGTGGAAGTAGTGGTTCCTATGGGCGATGGCGGCTGAGCAAGCAGCCGAGAACCAGGGGGAGGTGTGCGACTTGACCCTATATTTCCTCGATGGGATGAAAGCGTCGATTCCAGCTTTAACCCAGGAAGAGACTTCAGAAGCACATTCTTGGACGGGGAGCTTAAAGACTCCATCCTAGGGAACATCGCGGAGGAAATCACGGAACGCGTCCCAGTCAGCTCGTTGATAGTAGAACGAAGTTCTAGTGGTAGGAGGTTCTTTATAGGGGGTGGAATTGAAGGAGATGTTAACTGATACTACTGCATGATCAGAGTTACCAAGAGGGCAGAGTTGCGAGGCGCTGCAGGATTCGGGGATGGAGGTAAAGCACAGGTCGAGAAGAGAGGCTTTACCTTCCCGGTTGAAGGCAAAACGAGTGGGGAAGTTAACTATCTGTGTGAGGGAATGGGAGATTGAAAAATTGAGCGTTTGAATGCCTGCGTGGTCAGTAGTAGCGTTCTTAAGCCACAAGGTGTGATGGGCGTTAAAGTCACCAAACACAAAAATGTGAGCAAACGGGTGGAGGGAGAGAGCCTTGTCTATGCTGTCAGAAATGCTATCGAGTATCTCACAGTCTTGAGAGGATGGAGAGCGGTAAAGGAAGAAGAGATAGCTTACCGCATTGAGGAGAGAGAGTCGGAGAGACATGTATGACTGGTCTGGCGATTCGAGAGAGGACTCTCTGGCCAGAGGGAGATGTTCTTTGACGTAGACACCAAGACCGTACATGTGGGTTAGAGAGTCTTTTCTGAGGAGCGGAAGATAGCCGGGGATCGAGAGATCAGAAGAGGGGATAGACGAGACAATGTTTGTCTCACAGAGAGCCAGTATATCCGGGCCGTTTGCAGTGAGGAAAGATTCCAGACTGCAGAAGTTTGTCCTAATGCTCCGGATGTTGGAGAACGAAATGTTGAAGGGTTTAGGTGGTTTTTGTGAGGCTGGTTTAGGGTTAATCTTTCGGTTTTTGTAACTCATGTTGAATTTTGTTTGTAAGATGAGAAGGCCGGAAGTAAAAGAAACAGACAGTTCCGACCGTGACGCGGGCAGACAGGAGTTGGCAAAATCTGCATCATTATGTGGCCTCAGGGCTGCCCACCGGAGGTGACTGCAGAGACACCTTTCCATGCGCGACATGGCACTACAAACACCCCGGTATTATACAACTGTTGATCAGAGCGGCCGCTCAAGACGCTACGCAAGAGTTAGGGCTCCTAACTACCAGTCGGAAACAGCAACCAGAGAACTGTCAACCGTGTACCTTCAGAATGAAGAGGTGATGCCACAGACTGCACACATCACGGGAGAAACAAAGCTGCACTAATACAGAGGCCGGGGAGAGAAAGAGTACCGGGAACCCCTTCCTAGACAAGAAACACGGTGTAAGCCTCTTCTCATGTCCCATAGAAGCGGGAGGAGTGTTGACCGGGCGGTAGAAGAGACTACCTACTCCTATTACAGATAACACAAAAAAGGATGACACAGAGGGAAGGATTGGGGGGAGATAACAGGTAAGGAGACCTGGATCACACTTGGCTATACCCTATCACATTAAGTTTTAACTTAGTATAAGTCTCATTGTCTATTCTAAAAAGAAATTGAAAATAAGGTTACCCGGATTATTATCGCACCTAGCCAAAGACATTGAATTTTCCATTTTTCCTGTTTTCTTTTTTTTTTTCTTTCGAACCGGGATTTCTTTCTAAACTATCAAATAAGGGAGAATCATTGGGACAAAATGTCTTTGAGTGGGGGGAGAGAAAAAATAGATAAATTTAAAAACCAAGAAAAAAAACAAAAAAACAAAAACAAAAAAAACAAAGAAAAACGTAAATGGGTTTCTGCTAGAGCGAAACTATACTCACACGGGCCAGCAAGTGGTTGTCTGTTTTCTTCCTCATGATACATACATATATATATATATATATATATATATATATATGTGTGTGTGTGTGTGTGTGTGTGTGTGTGTGTGTGTGTTATGGGGTCCACACTTTTTCTGATATAAATGGACTCGTCCTGCTGCCATAAAATAGCCACAGTCAGTCAGAGATAAAAGGGAGAGGAACAGAGTAGAGGAACAGAGTGGAAAGTACATAGATACTGTGACTGAGTTGACGTTAGAAGTCAGTTACAAGGACGACCGACTCTAAGGAAGTTTACTTCGAGACTGTATATAGCAATCTTTGATTAATACTAACCAGCGTTCCTGGATTTTACTAACAGCATTACCTTTTGTATTTTGTGTAAATACATTTAATTTCTTAGCTTAAATACTTGCGTTTGTCATTTATTGGAGACCGATTTTTCACGCGGAATCCACAACAACTTGGCGAACGAGGATTCGAAACTCACGCGGATAACCTACAACAACTTGGCGAACGAGGATTCGAAACTCACGGGGATAACTCACAACAACTTGACGAACGAGGATTCGAAACACACACGGAAAGAAAATCTTTTCGTACGTCTAACAACAAACAACTGGGCGAACACACGCGGGAAAACTAATCAACAGAAGAAAAATTTTTCCCTCGTCGTTCAACAACAAATTAGCGACAAAAATTTCGAGGAGTAAAAATACATAAAATTGAGTTATCATGGAAGATTTTAAAAATATGTTGGTAGAACTGATAAAGCACCAAAATGAGCAACAATTACAAATGCAGAAATACCAAAATGATCAAGTTACAGCTACAAGAAAAATGGCAAAAGCAAATATTACAAACGCAAAAGGAAAATCAAGATAGACAAACAGAGCTCCAGGAACTAATATTGAAAGTAGCGGGCAGCAAGCAATCAGATATTGAAAAAGAAGCAACATTTTCGCAAGACGCAGTGAGGAATACCTTAGAGATTTTCAAATATTCTCTAGATGAGGACAAAAATTTTGGAGATTACTTCAGAAGACATGAAGACATCTTTAACATAGACTGTCAAAATTGGATAGAAGCAAAAAAGCTACGTCGATTGCTTAGAAAATTAGGAACTGAAGAATATACAAAGTTCGTGGATTATATCTTGCCAAAAAAGACGAACGAATTAAAATTTGACGAAGCAGTGACATGTCTTAAAGGACTCTTCAGCCCCAAAACATCCCTCTTCCATAGGAGGTGGAAATGCCTTAACCTGGTAAAGGGCGATAATGAGGATTATTCCACGTTTGCCGCAATCGTAAATAAACATTGTGACGACTTCAAACTAGCGGAATTAACACCGGACAATTTTAAATGCCTCATCTTTGTTCAAGGGCTAGTTTCTACAAAAGATAGCGAAATGCGTAGAAGAATGCTTGCAAAATTACAAAATGAACCGGGTCTAACATTACAGCAATTATCAGAAGATTGCCAGAGATGTTTAAGCATAAAGAAAGACGCAATGGACATTGAAGAATCAGCTGTTTCTCATATACGTAAGTTAAATAAAACTCTACGTTCTTCACCCTCTCCGGAAAGAAAAATAAAATTTTACGACAATGAAAAAAGATTCTCACCCTCCCCGGAAAGAAAAATAAAATTTTATGATAAGAGAAAATTTTACAATAAGAAAAGTACAACTTACAGGAAAAATTATGACGGATATCGAAACAAATATAAGCCCCCTCCATCAGCATGTTATCGATGTGGAGGATTACATTGGAACAAGGATTGCCGCTTCAGATATAAAAACTGTCATGAATGTGGAAAAAAAGGCCACAAGGCATCCCAATGTAGAAATAGAAAAGATACTAACAGAATAAGAGCTACAAGGATGAATAATGATGACAACACCAATGTAAGGAAATATGTAGAACTGGAAATTTTAAACAAAAAGATTAAATTACAACTGGATTCGGGTTCCGACCTCACGATAATCAATTTACAGACATGGAAAAACTCAACAGACTTACCATGTTACACACTCAAAAAATTGCCACGTCGGTTGCAGGCAAACGAATAAAATTTGAGGGAGAAATAATAGTGAATGTTAAATTTCACGGCAAAACAAAAAACTTAAGATATACGTAATGAAAGATACTGAAAATTTAGTAGGTATCGACTGGATGCAGAAATTCAACGTTTGGGACCTACCTATCAACTCGTTTTGCAAAAAGTTAGAGGTTGAACCATCAGATACCATAAAATTGAAAGAAGAATTATACAAGCAATTCCCTGAGGTATTTTCAAGTGGGTTGGGACGATGCAACAAATTTAAGGCCAAAATAGAATTAAAAGAAAACGTCCAACCAATTTTCAGAAAGAAGCGAAATGTACCGTTTGCTACTATAGAAAAAATAGACAAAGAATTGGAGAGACTTGAACAAACTGGGATTTTATCTAAAACAGAGTTTAGTGAGTGGGCTGCGCCGGTGGTTTACGTAAAAAAGAAGTCAGGTAAAATTCGTGTATGCGCAGATTTTTCGACGGGACTCAACAAGGCAGTAAAAGACCACCATTACCCACTACCGAGCCCAGAGGAGATATTTACAATCCTCAACGGCGGTAAGATATTTTCAAAATTAGATCCTAGTGAGGCTTATCTACAAATCCCAGTACAAGAAGAGAATTCGAGAATCCTTTGCATTAATACGCACAAGGGATTGTATAAATTCAACAGACTACCATTCGGAATAAATGTTGCTCCTGCAATTTTTCAACAAACAATGGACACAATATTAACACCCCCAAAAAAGGGATCTAAGGAGGGAGGTGTTATGGGGTCCACCCTTTTTCTGATATAAATGGACTCGTCCTGCTGCCATAAAATAGCCACAGTCAGTCAGAGATAAAAGGGAGAGGAACAGTGTAGAGAAACGGAGTAGAGGAACAGTGGAAAGTACATAGACACTGTGATTGAGTTGATGTTAGAAGTCAGTTACAAGGACGACCGACTCTAAGGAAGTTTACTTCGAGACTGTATATAGCGATCTTTGATTAATACTAACCGGCGTTCCTGGATTTTACTAACAGCTTTATCTTTTGTATTTTGTGTAAATACATTTAATTTCTTAAATACTTGCGTTTGTCATTTATTGGAGACCGATTTTTCACGCGGAATCCTCAACAATATATATATATATATATATATATATATATATATATAATGTTTCATTAAAGACGACAGACAAGGTATATATATACCACTAATCACTAGAACTGGACTTGCGAGATGCTATATGTTGTTTCATTCTATCAACAAGAAGTAACTTCGCTTCTTTGAGAACAAGCTTGCACTCGTTACGAGCAAAGAGAGGCCTGCTGCAATCAGACGTGTCGCTCTGGTACAGCCGGAAGAAGTGGCTAAAGAGGCCAATCATATAAAGGTGAAAAACAAGGAGATGAATGTGATTTAACTTAGTATTTCCTTGTTGGAATTAAAACATCGATACCGGTTTTCGCCCAATAGAAGTCCTCAGATGCGCATTTTGAAACAGGATCATTAAAAACTTCATTCCAAGGGACGTCACAAAGAAAATCACGGAACTAGTCTCAATCCGCTCGTTGATAACAGAAAGATATTCTGTTAGTAGGAGGCTCTTGCCTGGTGGGGAAGCGGAAAGAGATGTTTACAGACTCTACCGCATGATCAGAGTTGCCAAGACGGCAGAGCTGCATAGTACGACATGAGTAAGGGATAGAGGTAAAAAAGAGATATAAAAGAGAAGCGTGTCCATTAGGCTTACTCGGGAAACGCGTGGAGAAGGCCGCCACTTGCGTGAGAGGTTGTATGATTGAGAAATTCAGGGTTTGGATGACTGCATAGTCAGTGACAGTGTTTGAACCTCTTGCTATGGTTGGCATTAACGTCACCGAACATAAATATATTTGAAAACGGGTCTAGGGAAACGGCCTTTATATTATCAGAAATACTATCTAGCATGCAAGTCATGGGGAAAAAAGGAGAATGGTAGCGAAAAAAGAGATAGCTGATTGAGTTTAGTAGAGAGAGGCGCAGAATGGTCTGGAGATTCAAGAGAGAGTTCCCTAGCCAGCGGGAGATGTTCTTGGACATAAACTTCCACGCCATACATGTTGACATTAGAGTCCTTCCTAAAGAGAGAAAGATAGCCAGGAATTGAGAAATCAGACGATGGAATTGCAGCGTTAAGATTAGTTTCGCAGAGAGGTAAATGTCCAGAGACTTTTTGAAGAAGAACGATTCCACACTGCAAAAGTTGGTACCAATACCTCAAATATTGGAGTAAGAAAGGTTGATGGTTTTGGTGACTTTTGCAGAGCTGGTTTAGTTTTATATCTTTGGTTGCTTATAGTGATGGTGTGTTATTTTGGTAAGGAAAAGCCTAGGGTAGTAGTAACAGACGGCGGTCGAATGTAACATGTCCAGGAAAGGGAACTCAAGCAGACTGCAACATAGTGGGGACTCGGGGTTGCCCACCTGCTTGTATAGACACCCTTCCATGCGCGACAAGGTACTGCAAGAACCCCGATATTCTGCGACTGTTGATCAGAGCAGCCTCTCTAAACGTTGCGCAAGAGTTCGGGTTTCTAACTAGCAGTCGGTAAGCAGCAGAAAATTGCCAACCCGGTACCCTCAGTATGAAGAGACGTTGTCACTATCCGCACATATCACAAACAATTCATGACACCCCCGCCACTGTTAAAGCCTGAGTAAAGGAAAGGAACCAGGAACCCTTTCCTAAACAGGAAACAAAGGATGAGCCTCTGGTCCTGTTCAAGACAAAGAGGGATTATGGACCGGGAGATAGGAAAGCCTATGTATTCCTATTAAATACAAAAAGTTACTAAGTCTTAACTTAAACTCGCAATATCCACTAGAAATTCAACAAAAAATTAAAAATAGCAGAGACCTAATTCTGAAAGAACTTTCAAATAACAGTTCTGGTTTTGACTTCCAGTTATTTCAAAGAATTTACATTCAGATAACTTATTTGGAGAGTCGATCTGCGACCCACAGAACATTTTCCCCATTCGATGTGCAACTGACATTTTAGTATATTAAGTTTCGGGGGAGGTACTAGGTAGTTGGAGTCTGACCCTAGAATTATGAGTGATATATGAATAAGTTATATTTAGAACATCAATATAACACCAATCAGTCATTAGCAGACATTTTTAAGACGTTTTTAAGGTCACGTGATTTGATTTAAGCGGTTTCTGTTGAATACCGTTAAAATGGGTCTCGCAAAAAATATTACTACAAAAATAAAGCAAGAGAAAAAATTAAAAAGAATCGATATTTTCAGAGCTGTTTTTATTATTATTGTTATTAAATTTGTTTTCCTTTTAGATCACAATACATTCATCGATACGATTCTGCCTTTCTCCGTTTGATAGATCTAAATCTTCTGGATTCCATCCTATTTTGATACATAGAGACATGACATAAGTAAACAAGTGCTAATGTTGAATAGAGACATTTGTTTATGATGTGTTTTTTTTTTATTCGTTCAGCAGATTTTTTAGGGGCGTATGGAAGACCCTAGCCACACCAAATGATGATGTTGCTGCTCTAGCAAGTGAATTTTTACGGAACCGAGTTACGACTCCCCCACCATTTGAACTGTCTTACAAATTTAAAAAAAAATACACTCTCCTACAATTTTATCCCTAGCTGGCCGTAGGAAAAAATGAACTCATGAGTTTACCCAAAGTATTAACCCTTTTAGCCCTGCGTTCCTGAAGAATTTTAATCCTTCTGTCTGTGCTCCTGATCCACATCTCGTCGACTGGAGCCAGAAGAAACGTGATTTCGTCTGCTGAGACGAGAAATTGAGGATGTATATATATATATATATATATATATATATATATATATATATATATATATATATGTATGTGTGTGTGTGTGTGTGTGTGTGTGTGTGTGTGTGTGTGTGTGTGTGTGTGTGTGTGCAAAACCTGTGGGTTAGGCAACTTGCTAGACTAATGAGTCACCAGAGACATCATCATCATCAGGGAATAACAAATAACAATTAAGTCTTGGAAATTGTCCTATTTGGACACGAGTTGATTTCCATCATACGTATATGTACATACCCGCTGACGTACATCGACGGGGTGTAATGGTTAGCAAGCTTGCTTTGCTAAATCAATTACGCCTCAGTAGTGAGTCCGATCCTCACTACATGCATTATGCTTCCGGCCCTGTGCCACATCACTGCTACGCTTAAAAGATCACCTTAGATGTCGATGTATATAAATATATTTCTAATTTTATAGTATATCAATAACAAAAATCATTTTTGCATGGCTTGCAAAAGTGTCCTTCGAATTAATAAATATCAGTTTCGACAAACACGTCCTTGAACGGTTATTGGATGAGGATTTTTCCATTTCTATGCATTTTCGTTCATATTTGTTGCACGTTATATTTAACAGTAAGAATCTCTTCTTTTGAAATATGCTTTTGTATTACAATGAACAGTTGCTGAAAATTGTACATTTCAAGTCTTCCATAAACTGTCGACTAACACTTGCGAAGCACGCTACATAGACAATTATGTCAGTCTGTCCTTTCATAGAGCACTGGCCCAAAACTTGAGAAATACCTGACTTACTGAATCAGCTAACGATCGCTGCTGGTATATCTTCTTTAGAGTGTCCGGGGATTCAGTCTGGGTACCAGAGTTATTTTCGTTTTGAAAGCAAATGGAGAGATGCCAGATTTTGTAAAGAAGCCAAACAACTAAAAGTGCGTGCGAGCGAACACGCGTTTGCCATTGTGTCGCCATCTGCCAGTCTGTACATATTTATCTATATCACCCTACTTATATCAAATTATATTAGATATCTATACCCGCCATATTATAAAAATTAATACGGCGTTTATATATATATATATATATATATATATATATATATATATATATATATATATATATATATATATAATATATATAGAGAGAGAGATTTATAAATTATTATATTAATAATGAATATTAGGCCACATATATGTGTATATATATATATATATATATATGTCACCTAATATATATATATATATATATATATATATATATATATATATATATATATATATATATATATATACATGTCGCCTAATATTCATTATATACTAGAAAAAATGTACACTTACAATGTTGTGGTTATTAACCACGCTTCTCCATAAAAATCTACATGAGAAAAGACTAATGTTATTTTCAAATTTTCTTGTCCTTTAGAAAGACCGTGTTTCTGTTAAATGACAATGTTTCTCGCGTTAATATTGACCTGTCATCTCTCTCAACAAAGTGGCATATGCAGACATAAGTCTACATCACTCTTTCGTTGATAGTATTCTACCACTTCCATTAAAAAAAACGATTAAAAATTCTGGGAGCCCTTTATATCAAAGACATCAACACATTATTAATAAAATGTTCTTTCAGTGCAAGGTCCGACAATTTATTTATTAAAGACATTTTTTATGTTTTTATCTATAAAAAGAACGTTAAACATAAAAAATGTCTTTAATAAATAAATTGTCGGACTTTATCCATTTCTTAATGTATGACGTCATTTGTTTACATTTGATACGCCATGAGCAGTTATGAATGTACGAGATTCATGGAAGATTGAAGTTTATGAGCAGTAAATTCGACCTTGCCAACCGAACGATCCTTTGTGGCCGAATCGGTTAGGCACGCCCGGAATAGTTTGTTGCATGTTTGTTTTATAAAATGTTTTCTATTTCTTACTTAACAATTAAAATATTTCAACCTTGAAAATGGCTAAATGTATATCCGAAAGCGCTCGCATAAAAATAACATTCGGACAGTTTTTATATAATTTATCATCTGAAAAGAAAAAAATTATTAGATCGCATGAGAAATTGTATAAAATCTAAATAAAAGCACCTTGTCCGTTGTATTCAATGAATATATATGTGTGTGTGTGTGTATTTGTATGTGTGCGTCTGTGTGTGTGCATTTCATTGAAGACAATTAAGACACTGTGATTAAACTTTTTATTGTATTTTTCTTGTATTCGGACAGTTTCTTTTGGGACATAAAGTATGTAAAACTATCCAAATGAATCTGAGCACTTTCGACTCATCTATTAATCTTTACCAAATGTACTGAATATGTAATTTTTTTACATACATCAACAGGAATGTTTTAATTTCGGAACATGGTCAACACGTTGTGACTGTGTTCATTACTGATATTATTCAGAGTTGGTTTCTTCTATTTTATTGTTAACGCTTCCATTGTTTTTTTTTTTAATTATTTCTTCAATGAAACCTGTATAAAAGAGGGATTGCTTCCTAAATACACAATATTGTTTATATATGTATAAGTATGTGTTTGTGCGAAACATAATGCCTACACCTGTACGTATGTATGTACATATGTATGTATGTATGTCTCCGTGCGTATGAGTGTCATTCCAAAAACGGACACTGAGGAAAATTTCCCCACCCAAGAACCACCAAACATAATCAAGCAATAACTGACATAAATATTCTCAAATTCTAAAAAATAAATCATTTTGTCTGAGGATCGTATAAACATGAAACCCAGAGTCACAAACTCATATCCATTCAGCTAAATATATATATGAGTGTGTGTGTGTGTGTCTGTGTCTGTGTGTGTCTGTGTGTGTGTGTAAATATATAGAAAAATAGGAAAGAACCGTTAGGTTAATAATCCAAAGTTCTTTTGTATTTTTGTTTTTATTTAAAAAAAAAACAGTGCTTTACGTAAATTCCAAAATTCGCTTCAGGATGAAACAAAACTAGGAACTTTAATTTAATTCAATTTCTGTAATTAAATTAGAGGTTTTTAGTTTCTGTTTTTGAAACATGAGAACTTTTATGTAGCGATGGAATCATATTTTTAAAAAATAATTATAATATATATATATATATATATAATTATTTATTTAAAAATATGATTCCAACACGCTACATAAGAGTTCTCATGTTTCAAAAAAGGAGTCGAAAACTTCAATATAATTATTTGAATTAAAGTGAATTAAAGTAAGCTCTGTTCCATCTTCAAGCGAAATTTTTTGGGAATAGGTTTCTAAATAATAAAAATCTATTAAACAATAGATATGAGTTAACGGTTTTCTGCTGACATCATCAAATTTTTGCATTGAATAATTAGCATAAAAACAAACAATAAAATAGTTTTTAAAATCCATAGTCCTAATAAATAGTTTAAATGCCCTACAAAAAAAGGTAACCCTTTATGAAGTCGTCAAAAAACAAATGTTATGGCAGTTTTTATATACACAAAACCCTTTCAGAAAAAAATAAATTAAAATAAATAAATAAATCTCCATAGACACGTAAACCAGACTAGGCGAAATCATCTTCCGTTTTAAATTTAGACACCCCAACCTTGCCCTGACTTGACATCTGTGAATGTAAATTTATACTGATACAAATTATTAACACCTTACACCCATTTTTATTTAAACAATTGCTTTAGCCGTTACCATAGAAAATTTGATTTCAATAATGAATATGCTATTAAAACACGTAAATTTCAGAAATAAGTTATTCCAAAAAAAATTTCGCTTGAAGATGGAACAGAGCTTACTTTAATTCAATTTAATTCAAATAATTATATTGAAGTTTTCGGCTCTTGTTTTGAAACATGAGAACTCTTATGTAGCGTGTTGGAATCACATTTTTAAATAGATAATTATATTTATGCTCTACTTTTGTAGCGAGCACTATTTTTTTTTAAATAATAACAAAAATACTAAAGAACTTTGGATTATTTACCTAACGAGTTCTTTCCTATTTTCTGTATATTTTTCACACA
>OZ010582.1:20230662-20280662 GCA_963932145.1 Acanthosepion lycidas | reverse complement strand
TACTCGTATTTGAGTAGGCGCAGTCTTTTTAATTCAAACAGTACTTGCATGTACACTCGAGAAAACTTATTTAAATAAAAATGTGCCCTCTGGCAGGATTCGAACCTGCGTCCTCCTTTTCAAAAGAAATCATCAGAGAGTGACATTCTGTTTCTTGCTTAAACGCAATCGCCAGGCCATGACGATTATTATTAAGCATCAAACAGACAATCACCGGTGGGTGTTGACTTCAATGTCCACTTTTATATTTACATATACTCTGTCCCTGATATTGAGAACTTTAACCCACAAATACAGCATACCATAAAACTGTATTTTTATCATATCTTAACATATTTATCTATCTATATCTATATATTTCAAATTTGTGTATTTAGACAGCAAACTCTCTTTTAGGCAAAATCCTTTCATACTGACGAATAACCTTCCGTGTATTGATGTTAAAGGATGAGAGAAATGTGCTGTAGCTGTTTAAATTTCTTTTATTTTCATTTCCCAAGTACTTTTGATCTTCTTCCGAGATCATTTAAAAAGCATTTAAAAGCATAATGAAAAAAATACGGTAATAAATACTTGTAGTAATGAACAGCATATAGTTTTGTACTGTTTGCACTTCTTCCTAATCTCTCTGTGTTTTTAGTTTTAAAAATCTATTTCGCTTTGCCATTATTGCAAGGAGCAGTCAAATCAAATTGCTACTTGAACGAATAGTTCATTAATAATAGGTTTCGAATAAAGGAATGGTTTTTCATCACGTTATTCAAACCGGGAATCGTAAAACATGAACACTTGCATCACTACACTACCAGCTGAACCTATAAACAAAATATGTGGGGGAGAAAAGTGGTAGAAAGGACACAAACAAATGATCTCAGTCGCCCAAATTCTACACAGGCAGCACTGGAAATCTGTTTTTGAAATCCTTAACCGAAATATTTCTGCTGAACTTTATGAAACACCTGATGGCATGATTTATCTTACCACACCTGGATTAATGAGTCGAAGTTAAGTTAATGAGCTTTTTAACATGGTATGCTTTTGCTAATCAGTCAATTAAGAGAATTGTTATATATGTGTGTGTGTGTGTGTGTGTGTGTGTGTGTGTGTGTGTGTAGATCACTTCGACGTGGGGTAATGGCTAGCCAGCTTCACATGCTAGATAAATTACTATTCAGTAAGGAGTTCCATCCTCAGTGGGTGCTTCGATGCTTTTGATATTGTGCGACCTCTACGCCACGTTTAATAAATCTCTCATATATATGTGCGTTTATGGCTGTGTTGACTGCCAAAACGTTATATTCTTGCTGTATATATATATATATATATATATACTTGCTGTATATATATATATATATATATATATATATATATATATATATATATATATATATATATATATATATATATGCAGCAAGAATATCGCAGATTGAGTGCTGGTGTCAATAAAATAGTCCTCGATTTAGAATAACAGCGCTATAAATTATATATCTTAATAAATAAACGGCAAATTCTGTCTGTGTGTCTGAAATCCCTCAAACTCGGGATACACTTGCTCTACATAGATATAATTATACCTTTTGGGAATCAGGATGAACACCCCCGGGGATTGAAAATCTGCACCTCGTCCAGCATTGTCATTTGTGCCCGGATGAGGAGGGACCTGTTAAAAATTCAAATTTAAAAAAAAAATGAAAAAAATTAGTGATTATGAAAGATTTAATTTATATTGAGCTGAAAGTAACACAAAAACATTTTGAATTTAAAAAAAAAAAGTTGTTTAAAATTCAATTTAAAATATCTCCAAATCTTTGTGAATTGAGGAAATGAATTTTATTTCTTCAAAATACCAAGGAATATGAGTCAAAGTGAGAGGTTTCGTTTTGAGTCCCGCAGGGTTTGTGATTTAAAGAATTCAACTCAGTTGAAGTTCCACGGAGTTCGTGATTTCAAGAACTCACTTTTCGGTCTGAATTGGAATTTCGGACCAAATCTCATTTTCGGTCCAAATTATCATTGCTGTTTTCTAAGCTGGGCCAGAACTCTCTTTAGTCTTGGGCCAGAGGCTCAATTAGCCCGTCACAGGAGTTAGCTTAAAAGTTTCGCTCGGAGTGCAGCCTTTAAGGTAACTAATAAGTATACATTTTCTTTTCTCACCGTTTTTTCCACAACGCTGAGTTTCATACACAACGCCTTTTTCAAGTGTTGACTGAAAACTGAAAGTTACATCATTTAAATTTTTATATATACCGCACTATAATAGTGAAGCATTCCATATTATTTACGGGTTTTCCTTGGCGGGTATTGTTTTGTTTTGTTTATATATATTATGAAATGGACAATGGATTCAGCCACAGAGAATCGTTCGGTTAGTAAGGTCGAATTTACTGCTTTTAAACTTCAATCATCCATGAATCTCTCACGTACATTCATATCTGCTCATTGCATATCAATTGTAAACAAATGACGTCACACATTAAGAAATGGACAAAGTCCGACAATTATTTTAAGACATTTTTATGTTCATACATACTTTTTATAGATACGAATATTTAATTAAATGCTCTGTTTATAATAAACAGTATTAAACAACATTTACCGGCCTGAATATTTTATTTCTATGAAAATTTCTCGGACATTCAGTTCGGTAAATGTTGTTTAATACTGTTTATTATAAACAGAGCATTAAATTAAATATTTGTATCTATTAGGTTGGTGCAAAATAATGACGTTTTTTGACGTTAAAAATACGTCAAAAAACGACATTATTATGTCATTATTTTTGCACCAACCTAATATAAAAAGAATATATAAACATAAAAATGTCTAATATATATATATATATATATATATATATATATGTAGGATTAATATAAATATAAAATTTGTCACTAAGTCGATTGTTGTTATAATCGGCACCTCAGATCCGTAGTTTCGTAAAATAATCGTTTTGCAATTGTTCAGTTTATTCTTCAGGAGGTTTTCAGTCAGATCAGCGAGAATTCATCCAAGTAACCAATTCTCTTAAATTAATATCAAAGCTTTTATTGTATTTTTAGAGTAAGGCGTTGTATATTGGGATCAAAGTTGTGTAAAAGCTGTTCAGAATTCATGTTTCATTCTATTTTGTTCTCAATCATTCTATCTTCTCAATCATTGTCAAGATCTTAGTGTTGTCTGTGTGGAATACTTTTGTTAGCTACGTCCTGGTATTTTTTACAGTGCTGTAATTTGAATCAGTCTATAACAGAAATCGACCACTAATTGTAAAGGTGAATTCAATGGATTTTATACGTATTTATTTACTGAATTAGGTGTAACACTGCTAAAAAAATGTAGTGTGTTCTATACCACACGTGACATGCCTGGGACTAAGGAGTTCACCAAAGGGGGATGAAAGATGTCTTATAACTACGGCATGCCTTGGTTAAAGAGAGAAAGTAGAGAAAGAGGATTTGCCATTTTCTTTTATACTATTATACGACACTATACAAACCTGCCTAGTGGGGGCTAGGAGACACCACTTAGCAGACAATGTGAGGTAATTCCTAAAATCCTAACAGACGTCATATATGACGATTAAAGCCAGCTGAACCGCACCGGAAAAGCGTGTTTCTACAATTTATTTTGTACGCGTATAATTTTTTTTTTTTTTTTTACATGCTTCAAGATACCATTACATGAGGTGAAAGATATTTAATGTCGAGTGTTTCTTTAGTCGTGGCAACTGGAGAAAACGTGGTTTCTTTTCTGTTTTTTCGTTTCTCTAGTAAATCGGAAAATAAAGATTTGTCAATGGAAAGGTAGCATTTCGCTTTGAGTATCAAAATCAGACATGCGCAGTAGGATAATAAGCGCGTACACCTCCGTCTATAAATGGGTCAGTAACCTGTGCAGTTCTTTTTTGTCTTTTTCACTTGCCGTAGAAGCTGACGATATAAGTGGGAGTAGAAAGGTGATATGCAGAATAATGATAATGAAACGGGGGAGGATTTCACTTCTTAATGAAAGGAATGGGAATGAGGAGAATGACGTAAACTGTTTCTTACGCTAAATAAAGGGTGTTTCATTAAGACGGATCAAAGTCAGCAGTAGATAAATCAGTGTTATTGGTGAAAATTTATTTATTTCTCTATTGGATCATGTTATTTAAGTCATGGCAATTATGTGTGAAAAATATCGCCCAAATGTCCTCCTATGCTTCGGTGACACACCTCCACTCGATGGTCAAAACTTTTGAAGACGTCTCTGCATAGTTGCTCCTCGATCTCACCAATATGCCTTATTATCTCATCCTTCAGCTGTTGAATTGCTGTTGGATGGTTGGCATAGACCATACTTTTGAGATGACCCCAAAGGAAGAAATCTAAAGGCGTCAAGCTGCACGATTGTGGTGGTCAATTGACTTCGCTGTTTCGAGAGATGATACGACCTAGTAACTTCTCATTGCATTTCTGTTTGAAAGTCCATTTTCGTAATAGGCTTTGATAACTTTAACACGTTGTTTGATTGTTAATCTTTCCATGGTTGAAATTACCAAACACTAGACGCTTAAACTTAATTCACACGTAATTTGAATAAATTGAACTGGCGTTCGTATCAGAGTATGTCAGTCTACTAGGGAGGCTAGCCAATCCCTGTCGTAGACGCCTTCTCTTTCACATTTGTGTTTGTTCAATACCAACAGAGTCCACCCGTGACTGATACTACAAGTACGCTTAGTTACGGTTTCTGGGGGAGAATGCCTTCTCTGGCATGATCAACAGCATGAACAAGGCCATTACATTCAAACTTAATAACTCAAAAACGAAGGATTTGTAGATGTTTATTTGGACTTTTGTCCTTGTTTTGGTGTCAAGAACCCGGCCCTAAAATTTGTGAATGTATTTTGGATACATCCTTTATATATCAATATATATAGAATTAATACAACTAAAAGGTTTTTCACTTAGATGATTAATGTTACCTTCAGCATCCCGAGTCTAGAGTTTCGTAGACGCACGCTCTGGGAACCATTCCGCCTACTCGTCAGGGTGTATCAGCAATTGACTGCTTATACTTTTCGATTTTTCTTTTTTATATGCAGTTTTCATTCATGCAAGTTTCTTGTTCTTGTTTTTTTTCATAGTATATGTGTGCGCACGTGTGTTCGTTCGAGTGTATGTTCCATGCGCTCGTCTGTGCGTATGTGCATGCGTGTAGAATGTCGTGGTTATTTTTCCTTTTCGTCGCTTTTTTTTCACTCTACGCTCACTCTTTATTGTTTTGTTGTTGTTTTTTTTACTTTTTCTCTCTTTTTCTCGTTTTCCTCTTTTCTTTCAATTGTAACCATTTTAACTTCCCGTTTTCTAGAGATGTGAAAGACATATAAATCAACTGGCGCTGTTTTAGTCGAATTAGCTTTTAAGATACGAAATAACACCGGAAAATTCCAAGATGTCATTATGATTGCACTGTTCAACGGAAATGCACACGCAGTCACCACTCATTAGTACGCAGCCTCATAAGTCAGTCTGCTAATCTGTTATCTGAATCAGTCTGCCATCTTCTCATATTCAATTATTACGTGAGGTCTTTCTGATCATCAAGATGAGTCAAATACTCTAGCAACGTGTCTGCATCCAGTTTTCTGTTAAGTTCAGCATCTAGTTAACTGAAATGCTTGAAGCGATTCGTCAGGCTTTCGGCAATTTTTTTTTGTTTTTTTTCAGGTCGATTTTTAAGTAGCACGTGCTTTTCAAGGCCGACTAAGTGTTGGTTCTACATAATGATTGGTCGAGACAATCAGGCATCATAAAAACCCCAGAAAATGGGTGGGGAGATTACGAAATCATGGGAAAAATCATTGAAAAATCGAACAGATTTCTCAGATAATTGAAATCTGTTAAGAAATCAACCAGGAATTTTCCGATAGAACCTTCTATATACTGAGGGCATGAGGCTATTTTTTTAAAAGCGATTTGTTTTTTTATCTTTTTTGTTGTTGTTTTTTTGTTGTCGTTGTTTTTTGTTGTTATTTGTTTTAGTTTTTTGGGGGTGGCTTGTTTGTTTGGTTTTTGGTTGTTCTTTTGTTTTTGTTTTTTTTTTTTTCCTTTTTTTTATTTTTTGGATAATCAACATTTTGTGGATCATTTAAAACCGAAACATAATTTGGATTGTAAGAATAATTATTTTTAACGAATAAATATTGCATTAACAACTTTTCGAGAATAATAACGCTTTTTTCCAGATAAAAATCCTACTATTTAACCTATAAAATATGAGTTGTGCAGTATGTAATTCAGGCCAGGAAATACTAGATGGTGGGAATTGAATTCAATGTCAATAAAGAAACTTTGTTCGTAGAGGATTTGATCTGTGGTGGCCCCAATATATGTACGGGGACCACTAAAAGAGATACCAAAGTAAACTTTGCGTTCATCCCGTTCACTGTTCGTCATAAGAGATTCTTTTATAAAATAAAGACATGTTTGAAGAAAAAAAAAATGTAAAGTTTAATTAATACCATTTTCGAGTGTGTAAAAAGAATATTTTTTTTTTCCTTTTAGTAACTGTTAGATCATTTTTTTTCTATGGATGTATAAAAAAGTCCTAATTCTCATATCACGTTTTGACTGACTACTATTCATTACGGAAGAGTATTATTAATTAATCTAATTTCATATCTCTCATTTAGTTTTTGTGTCTTCAAAGCAATTTTCCGATTCATCGGGACGGATTTTTTTTTTTTTTTTTCGCGTTTCCCTCTTTTCCTGAATTTATTATTTACAGATTTATGTATACATGAAGAACCAATTAAGTAATTAAAGATTTTAGTTCAAGTTTTCATTATTTTAAAAACAAATCTTTGTCTTATTCTTTTCTGCATAATTTGTTCCCCTTCGCCACCAAATTTTCAATATTACGACGAAACTATTTCAGTCGCATAATAGAATACATTACTGTAATATTTTTTAAAAATTAACTAGAATAAATGATTTTCTTTTCAAATTAATTAACGCAAATTACATTTACGCTATATTTTTGTTTTGCTAACGACTTAATGCCTTCAAAATTATTCATTTATACTTAAGTTTAATAAAAGCATATTGAATTATATATATATATATATATATATATATATATATATATATATATATATATATATATATATATATTCTTAAAATATTGTCTGTCTATATCTCTGAGATGAGGTATTATGATTACTTGCATTATTTAAATTATTCGGACTTATCCTCATCTTCATTGTCATATTCACAACGTTTCAGCCGTTGTACGCTCCGGCCTTCTTCAGGTGATTGAGATGATGTGTTATGATTACTTGCATTATTTACATTATTCGTACTGTTATCCTCATCTTCATTGCCATATTCACAACGTTTCGGCCGTTGTACGCTTCGGCCTTTATGTCTATGTCTTTCTATATATCTGTCTATATCTCTGAGATAAGGTATTATGATTACTTGTATTATTTACATTATTCGGACTGTTATCCTCATCTTCATTGCCATATTCACAACGTTTCGGCCGTTGTAGGCTCCGGCCTTTATGTCTATGTCTTTCTATATATCTGTCTATATCTCTGAGATAAGGTATTATGATTACTTGCATTATTTACATTATTCGGACTGTTATCCTCATCTTCATTGCCATATTCATAACGTTTCGGCCGTTGTACGCTCCGGCCTTTATGTCTATGTCTTTCTATATATCTGTCTATATCACTGAGATAAGGTATTATGATTACTTGCATTATTTACATTATTCGGACTGTTATCCTCATCTTCATTGCCATATTCACAACGTTTCGGCCGTTGTACGCTCCGGCCTTTATGTCTATGTCTTTCTATATATCTGTCTATATCTCTGAGATAAGGTATTATGATTACTTGCATTATTTACATTATTCGGACTGTTATCCTCATCTTCATTGCCATATTCATAACGTTTCGGCCGTTGTACGCTCCGGCCTTTATGTCTATGTCTTTCTATATATCTGTCTATATCTCTGAGATAAGGTATTATGATTACTTGCATTATTTACATTATTCGGTCTGTTATCCTCATCTTCATTGCCATATTCACAACGTTTCGGCCGTTGTACGCCCCGGCCTTTATGTCTATGTCTTTCTATATATCTGTCTATATCTCTGAGATAAGGTATTATGATTACTTGTATTATTTACATTATTCGGTCTGTTATCCTCATCTTCATTGCCATATTCACAACGTTTCGGCCGTTGTACGCTTCGGCCTTTATGTCTATGTCTTTCTATATATCTGTCTATATCTCTGAGATAAGGTATTATGATTACTTGCATTATTTACATTATTCGGACTGTTATCCTCATCTTCATTGCCATATTCACAACGTTTCGGCCGTTGTACGCTTCGGCCTTTATGTCTATGTCTTTCTATATATCTGTCTATATCTCTGAGATGAGGTATTATGATTACTTGTATTATTTACATTATTCGGTCTGTTATCCTCATCTTCATTGCCATATTCACAACGTTTCGGCCGTTGTACGCTTCGGCCTTTATGTCTATGTCTTTCTATATATCTGTCTATATCTCTGAGATGAGGTATTATGATTACTTGCATTATTTACATTATTCGGACTGTTATCCTCATCTTCATTGCCATATTCACAACGTTTCGGCCGTTGTACGCTTCGGCCTTTATGTCTATGTCTTTCTATATATCTGTCTATATCTCTGAGATGAGGTATTATGATTACTTGCATTATTTACATTATTCGGTCTGTTATCCTCATCTTCATTGCCATATTCACAACGTTTCGGCCGTTGTACGCCCCGGCCTTTATGTCTATGTCTTTCTATATATCTGTCTATATCTCTGAGATAAGGTATTATGATTACTTGTATTATTTACATTATTCGGTCTGTTATCCTCATCTTCATTGCCATATTCACAACGTTTCGGCCGTTGTACGCTTCGGCCTTTATGTCTATGTCTTTCTATATATCTGTCTATATCTCTGAGATAAGGTATTATGATTACTTGCATTATTTACATTATTCGCACTGTTATCCTCATCTTCATTGCCATATTCACAACGTTTCGGCCGTTGTACGCTTCGGCCTTTATGTCTATGTCTTTCTATATATCTGTCTATATCTCTGAGATAAGGTATTATGATTACTTGCATTATTTACATTATTCGGACTGTTATCCTCATCTTCATTGCCATATTCACAACGTTTCGGCCGTTGTACGCTTCGGCCTTTATGTCTATGTCTTTCTATATATCTGTCTATATCTCTGAGATGAGGTATTATGATTACTTGTATTATTTACATTATTCGGTCTGTTATCCTCATCTTCATTGCCATATTCACAACGTTTCGGCCGTTGTACGCTTCGGCCTTTATGTCTATGTCTTTCTATATATCTGTCTATATCTCTGAGATGAGGTATTATGATTACTTGCATTATTTACATTATTCGGACTGTTATCCTCATCTTCATTGCCATATTCACAACGTTTCGGCCGTTGTACGCTTCGGCCTTTATGTCTATGTCTTTCTATATATCTGTCTATATCTCTGAGATGAGGTATTATGATTACTTGCATTATTTACATTATTCGGTCTGTTATCCTCATCTTCATTGCCATATTCACAACGTTTCGGCCGTTGTACGCCCCGGCCTTTATGTCTATGTCTTTCTATATATCTGTCTATATCTCTGAGATAAGGTATTATGATTACTTGCATTATTTACATTATTCGGACTGTTATCCTCATCTTCATTGCCATATTCACAACGTTTCGGCCGTTGTACGCCCCGGCCTTTATGTCTATGTCTTTCTATATATCTGTCTATATCTCTGAGATAAGGTATTATGATTACTTGCATTATTTACATTATTCGCACTGTTATCCTCATCTTCATTGCCATATTCACAACGTTTCGGCCGTTGTACGCTTCGGCCTTTATGTCTATGTCTTTCTATATATCTGTCTATATCTCTGAGATAAGGTATTATGATTACTTGCATTATTTACATTATTCGGTCTGTTATCCTCATCTTCATTGCCATATTCACAACGTTTCGGCCGTTGTACGCCCCGGCCTTTATGTCTATGTCTTTCTATATATCTGTCTATATCTCTGAGATAAGGTATTATGATTACTTGCATTATTTACATTATTCGCACTGTTATCCTCATCTTCATTGCCATATTCACAACGTTTCGGCCGTTGTACGCTTCGGCCTTTATGTCTATGTCTTTCTATATATCTGTCTATATCTCTGAGATAAGGTATTATGATTACTTGCATTATTTACATTATTCGGACTGTTATCCTCATCTTCATTGCCATATTCACAACGTTTCGGCCGTTGTACGCTCCGGCCTTTATGTCTATGTCTTTCTATATATCTGTCTATATCTCTGAGATAAGGTATTATGATTACTTGTATTATTTACATTATTCGGTCTGTTATCCTCATCTTCATTGCCATATTCACAACGTTTCGGCCGTTGTACGCCCCGGCCTTTATGTCTATGTCTTTCTATATATCTGTCTATATCTCTGAGATAAGGTATTATGATTACTTGCATTATTTACATTATTCGCACTGTTATCCTCATCTTCATTGCCATATTCACAACGTTTCGGCCGTTGTACGCTTCGGCCTTTATGTCTATGTCTTTCTATATATCTGTCTATATCTCTGAGATAAGGTATTATGATTACTTGCATTATTTACATTATTCGCACTGTTATCCTCATCTTCATTGCCATATTCACAACGTTTCGGCCGTTGTACGCTTCGGCCTTTATGTCTATGTCTTTCTATATATCTGTCTATATCTCTGAGATAAGGTATTATGATTACTTGCATTATTTACATTATTCGCACTGTTATCCTCATCTTCATTGCCATATTCACAACGTTTCGGCCGTTGTACGCTTCGGCCTTTATGTCTATGTCTTTCTATATATCTGTCTATATCTCTGAGATAAGGTATTATGATTACTTGCATTATTTACATTATTCGCACTGTTATCCTCATCTTCATTGCCATATTCACAACGTTTCGGCCGTTGTACGCTTCGGCCTTTATGTCTATGTCTTTCTATATATCTGTCTATATCTCTGAGATAAGGTATTATGATTACTTGCATTATTTACATTATTCGCACTGTTATCCTCATCTTCATTGCCATATTCACAACGTTTCGGCCGTTGTACGCTTCGGCCTTTATGTCTATGTCTTTCTATATATCTGTCTATATCTCTGAGATAAGGTATTATGATTACTTGCATTATTTACATTATTCGGACTGTTATCCTCATCTTCATTGCCATATTCACAACGTTTCGGCCGTTGTACGCTCCGGCCTTTATGTCTATGTCTTTCTATATATCTGTCTATATCTCTGAGATAAGGTATTATGATTACTTGTATTATTTACATTATTCGGTCTGTTATCCTCATCTTCATTGCCATATTCACAACGTTTCGGCCGTTGTACGCCCCGGCCTTTATGTCTATGTCTTTCTATATATCTGTCTATATCTCTGAGATAAGGTATTATGATTACTTGCATTATTTACATTATTCGGACTGTTATCCTCATCTTCATTGCCATATTCACAACGTTTCGGCCGTTGTACGCTCCGGCCTTTATGTCTATGTCTTTCTATATATCTGTCTATATCTCTGAGATAAGGTATTATGATTACTTGCATTATTTACATTATTCGCACTGTTATCCTCATCTTCATTGCCATATTCACAACGTTTCGGCCGTTGTACGCTTCGGCCTTTATGTCTATGTCTTTCTATA
The DNA here is from genome assembly GCA_963932145.1 of Acanthosepion lycidas. Taxonomy (NCBI): domain Eukaryota; kingdom Metazoa; phylum Mollusca; class Cephalopoda; order Sepiida; family Sepiidae; genus Acanthosepion; species Acanthosepion lycidas. Next base: position 20,268,838 of record OZ010582.1, on the reverse strand, counting down.
TATCTGTCTATATCTCTGAGATAAGGTATTATGATTACTTGCATTATTTACATTATTCGGACTGTTATCCTCATCTTCATTGCCATATTCACAACGTTTCGGCCGTTGTACGCTCCGGCCTTTATGTCTATGTCTTTCTATATATCTGTCTATATCTCTGAGATAAGGTATTATGATTACTTGTATTATTTACATTATTCGGTCTGTTATCCTCATCTTCATTGCCATATTCACAACGTTTCGGCCGTTGTACGCCCCGGCCTTTATGTCTATGTCTTTCTATATATCTGTCTATATCTCTGAGATAAGGTATTATGATTACTTGCATTATTTACATTATTCGGACTGTTATCCTCATCTTCATTGCCATATTCACAACGTTTCGGCCGTTGTACGCCCCGGCCTTTATGTCTATGTCTTTCTATATATCTGTCTGTATCTCTGAGATAAGGTATTATGATTACTTGCATTATTTACATTATTCGCACTGTTATCCTCATCTTCATTGCCATATTCACAACGTTTCGGCCGTTGTACGCTTCGGCCTTTATGTCTATGTCTTTCTATATATCTGTCTATATCTCTGAGATAAGGTATTATGATTACTTGCATTATTTACATTATTCGCACTGTTATCCTCATCTTCATTGTCATATTCACAACGTTTCGGCCGTTGTACGCTTCGGCCTTTATGTCTATGTCTTTCTATATATCTGTCTATATCTCTGAGATAAGGTATTATGATTACTTGCATTATTTACATTATTCGGACTGTTATCCTCATCTTCATTGCCATATTCACAACGTTTCGGCCGTTGTACGCTCCGGCCTTTATGTCTATGTCTTTCTATATATCTGTCTATATCTCTGAGATAAGGTATTATGATTACTTGCATTATTTACATTATTCGCACTGTTATCCTCATCTTCATTGCCATATTCACAACGTTTCGGCCGTTGTACGCTTCGGCCTTTATGTCTATGTCTTTCTATATATCTGTCTATATCTCTGAGATAAGGTATTATGATTACTTGCATTATTTACATTATTCGGACTGTTATCCTCATCTTCATTGCCATATTCACAACGTTTCGGCCGTTGTACGCTTCGGCCTTTATGTCTATGTCTTTCTATATATCTGTCTATATCTCTGAGATAAGGTATTATGATTACTTGCATTATTTACATTATTCGGACTGTTATCCTCATCTTCATTGCCATATTCACAACGTTTCGGCCGTTGTACGCCCCGGCCTTTATGTCTATGTCTTTCTATATATCTGTCTATATCTCTGAGATAAGGTATTATGATTACTTGCATTATTTACATTATTCGAACTGTTATCCTCATCTTCATTGTCATATTCACAACGTTTCGGCCGTTGTACGCCCCGGCCTTTATGTCTATGTCTTTCTATATATCTGTCTATATCTCTGAGATAAGGTATTATGATTACTTGCATTATTTACATTATTCGGACTGTTATCCTCATCTTCATTGCCATATTCACAACGTTTCGGCCGTTGTACGCTCCGGCCTTTATGTCTATGTCTTTCTATATATCTGTCTATATCTCTGAGATAAGGTATTATGATTACTTGTATTATTTACATTATTCGGACTGTTATCCTCATCTTCATTGCCATATTCATAACGTTTCGGCCGTTGTACGCTCAGGCCTTTATGTCTATGTCTTTCTATATATCTGTCTATATCTCTGAGATGAGGTATTAAGATTACTTGCATTATTTACATTATTCGGACTGTTATTGTCATCTTCATTGCCATATTCATAACGTTTCGGCCGTTGTACGCCCCGGCCTTTATGTCTATGTCTTTCTATATATCTGTCTATATCTCTGAGATAAGGTATTATGATTACTTGCATTATTTACATTATTCGGACTGTTATCCTCATCTTCATTGCCATATTCATAACGTTTCGGCCGTTGTACGCTCAGGCCTTTATGTCTATGTCTTTCTATATATCTGTCTATATCTCTGAGATAAGGTATTATGATTACTTGTATTATTTACATTATTCGGTCTGTTATCCTCATCTTCATTGCCATATTCACAACGTTTCGGCCGTTGTACGCCCCGGCCTTTATGTCTATGTCTTTCTATATATCTGTCTATATCTCTGAGATAAGGTATTATGATTACTTGCATTATTTACATTATTCGGACTGTTATCCTCATCTTCATTGCCATATTCACAACGTTTCGGCCGTTGTACGCTCCGGCCTTTATGTCTATGTCTTTCTATATATCTGTCTATATCTCTGAGATAAGGTATTATGATTACTTGCATTATTTACATTATTCGCACTGTTATCCTCATCTTCATTGCCATATTCACAACGTTTCGGCCGTTGTACGCTTCGGCCTTTATGTCTATGTCTTTCTATATATCTGTCTATATCTCTGAGATAAGGTATTATGATTACTTGCATTATTTACATTATTCGGACTGTTATCCTCATCTTCATTGCCATATTCACAACGTTTCGGCCGTTGTACGCTCCGGCCTTTATGTCTATGTCTTTCTATATATCTGTCTATATCTCTGAGATAAGGTATTATGATTACTTGTATTATTTACATTATTCGGTCTGTTATCCTCATCTTCATTGCCATATTCACAACGTTTCGGCCGTTGTACGCCCCGGCCTTTATGTCTATGTCTTTCTATATATCTGTCTATATCTCTGAGATAAGGTATTATGATTACTTGCATTATTTACATTATTCGGACTGTTATCCTCATCTTCATTGCCATATTCACAACGTTTCGGCCGTTGTACGCCCCGGCCTTTATGTCTATGTCTTTCTATATATCTGTCTGTATCTCTGAGATAAGGTATTATGATTACTTGCATTATTTACATTATTCGCACTGTTATCCTCATCTTCATTGCCATATTCACAACGTTTCGGCCGTTGTACGCTTCGGCCTTTATGTCTATGTCTTTCTATATATCTGTCTATATCTCTGAGATAAGGTATTATGATTACTTGCATTATTTACATTATTCGCACTGTTATCCTCATCTTCATTGTCATATTCACAACGTTTCGGCCGTTGTACGCTTCGGCCTTTATGTCTATGTCTTTCTATATATCTGTCTATATCTCTGAGATAAGGTATTATGATTACTTGCATTATTTACATTATTCGGACTGTTATCCTCATCTTCATTGCCATATTCACAACGTTTCGGCCGTTGTACGCTCCGGCCTTTATGTCTATGTCTTTCTATATATCTGTCTATATCTCTGAGATAAGGTATTATGATTACTTGCATTATTTACATTATTCGCACTGTTATCCTCATCTTCATTGCCATATTCACAACGTTTCGGCCGTTGTACGCTTCGGCCTTTATGTCTATGTCTTTCTATATATCTGTCTATATCTCTGAGATAAGGTATTATGATTACTTGCATTATTTACATTATTCGGACTGTTATCCTCATCTTCATTGCCATATTCACAACGTTTCGGCCGTTGTACGCTTCGGCCTTTATGTCTATGTCTTTCTATATATCTGTCTATATCTCTGAGATAAGGTATTATGATTACTTGCATTATTTACATTATTCGGACTGTTATCCTCATCTTCATTGCCATATTCACAACGTTTCGGCCGTTGTACGCCCCGGCCTTTATGTCTATGTCTTTCTATATATCTGTCTATATCTCTGAGATAAGGTATTATGATTACTTGCATTATTTACATTATTCGAACTGTTATCCTCATCTTCATTGTCATATTCACAACGTTTCGGCCGTTGTACGCCCCGGCCTTTATGTCTATGTCTTTCTATATATCTGTCTATATCTCTGAGATAAGGTATTATGATTACTTGCATTATTTACATTATTCGGACTGTTATCCTCATCTTCATTGCCATATTCACAACGTTTCGGCCGTTGTACGCTCCGGCCTTTATGTCTATGTCTTTCTATATATCTGTCTATATCTCTGAGATAAGGTATTATGATTACTTGTATTATTTACATTATTCGGACTGTTATCCTCATCTTCATTGCCATATTCATAACGTTTCGGCCGTTGTACGCTCAGGCCTTTATGTCTATGTCTTTCTATATATCTGTCTATATCTCTGAGATGAGGTATTAAGATTACTTGCATTATTTACATTATTCGGACTGTTATTGTCATCTTCATTGCCATATTCATAACGTTTCGGCCGTTGTACGCCCCGGCCTTTATGTCTATGTCTTTCTATATATCTGTCTATATCTCTGAGATAAGGTATTATGATTACTTGCATTATTTACATTATTCGGACTGTTATCCTCATCTTCATTGCCATATTCACAACGTTTCGGCCGTTGTACGCTCCGGCCTTTATGTCTATGTCTTTCTATATATCTGTCTATATCTCTGAGATAAGGTATTATGATTACTTGCATTATTTACATTATTCGAACTGTTATCCTCATCTTCATTGCCATATTCACAACGTTTCGGCCGTTGTACGCCCCGGCCTTTATGTCTATGTCTTTCTATATATCTGTCTATATCTCTGAGATAAGGTATTATGATTACTTGTATTATTTACATTATTCGGACTGTTATCCTCATCTTCATTGCCATATTCATAACGTTTCGGCCGTTGTACGCTCAGGCCTTTATGTCTATGTCTTTCTATATATCTGTCTATATCTCTGAGATGAGGTATTAAGATTACTTGCATTATTTACATTATTCGGACTGTTATTGTCATCTTCATTGCCATATTCATAACGTTTCGGCCGTTGTACGCCCCGGCCTTTATGTCTATGTCTTTCTATATATCTGTCTATATCTCTGAGATAAGGTATTATGATTACTTGCATTATTTACATTATTCGGACTGTTATCCTCATCTTCATTGCCATATTCATAACGTTTCGGCCGTTGTACGCTCAGGCCTTTATGTCTATGTCTCTCTATATATCTGTCTATATCTCTGAGATGAGGTATTAAGATTACTTGCATTATTTACATTATTCGGACTGTTATTGTCATCTTCATTGCCATATTCATAACGTTTCGGCCGTTGTACGCCCCGGCCTTTATGTCTATGTCTTTCTATATATCTGTCTATATCTCTGAGATAAGGTATTATGATTACTTGTATTATTTACATTATTCGGACTGTTATCCTCATCTTCATTGCCATATTCATAACGTTTCGGCCGTTGTACGCTCAGGCCTTTATGTCTATGTCTTTCTATATATCTGTCTATATCTCTGAGATGAGGTATTAAGATTACTTGCATTATTTACATTATTCGGACTGTTATTGTCATCTTCATTGCCATATTCACAACGTTTCGGCCGTTGTACGCCCCGGCCTTTATGTCTATGTCTTTCTATATATCTGTCTATATCTCTGAGATGAGGTATTAAGATTACTTGCATTATTTACATTATTCGGACTGTTATCCTCATCTTCATTGCCATATTCACAACGTTTCGGCCGTTGTACGCCCCGGCCTTTATGTCTATGTCTTTCTATATATCTGTCTATATCTCTGAGATGAGGTATTATGATTACTTGTATTATTTACATTATTCGGACTGTTATCCTCATCTTCATTGCCATATTCACAACGTTTCGGCCGTTGTACGCCCCAGCCTTTATGTCTATGTCTTTCTATATATCTGTCTATATCTCTGAGATGAGGTATTATGATTACTTGCATTATTTACATTATTCGGACTGTTATCCTCATCTTCATTGCCATATTCACAACGTTTCGGCCGTTGTACGCTTCGGCCTTTATGTCTATGTCTTTCTATATATCTGTCTATATCTCTGAGATGAGGTATTAAGATTACTTGCATTATTTACATTATTCGTACTGTTATCCTCATCTTCATTGCCATATTCACAACGTTTCGGCCGTTGTACGCTCAGGCCTTTATGTCTATGTCTTTCTATATATCTGTCTATATCTCTGAGATGAGGTATTAAGATTACTTGCATTATTTACATTATTCGGACTGTTATTGTCATCTTCATTGCCATATTCACAACGTTTCGGCCGTTGTACGCTCCGGCTTTCTTCAGGCGATTGGAATTTCGAACTGAACACATATTTCGTCCACCGAGGTAGATTGTTCTAGTTCCACGTGCCAAAGAGTTGTGAATTCAATATCAGGCTACAGCAATGGTGAACCAAAACTTGGAGCGTTGAGTTAAAGGGAAATAACTGAGACATCCAGAAGAGGCATGGTACGTGGAACTAGAACAATCTACTCCGGTGGACGAAATAAAGGGTTCGGTTCGAAATTCTAATCACCTGAAGAAGGCCGGTGCGTACAACGGCCGAAACGCTGTAAATATGACAATGAAGATGAGGATAACAGTCCGAATAATGTAAATAATGCAAGTAATCTTAAAATATTGATTAAAGAAAATTTATTTTTAAACATAAATAACAAATTCCTGATTATTGCACTGCTCATCCTCCGTATTTCTTTAGGTTTTTATTTTTACTTTTACGCGCGCTGTTTTGGATAAGCGTAGAATTATAGTGTTTCCATCTGCCCTTTAACCTCACTGGCTACAGTGTGTAAATAAAACGATATTTTCATTGTTTTAAGTAAAATGTAAGCATTATTTTTCCAAAATCCAATTAATTAATCCTTAAATTTATTAACTTCGAAAACACATCTCTAGGACAAATATTGGATTTTAAACAGATTTTTAAATTTGTTGTTTACATTTATTTTTCGTATACAATAGCGGTTCGCTGAGCCGATAAGTAACGAAAAAACGTGCCAATGGTTTAAAAATGCCTAAAAAGTTTAATTTTCCTTTTAAATTCGGATTAGTTTTAGGCTGTTATATTTCAAATAGAATCGAAATTTAAGTTCAGAGAAGGTATTTAAATTATTTAAAATGCGTTATTCTGGGTTTTTGTTAGAAAATCAGTACCTATAAACATGTTTGTATGATAAGAATCACTTCGAAAACTTTTCTCCATTGCTATCACAGTTGTTATCACTAGAGTGAATAAATTTTTGAATTTATGTTTAATAAAGCCTCTCCATGATAAAGTTGGCATCTATAGCAAAGTCGATTAGGTAGATGCCGCTGCTTCTTTTTATGGTGATTAAAATTTTGATATTGACGTTAATTTTGTTGGATATACTGTTTTGACTGCCACCGCTACTGAAATTCTACCAACGGCAATATACAGTGTTCGTAGTGATGATTGCGTCCTCAATATTTTCAGCCATAATTATCACAATCATTGTTCTGAGAGGCCGTTGCCAAAAATCTACAAATGCCAGGCATTCTCGCAACTTCTCAAACAAAACTAACAAATAAGCAGCACAAATAACAAGATACAGGAATTTCAATAATAGTAAGAAGATATTTATTCTTGTCTTTTTAATGCTAATATTCATCCAATACAAGGCCCAAGAGCCACTCAAGTTAGTAGGTTACTGTGTGATGTTGTATGAAAATGCAAGAAGTGCTGTTCATGAGGCTATGTAGGAAAGTTGACGGTTAACCTTAGACATGAAGAGGTCAAAATTGTAGTGATCGGGAAAATATCCTCTCGCGAGTTCCACAAAGCAGCGGTTCTGTTGGAACTTACTTCTTATTAATGTACTACGACGGGAATGAGCATGATTCATCCTTATGTACGTGGCATGGTGGATTCTAGCTGCAAAGGTCAGTGCTAGTGGAATCCAGGAATGTGGTTCCTCAAAATACTTGCAGTGGAAATAGTGACAGAGTAGCGAGAGGCTTGCGACGTTTCGTCTGTAGGAAAAGAGTTGTAAGGGAAGGAAATAATTCATCACCCACAAGGCCGCGTAGACGCTTTTGAACTCTCAGGCAAGTGAGGATTAAGCAACTCCCGCACAGATATGGCAGCAATAGTCTAATTTTGGTCTGAACTTGTTCTTGGTTTTTGTGCTGTCATATTTTTTTTTTTTTTTAATTACTTCTTCGGCTGTTATTTTAAATTTGGTTAAGTTTTAAGGATTTATTGGCGAATGAATTCAAAATATTTCAAGCTCTCTGCTTTGGCTGAAATTGATTTGGTTATGTGATTGACGTCATTTCTTATGAATGCCAGTAGTAGCGTTAGTGGGGGTGGGGAGCGAACGTTTCCATTGCAAAAAAAAAAAAAAAACACTGAACACCTGGCAGTGACTTCGTTTATCTTAAAAGAGAGAACTGGTGCCAACTAGTAATTCGTATTTACTTGTGTCTCTTACCAATTTAATTTTTTACTTCTACTTCGCATTTATGTTAGTCTGATGAAAACAAAACAATACTAATTGTACGTCAAACCTTAGTTAGGTTCTATTTTTTCCTACCCTTAAAAAAATCGGCTTGCAATTTTCAAAATGGATGGCATTGAATGAATGATAAATTCTTTCAATTAATTATCATTTATTAATCATTTCACTCTAAACAAGGTGGGAATGCCACTAGTACGCAGGGGGGGGGCGGGTGAAAGCGAGAGAAAAGACTGAGCATAGGAAGAAGTGAGGAAAGGATAAAAGATGAACGGGATTCAAGAAGATAGAAGATGGCGATTGATATTGTACTTAAAATTTTGAAGATTTTAGTTATCAGGGAAGCAAGTAAACGGCATGGATTCCCACAAGCAGGAAGTGCGAGAAAAGAAACTGCTGGAGTAGAAGTAGGGGTTACATTTAACTAATTCAACACTAAAAGCGTGGAACCTATATGCCAATCTAGTATCACGCTTAAACTCACGCAGTCCGGGTACCAGGGAAAGAAGTTCGTCAGAGCAGTTGCCATGAAAATATTTGTAGAAAAGACAGACGAAAGTCACGTTACATCGGTGAGTAAATGACTGAAGTCGAGATGTCTGGTCAGGATCGATTACATTACAGATCCTTCTTTGGATTTTGTCAAGAACTTCGAGATGAATAACATACTTTTTTTCTATTGTTTAACTAGCAGATTATTCGTAAAATATGACGGGACCATGTACGTGCGTATCAGTATTTCTACTTAGAATTGAAATATCCGTGCGTTCTGTCTAGGATCAGAGTGTACGATCCCTATCTTTGGAACATTCGGGAACAATAAATTTCAAACGTACATTTTTCTGTTCAAGCCAAACTATTAGATAGTATTGTATAAATTCTGAAATCAGTTTTTCTACCGACATATAAATGAATTGAATGCCATCGTCTCGGCACAAGGGGGAAAATTTAAAACTTTCTATTTTAATTGTGTCCCCGAGGGAAAATTTTCGTTTTTATTTCATCTTGACTTCTTTCTTTCTTTTAGAAAGAAGTGGCTTCTTAGTGTATGAAAGGGTGGATCCATTATTCCCCTATACACCCACATGGGTGATTTAAAGTCTAAAGACATTTCGTTTCATTTCTTTCCTTTTTATGACTGTCAGAGGCGACCACCCACAGACTTGGATGTCACGCTGCGCCGAGGTTAGCAAAAACAACGTGTTTACTTTTTCTTTCTTTCTCTCAAAGACGCTCTAACGCATAAGTCATTTGCTAACAACAGAAAATCTGTTTAAATGAATCGAAAAAGTTCAGTCGTGGATTACATTTTAAATTGTTAAGCCATGTATTCAATTTTTCTGCCCTAAATCAACAAGGACGCGTCTTCGTTAATCTAACTCAAGGTCAGAAATATATAGCTCCAAATAAGAATCGATACGACTACCCAGCAGTATTGGGTTGCTAGATTAGCTCCCAGCAATTAGCCTACAACTTAATCGAAAAATTAGTCTGGCATAAGGTTACATTTTGAAGATCTAACTCACTATAAAGTCTTCATGGTCTAATAGATTACTTTGTCAACATTTGCGGCAAGGTGTTTAATATCTATTAAACGTTGCGAAGTGTAGCAGACGGCCATATTCCACACCATTCAAATTACTGAATGTTCTTAATAGATGAACGTCGAATGTTCTATTTTAATAAATTTGTTCTTTATCTGTTTCAAGTTATAGTCAAAGAATAAATATTATAATCAGAACTCCTTTGAAACCTACTATGATGGTACTCACTATCATGTTGATAAGAAGTGGTTATAAATTTATCTACTTCAGAGTTTAACCCACGCTTCATTTGTTATATAAATTTAAAATCATCACTGAGTATATATCAAAATCAAACAAGTACAAACCTGAGAAATGTTTTTAACACAGGTCGGAAAGTATGAAATCCGAAGGCGCATTGGGATATCGAAAGATGCCTTCCAAAAGCTAAGCAATGTGTTAAGAAACAAGAAAATTTTCCGTAGAAACAAAGAAAAGAGTACTGAATCATTATGTATCATCTGTCCTCCAATATGGCAGTGAATGCTGGACAATCTCTTCACCGATTAAGAAGAGATTTGAAGCAACAGTTCTGCGGTTTTACAGAAGGCTGCTAAGAATACCATTAACCAAACATGTGAACAAGACAAAGTTTTAGAGAAAATGGAAAGGACACTTATATTTAACATTAGGAAGAGGCAGTTGAAATTTCTGCGACACGGAATGAGAAAAGAGGCTTTGAAAAAAATTGATGTTCGCATGACAGTTTAAAGGCAAGAAGGACAGTGGAAAGCCGTGTGTGCTTGGGTAAATGGATGCTGCAGCAAGTTTTAGGATAGATGAGAAAAAGATAATCTTTTCAGGACAAAAAAAAACAAGAGATTGTGGAGAATTATGATCGCCAACGTCTTGAAGGTAGAAGAAGAGTGTTTATTTCACTATCACTGGTGTTCACTTTTAATTAGAAAATGAACGACAAATTTTATCTTATGTCCTTTTTTGATCTTTTCATATTTTTCATATTTATACCGTTTTTTGTTTTTTGTTTTTTTTTTGGTGGGGGTCTCTTTCATTTAGAAAAGCAAACAGAAGTAAAGATTAAAATACGTGGTACCAATTCTTGCAGACAAGAAGTTTAGAAACAAAACTTTCTTGGCCTTGTTATCTTTACAATGAATTCCATTGGTTGGGAGGCAAATGAGTTGCCTGTCGGGATGACAACTTTGCAAATCATTCTTTGCAGGCATTTATCCAACCATGAAACTGCTGCAACATTTTGGAATGCAAATTTGTGCAACAGACATTTCAATGCGTATTTTTATACAACTGCTGGTCGTCTTCCGACTGCACACACAGACACAATGCACACATATCTATCACTCACGATACGTTTGTCTACTATAGTTTCTTTCTGTGTGTTTTCCTACAGCTTTCTTCTAAAGAGAATATATTCATGCCTATATTTTAACACACTCTCTTTTTCCCTTACCCTATCTATCTATCTATCTATCTATCTATCTATCTATCATATGCTTACAACAACTATCATTATGTTTCTTTCGTTTCGTTTCAGGTGTTCGTAATTGTGATTTTGAGTCTCACCCTTTCCCTCTCAATCACTCTCTCTCTCTCTCTCTCTCTCTCTCTCTCGTTCTCTCTCTCTCTCTCTCTCTCTTTATATATAGATATAGATGCGCGCGTGCGGGTGTTTATGCGAGCACGCGTGTGGGTATGTGTGTGTACGCGTGTATATATGTTATATTTTATAAATTATTTAGTTTAATATTTGCTTACTACATTTATTGGAGAAAGTGCTCAATTGTTATATATGTAAACAGTGTGATCATAGAAATCTTTATTAAATTGTGACAGGTAGTTTCAAGTCTTATGCTATAATCAGAGGCAGCATCACTTAGGGTGTGAAACTGCCCATCCATATATATATATATATATGTGTGTGTGTGTATGTGTGTGTGTGTGTGTGGTGCGATGGATGAATTATGCAAAAATGAAAATAACATTGACATCTCATTTTAACAGATATATTTACCAAAAATACACAAAAATATCTTGAAATACTAAAGAGTAAATTATTTCAGTAAAATCGCCATTGGCTTCAACCACAGCCTCCATGCAACTTCGGAATCTCCTGCAACTCTTCTGGACGGTTTCCTTGTGTAAGTTGGTGAATGCTGTCATAATCCTTGCCTTCATTTCATCTTTAATGTTACAAAGAGTTTTGTTGATCTCTTGTTCAACTGTGATCCAAACATAATAATCAAGGGGGTTACAGTTTGAGAAGTTAGGTGACCAGATGAAAAGAGTAATGTGGTCGCAGAAATTGTTCTACTGCTTGTATGACATGGTGCAGAATCCTGTTGCCAAACATAGGGTCTTCCAGCAGTCACTCTTTTGACCCAGGGCAGCACTACCTCCTCAGAGCATTTGACGTAGGCCTTCACAATTTTCGCGAATGGAGGAAGGTTTAAGAAATGCTAATCTATACAAATTATTTAGCGAAAAAATCACTATTTTTACAAGTGGACCAGAATACTTTAGTAGTTCCGTTTCTTTTTTCTTTTCTTATTTATTAACATTTTCATGTCATGTTTAATTTTCTAATCTCTGCATTTAGTAGTAATCTTTGAGAGACGAATATAATTTTCAACAGTCTTATAGCTTCCCTTTCTAAATTCTTTATTTTTTTTTTTTTGCTTTTCTAAAATAAGACCCGTGTTAATTATACGAATTATTTTCTCCGTCGTTTGTAGAATGTTGTGCGTTTGTGTCAAAACTTCAAACACAAACTTTCAAGATGACAATTATCACCTGCGTAAAACCTAAAAAATTAGATTAACTAACGTTTCTAGATTCCTTTTGCTCTAAAAGAAAAAGAAATAACGATGCCGACATGAAAAAAAAGCCTTAATCATACAGGAAAAAAGCCACTGAAAATGTTAGTTCGAAAGTGAGTGAGTGTGCAAAATGATGAGCTTTGATTAATGACGCTCCATCAAAATGGCGGCAAAGTGGAAACGTAAGGGAAGCAAAGTCATTTGTTTCCCAAAAGGTTGATGATATTTCAACTAATATTTGACAGGACGAGCTTACCGTTTCATTGTTATTCGTATCCTGTAACTGAGTGAAGATCTGAGTTCCGGTGCAGAAAAGACGCCCCGGTGGATAATTTCTCTTTCTGATCTCCATCAAACGTCAAATGACAAAAACACTTGTGCATGTGTTAAAAGATACAATGAAAATTTTCTTTACGTTTTAGCCTGCTTCTTTTTGTGTGTGTGTGTATTTTGGGAAAATTACAAAAGGAAAACAAATGTTGTGCTTGAAAGCGAAGCGTCTGTTGCCAAATTACATTTCATTAGTTTATCTTAACACTTTTGTCTGTTTAAATGCATGTTAGGGAAGAAAGAAACGACTGATTATTGATTTTCAAACAGAACCCAGATTCTGTCTATATTTCTGAGATGAAGTATTATGTACACTATTTACATTATTCGAACTATTGTCCTCATCTTTGTCGCCATATTTATTACAACGTTTCGGCCGTTGTACGCTCCGGCCTTCTTTAGGTGGTTGGAATGTCGAACTGAACACTTTATTTCGCTCACTGGGGTAGAAATTCATACACAGATGTCCTCAAGGACACATGGCACAGTGGATAAAGGCATTGGTTAGATCCAGTGACAGGACCCAAAAGAGTGTGAGTTCAAGGTTAAGGCAGTGGAGAACTTGGAGGGGGGGATTAACAGGAGATAACTGATAACTGACATCCATTAAACATGGCCTGTGGAACTAGAACAGTCTACCCTAGTGAGCGAAATGAAGGGTTCAGTTCGACATTCCAACCACCTGAAGAAGGCCAGATAATAAATATGGCAACAAAAATGAGGACAATAGTCCGAATAATGTAAATAGAGAAACCAGATTTTCAACGTCTTTCTTGAAATAATTCATTGTGTTTAGACAATATGTTTGGGATCTGTGATTGGACAAAGAAAATCAATGCAAGTAATTTTGTTTCCTAAGTTTAATCTATTACTCATTTTAATCATTTCACCTCAAGCAAGATGGGAATGACACTACTACGCAGAGAGTAACAGAGAGTGAAGGTGAGAGAAAAGACTGGGTATGGGGGAGGAAGGAAAGAAATAAAAGCCAACGGGACAGATAGATGGCGATTGACGCTGCATTTAAATTTTTGAAGATTTTAGCTATCAGAAAAGCAAGGGAATGGAAGAGAGCTCCACAGACGGAGAGTGCGAGAAAAGAAACTCTTGGAGTAGAGATGGCAGTTACATTTACCTAATTCAACAAAAAAAGAGAGGAAAGAATCTGGAAACGAGCCAATTCAAAACGACCTTTATTTCACGATTCCATTGGAACGATTGGGTTAAATCAAACACACGTCCAGTAATACCGTAGCTCTGGAGCTTACGTAGAAGACCAGCGCGCCAAACCCTGTCAAACGCCATTGAGATATGTAGAGCCACAGCTCGGGCTTCACCGTTATTATCAAGAGCTTGATATACATATTCAGTGATGGCCGTTAGCACATCAGCAGTAGACCTGGCAAAACGGAAGCCATATTGTTTGCCAGAGAGTAGGAGGCGACTGGTAAGATGCTTAACCACTTAAGTATTGATTAAAACCTCGAATATTTTGCCGAAAAGCGGTAGGAGATTAATAGGGGGGTAATTAAAAGGGTCAGAAGGTTTTCCAGGGTTCTTAAAAACAGGAACTACAAATGAGGACTTCCAACAAGCAAGAAAGGTGGAAGCAGCGAGACACTAGTTGTAGAGTTTTGAGAGAACTGGAGTCAGCTCAAGAGATCATTTCTTTAGGACGACGGCTTACCCTGCCACCTCTGCTTGCTTGATGTGAGTCTAACTGAGAAATAATATCTGAGACATGCGACGGGATTATGCACATATCACTGAGTACAGCCTTTGTTCTAGAAGGGAAATCAGATGTGGGTAATCCAATTGAGTCGAGTTATTGAGCTGGAAGAAAATTTCCGTGCACAGCATTCAAACTTATCTGCTGAAGATGTCAGAAGTTCGAATTGATTGAATAGAAGAGGATTTTTAGTATTTATTATGAATTTAGTAGTTAGCTGATTTATAAAGTCGGTTATATACTGTTGCCATATATGGTCTGGTGTCCCTACTGTTAATTTCGAGGTTCTAGACAAAGTCCAGAGACGGATATGCAACACGTGATGTGGTTTCCCTCTGTTTTAATATTTATTTCAAAAAGTATTTCTGGTAATATTTTTCCAAAACAATATTGCTGATAATATTTTTTACAGAAATGTATTGCTGCTATTAAAACCTATTTTTACACGTTTTGACCCCAGTTTGAGGGTTAACTATTTGACAATAGCTGGGACACTTACAGGTGCTACCACCCCGGATCAGAGGCCTTGCTGCTGGATGTAGTTTATCGTCTTACTCAGAACGAGTATGTAGTTCTTATAGTTTTCTTTCTGAGTTTGCCGTCAATATACGGTCACCTGTGTATCTTATGCTGCTAAGATTGCGCCCACTAATAATAAATCCTATCAGACTTCACAGTCACAAAGGTTATAGCTATTAGGTTGGTGCAAAAATAATGTCATTTTTGGCGTTAAAAACTACGTCAAAAACGATATTATTTTTGCACCAACCTAATAGACAGAATACGACAAAGCCTAATGTTTGCTGGGCTAGTGATGTTTCTTAATCCTTATTGATCCAAAAAAGAGAAAGAACTGAGGTTAAATTTGGTTTTACAACATTGCTCTACATTTTCAACTCTACCTTTGCAAAATCGGTTAATTAATACCGCAAAGAATTGTTATTAAAAGATGACGTTTCTGTTGTCTTCGTTTTCTTCTACTTTCCCAGCAATCAGGTTAATAAGAGCGTGTATAAAAACAGAAATGCTTGTTCAGGAACGAAACTGGACCAAATGCAAACAAATGCGTCAGGTACTGTTTTGCTTTTGAGCAAGATTTGAAATAAAAGATTGGGTGACAGAGATAATAGACATTTGTCGTAAGGCTGGGAAAGACATTAAAAAAAATAGAAAGAAAGAATACAGAGAAAAGTCAATGATGTTAGAAGGAAAAGGGAAGAAAGTAAGAAACTATTATTAAGAAATGGAAGATAGAAAAGTTCAAGGAAATAAATAAAAAAGAAAGAAAAATTCAAAGATTTGAATTCAAATAAAGAGAGCTTCGGTTAGGAAATGGAAGAAAGAAATACTTGGAGAAAGAAAGCAAGAAGAAAGAAAGATTCGAAGAAAGATTCGAAGAAAGAAAGAAAGATTCGAAGAAAGATTCGAAGAAAGATTCGAAGAAAGAAAGAAAGAAAGAAAGAAAGAAAGAACAACTATAACACACCTTTCAAATATTACTGTCGACCTAGGTAATTCCCTTTTGAAGAACATTAAATTTACTTGCATCTTTCCAAGAATGATATCAGATCATTTTCTGTTGTAGATCAATTTGAACCAATGATTATCATTATTAACAGAATACATCGACAATCTTATGCTGATTTGACTGAAGTCTGTACGTCTACAATGAATATATACCATGGCTAATTAATTTGATAATCTAGATGTCGTTAGCAGACCGCAAAATAATAAATAACCTGACAAAAAAGATTTTCCCAAGTGGAAATTTCGTGTACAATTGACTGAATGCTTTATTTCAGAATTTCAAAAGCCATTTATCTTAAATTCTACGTTTGCAAAACGTAGAACAAATTGGTTGACATCCTTACGCAATAAATTTGAATCTGACTTTTGATGCATGGCCACATTTTGTAGCATTTTTTTTTTTTTTTTTACGGTTTACCAATTTTTTGTGGGTTATTTAAATTTTCGGATTGTAGAAGGTTGCTTACAGTACCCGATGTCCTCAAGCGAATATCTAATTACTGACTGGAATCAACGAGGACCAATGTTTTCAGCATGATTTGACCATAAGCTGATGCATGGCTGAAGTTGCATCTTGATGAAAAAGGTAGGAGGTGACTATTGAATTCAGCCCGAAACGATGAACCTTATTTAGTTTGACATGTCGACTTGCTCTCATACCAGACGGAAGATCATTTGTTCTCTTACATCTAACCTCATTGCATACAGAATTCAGTTTGAGTCACATTCGCGAGAATTCGCCACGTAAATCCGTGAGATTAGTTTACTAACCATCACTTTACATAAAAAAAACGACTTTATTGGTATTTATTTAGTCTAACCTAAATTTTCAATATTTAAGCCACATCCTGTGAGGATTAAAATCACTATCACTTATAATCTGTCCTGTTCTACTTGTTGGAAAACATTGCTACATGAAAAAATGATCTAAATATTTTAGTCTTCTTTTTATAAAAATGTTCTCCCGGTTCAAGGTGGAGAGTTAGTGTAGGATGTATGAGCATTAGAAAAGGTAAGAAGTGCTGTTCATGAGGTTATGTAGGAAAGATAATAGTTAAGAGGTCAAAATTGTAGTGATCGGGAAAACATCCACTCAGGAGTCTGTTCCACAAAGCAGGAGTTCTTTGGAAGAAGCTGTCCGAGTGGAACTTACTTCCTACTAATGAAATACGAATGGAATGAAGATGATTCATTCTTGTGGACGTGTCATGACGGCTCCCTGTTGTAAAGGACACGGGTGGGGGAATAAAAGAATGTAGCCCGTTAGAACACTTGCCATGGAAATCTAGAAGTCTGGCACAAGGTCATAGTAGAAAGACAATCAATAACGAACCTAACTACGCTAGCGAACTGTTCCGCTAGAATAGTATGCTAAACATAAATTAAGTTTTCCGGTTTCAACTTTATATATTTACTAGCAGTATAATCCGTCTTTGACCGGGTCTTCATTACTCGGAAATTTTGCCGTTCAAGTGGAGCCTTTTAAGTTTAAAGTCAGCCCACCCGAAAATCAATATTAGTAACAACATTTGGGTGCAACTGAGGTACACCTTCAAATGGGGGTTAGCAATTTCAATGGCGGAGGGGTCCTGAAAAGGAAACAGTATAATAAATAATATTATTGTAAATTGTAATAATTTTAAACTCTTTTTATTAAAGTTTTTTAAGATATATATCCAAGAACAGATAGTAAATAGTAAAATGTTGCTGATAGTTATAATGGATAGGAAGTGGTGGAGAGCCATTGTCACCAACAATTTGGACTCAAAACCGGCACTGAAGAATTATTAGGTTGGTGCAAAAATAATGTCGTTTTCTCACATAATGTGAGAAAAAGACATTATTTTTGCACCAACCTAATATCTATCAAACAAAAAAAAATTCATCAAAATCGGATGAAAACTGTGGAAATGCATAAACAACATCCGATTACACACACACACAAGCACACATCTTGAGAATTATAGATATAGATTCTGTATCCATAGTTTATTCTGACACAAGGCCATTGTGATGTGGTATTCATTTTGTTCGAGCTCACTGCACTCAGACTCGTTGCCAAAGGGGACTGGAGATTCTACTCTCTCAACCCAGAAAATCAATGCACCCCTTGTTATATGTGACACTTATATACACTTATATACTTATATACACTTAAATAAATATATAGTGACTAATATAAACTTGTATAAACTTATATAAATTGTAAAGATTTGTTTACTTATATAAACTTGTGTACTTATATACAAAATGATGAAAATAAACGCGTGAATAAGAAAAATGTCTTTATTTCGGTTGAAATTTCTCCCTCACAATTTCGGTTTCGAAATTCTTCCTCACAATTAGCAAACAGGTAATCTCAAAATTACTTGATTAAGCTACAAATAAACAAAAGGCAGAGCGCTATTAATTTTGAATTTACTTACTTTTTAATAGTAGCCCAGCTAAAAAAAAAATAACCAAAACCATGTGACGAAAGTCAAAATTTAGTATTGCAGAGTTTTGTGCTTACTTGTAGCCCAATATGGCGACTGTATGATGTACTAAGTGAATTCTGCAAAAGAAAAAGAAAAAGCAACGTTCATTTGTATCAGTTCATGCTTTTCAAAGCCAATTGTTACATATTTAGAAAGGTTCTCATCAGGTTTGTGTCACCAAGAATTTAAAGACAAATGAAAAAAGAATTGTGTCAGACCAGTTCATGAAGAGTATTACTTCTGGTGCAACTTTTGTTTGGCTTAATCGTTTAGAATAAAAAAAATGAATGAAGCTATACATTTCTGCTAGAACAATTGTTGCATTATAATCTTACCCACGATGTCAAAAGGAGCATATATTAATTTTTCCAGCTAGCAAAAGGGAAGTGGTTCAGCCGCATGGTCAGTGAAACAATCCCCCTCTTTCATTCAATCGGAGATGGTTAGACGAAAAAGAATTTATCACATTCTCTCTCTAAGTAGCGTTTAAAATGAAGCTAAAGCACTCAGTCAAAACATCAGAAGTCTGATGTATACCTAGCAGGCTCTAAATTCTGCTTTGATCCTGATCATAACATCGGTCATACCATCTATGCGGCTCCTTGCATCGAACGTCTTCAGGGTCTAAGGCTCTCTCGTCCTCAAATGGAAATCGTATATTCGTGTCACCGCAAAAGGGAATGGAAGAATGGTCGGTTCCTCCCGCTGCGCCAGAAAATACCAAACTCCTCCTGCCATTCTCTATCAGACGAAAAATGGAGTATTGCTGCTATGTCTGGACTAGTATGGCTACTCATCACTGCCCAGCCTTGACAGAATTCAAAAGCGATTACTCGGGCTTATGGGTAATTATTTTATACCGTGCAACCCTTACCCCATAGACGAAAATGTTCTCGTTATTTTATCGCTATTACTCTGACACATGTTCGGACGAATTACATTCTTCAGTCCCGCCAGTTCTGACCATCACAGCTACTACCAGCCATGCTATGTTAACGGTAGCAAATCGTCACCATTCCTTCCATGTTCCTTTGGCAAGATAACCTACTGCTAGGCTAACATAACGATCACTGGCCCGTTCATCATACGCTAATATTGTACAATATATATTGTACAATAATCGTTTTGATATTGCATCCTCTATTAAACTGACCTTATCTACAAACAAGCTATTGGCTTGACCTCCTCACTAGGGCAAGTTTGTGACACAAAGTCTATTTTAACATGGGGTGCCAAGGACAAAATTTGTCCGATCCTCACGACCACTCTAACGCTCGAGTCGATATTACAACATCCACCTCTCTTAATGCCACGAGGACGGCGATCCTACATGGTTGGAATCCCCGGGATCGGACACCTGCTCTCATCTCAACTGAGGAGAGAAAAGATACTACGCTCTCCTCCTGGTCAAAAGGCCGAGAAGCGATAACATATCTAAAAATAAATCTAAGGAAATTGTAAGGAATGATATGAATGTGAATGTTTTTTTACTGTTTTATCACTGAAAACTAAATTAACACGGCTCAATGGATAAAAGCGTTGGTTAACTTGACCCCAAAAGTTCTGAGTTCAATACCTGGCCACAGCAGACATGAACAAAAAGTTGGATTGCTAAAGAGAAATGACTGAAAATGAGATATCCAGAAAAGGTGTGGAACTAGAACAATCTATCCAAGTGGACTAAATAAAAGGTTCGTTTCGAAATTCCAACGCATATCAGTTGAAGAAGAGTGGAGTGTACAACGGACAAGACGTCGATATGACAATAAAGGTAACGACAACAGTGATAACGTGGATGTGCAAAAAAATAATGACGTAATAATGTCGTTTTTTGACATTAAAAAATACGTCAAAAACGACATTATTACGTCATTATTTTTGCACCAACCTGCAATATGATCGTAAGTTTTATCTTGCCTGTAGATTTGTTATCAGTTGTAGGTTTACGGCCATATCACGTTGAAACAGAGGTTCCCGTATGATCATCTAGATGGATGACCGTTTGGGAATACAAGGTACTGCAAACTTGGATGTGCGGGTGGTGTAATATCACGGAATTGTAAAATTGGAGATCTGTTTTAACCTAGGGAAGGTTACTGAATAAAATAATCACACGAAGATTGGTAATGCACAATAATACTTAGGACAAGAACAACACATAAGATTCGCCAGCGGCGTGTAGAAGAAATAGTCAACTGCTAGGAGTGAGTCAAGTGAATTCCACAATGAATCTTCAACTACAGACCAACATAAAGTATTTACTACTGCATTTATGTGAATAGGGACATTATCGTCCGCAGGTATGCTACAAGAACAGAGTTCCAATTCTTCTTGGGTTCATTATAATTAGGTACGCACAAACACTCTTCTGAAAGATATGAATCCACCTCTTCTCCCGCATCTGTGGGTTAATTAATAAGACTCGTATCATTAAACGATTATTAGCTTCAAAAAGAAATTCTTACTATCTAAAAATACTTCCTGGCTTTAAATAACCCGCAATTGGTTGATAAACCGTAAGAAATCAATCAATAGTTGTTGTATAAACGAAACCTTAAGATTAGACAAAACAATCTGCGCCGTCATGAGTATGACGATAAACTACATCCGCGTCCTTGGTAAGACGATAAACTACATCCAGCAGCAAGGCCTCTGATTAGGAGGTTTTGAGGAGCTTGGAGCCACCTCTTAATTGCTGATGTTCCCAGGTCCACCCTGACTCGGGGTGGTGGTACCTGTTAGGGTCGCAACTATGGGCAAATAGTTAACCCCAAGCTGGGGTCGAAATCCTGTGAAAGTGTAAAAATAGGTTTTGATATGAGCAATACATTTTTGAAGAAAATAAATATTAGTAGCAATACATTTGTGAAGAAAGATTATTAGCAGCAAAATATATTGACGTTGATATGCCGTAAAACAAACCAAACCAATATTCTGCGTATATATATATATATATTTTTACTTCAGTTTGCAATTTCGTAATCAAACGAGCGGTATGTTCGAATAATCTAACAAATATCGGCGCGGAAAGGAGAAACGGTGATCCGAGTTCAAATTCCAAGCTGGTCTGTTGGATTCACTTCCCCGTTAATGTCCTTGGGAAAGCTGTGAACCCGTCACGCCTCCGTCCGTCTATGGATTAAATAGCAGAGTAGACTGCGATCTCTAGCCTTGGGTGGTAACAAGTCAAAAGAAGAAAAAAATCTTAATTCAAACCGTGGAAAATGCAACGAGAAAGTACGCTATTATGCATAATTACTATTAACAGATAACAAACAAAAGGAATCTTTGGAGAGTTGTTTTGCCTACGTCCTTAAGGGACATGGCATTTTAGGAATTAAAAGGGAATGAAACAATCAAATCGCTAAGAGCACAAAGTTTGCCATCCACTAGATCTGTTTTAATTTTTGTAAAATCTACAATATTCAAATAATTAAACTCATTAATTACTTAATGAAAAAGAACCAATATTGCTTTTCGTTGCTGGAGCCTGGAATCAAGCCTGGAAACACGCTTGGAATCAAGCCTGGAATCAAGCATGTAATCATGCCTCAAATTAAGCCTCGGATCAAGCCTTGAATCAAGTCTGGAATCAAGCCTTGAATCAAGCCTGGAATCAAGTCTGAAATCATGCTTCGAATTAAGCCTAGAATCAAGCCTGGAATCATGCCTCGAATTAAGATTTGAATCAAGCCTCGAATCGTGCCTCGGATCATGCCTCGGATCAATCCTTGAATCTAGTCTTTAATCAAGCCTGGAATCAAGCCTGAAATCATGCCTCGAATTAAGGCTAGAATCAAACATGGAATCATGGCTCGAATTAAGCTTCGAATCAAGCCTTGAATCAAGCTTCGAATCGTGCCTCCAATCAGGCCTTGAATCAAGCCTCAAATCGAGCATATTGATGCTCAATGTTCAATCTTGCAAGCACTTTACTACCAAAGTGATAAATTGTTCTGGAAAAATATATATTTTCATGGTTTGTTAAGAAAATACTCATTGTTTAAAATGTGTTTTAATGTCACATTTGTTCTTAACTAATTAGTAATTAGGCAGGCACTGAAGGGTATTAAAAAAAAAGAAGAATTCCTTAACCCCAAGTTTCTCTGCTTCTTTTGTAATGCTCTGAAATACTATCATACTTCTCGTTCCCCCCCCCAAAAAAAACGAATTAAAACCATATCAAGGGAATCTCTTCTACCTTTTTGCCTGACATCATCAAGTTACAGGTTTTAATTTCATATACCCAGACAAGAATGAATTAAGAAGGCTTCACTTTCATTTTTTTTTAAACACGGACTCGAGACATTTATTATTATTTTCTTGTGCCAACACCCGGCAAGGAATGATAACATGAGTAAGAGGGTAAAGAGAGAGAGAGAGAAAGAGAGAGAGAGATCAGGGTAGGTAAGGGTGAGAGTAAAAGCGGTCGATTGGCGTCCCTGTGAATCGAATGCAGCGAAAGTGTGCGAGCATGTAGAGCGAGAGAAAAAGGTAGGTCATGCAAGGTAGGTATATGCGTCATGGGTGGATATGTATGCCTGACGCTTACCATCTGTCATGATTTGCGTGTCGGTGTAGGGAAGGTGTCCGTGTTGGCACGGGTGTTGAGAAGTGGGTGATAAGGGTAGGATACATCCATTTTCGTATAGCGGGTGAAGAATTTGTGGTTCACATATTCCAAAATCAGGGATGGGGAAGATAGCCTATGTCTACGTCTGCTTGTATGTGCGTGTGTATGTCAATATACATGTGTGTGCATATCTAAGCGTTTACTCGCGTATGCATAAATGTGTATGTTTTTGCGTGAATATGTATCTATGTGTATACTTGTGAGTTTACTTGCGCGAGTGTATGTGTGTTTGTGGGGTGGGCCAATGAAGATGTACGTGCGTCTCTACATATTGAGTTGCAGATTTCATGTAGTATAAGAAGATAGAATGCATGCTTGTCAGTAAAAGGTGCAGTCCAAGATGTAAGCTACGTATTAGGAACGTCAAAATTAAGCCGATACAGAAATTCAACTATCTGGTTAGCATAGTAACAGACGAGTGAAAGCGTAACACAGAAACCTGAAGCTACATTGGAATATCGAAACATTTCTTCCAGAAAGTAAGTAAAGTATTAAGATATAGGAAAATTATAAGTTGAAAATAAAAGTTCTGAACTGCTATTTAGTATCTAATCTTCTATATGACATTGAATGCTGGACAATTTCCACGTAGGCGAAGAAAAAAAACTGAGACGTAAACATTGGACATTGGTCATGAAGTAAAAAGACGTGACCATTGGACATTGGTCATGAAGTAAAAAGACGTGAACAATGGACATTGATCATGAAGGGAAGAGACGTGAACATTGGACATTAGTCATGAAGAAAAGACTAAAATCAAACGTGACATGGTTCTACCTACGACTGATATGGATACCACAGACAGACTGATGAAGAAAAGAGAAACAAGGAAACTTATACTTACAATCAGAATGAGACAACTGAATTTTCTGGAAGACTTCAATCCACACAAGATCTGCGAAATACTAGAAAAGAATGTTAATTTATGTGAAGAGATGACAGAACAAAACAAAAAAGGTTATTAAAGGATAAAAGATTACTTAGAGCAACAGGAGCCAGGAAGTTGTGGAGAGCCATGATTGCTCAAATCCATAAGGGACATGGCACACATAATCAGAAGTATATTGATAACAGAACATGGAAAAAAGAGGTAATGAGTAAAAAATATTTCGGGCAACAAAAGACTGGAAATTGTGAAGACCCATAATCGCTAACATAATGAAAGACTTTGATACTTAAAAGAAGAAAACAGCTCAGAAAATATAGGTTTCACTGATGTCAATTTTGCATTAATTCTTTCAGACCTCTTTTTTCTCAGTCCCATCACCGGTGATACCAGCGTTGATTGATAGTGATGATAGCAAATAATCCACTGCCAAATGTTGTCTTACGTTTTGAAATTAAATATTTTCATCATTTTACGAATTATCCAAAACAATCACCTTATTTATTATTGTTTTCATAACAGAGTTTCAGTTAATGTGTACTTTTTAATAATATGGCTGGTCGCTCTTTCCGGGTAAGCGTGTCTGCAAGGGAGACGAAGTCATCCTTATTGCAGACGCCTGTTGAGTTTGTTCAATGGTAACAAGGCCAACATGTGGTTTATACTGCAATTATGCTAGACGAATTTTATATAAAGATAGTACATAATTAAATGGGATCAACAGTTTGAACAAAACCAGTATACCTCAGTCACGATGACTTGTGACTTCGTGCTAGCCCAACCATCGACGGCTTCCGAACAATTTAGTCTACCCAGTTTCACCTACAAAGCTTGGGTCACAGACTGGTATGGTTTTAAGGCACTTCCTAGACTAATATTATCGAGAAGTCATCTCTCTTACAAATCAGCGGTGGTGAAATTCAACCCTAGCTCTCATTTTGTTAATCATTTCACCCCAGGCAAAGCAATAAAGCCACTAAGACACAAGAGATTCCTTAGTGTGAGAGAATTTGAGTAAAAGAAAACATTATTAAGGGGAGAGAACAATGAAAGACCATAAATTAAGAAGACAGAAGATAACGATTAACATTGCATTTAAATTTTTGAAAATCAAAGTTGACTGGAAAGCAAGAAACCGGAAGAGAGTTACCCACGTATTGGGTATGACGATAAATTTCACCCGGCTACAAGGCCTCTGATAGAGAAATTTAAGCTTTTGAAGAGCGTGGAACCACCTCTTAATTGATGTTGTTCCCAGATCCACTCTGACCAGGGGTAGTAGCACCTGCTAGGGTGTGAAAGTGTGAACCCCAAACAAAAACAAAATACTATGAAACTATAAAAATACCTATTTATTTTTAAAAATACCAGCAATACATATTTAAAGCAAAATGACCAACAATACATTTTATAGAAAAATAACCAACAATACATCTTATCTGAACTAGAAGGCATGCCATTGCGTTCAAAATATATTTAGTTGTTTAGATTTCTGCATTAAATAACCGATAGAGGTGTTGATATGCCGCTAAACAAAATCAAACAAACAACCAACATGAAAGAACTCTTTCAGGACATTAATCTTTATAATATTCTGCAAGAAATCAAACTATATTCTAAGTTATAATTTCATCAAAACTACAACATAAAACACACGTATCACCGGTTCTTACATATACATGTATAAAAACTGAGAATCATCTACCATGTAATCAATTGTGAAAGTAAAATAACGTATCATATTTTTATTACTTCAAAGCACTAAAGAAAATTAAATTTTGTCATTAAATAAAACATAAGGAATTTATATGCCATTAAACAAACAAAACAAACAAATAGTTCCACAAGCGAGAAGTGTGAAAGAAGGAACTATTAGCATAGAACTTACGGTTACATCTAGCCATTTCAACCGTAAAATGCTAAGACCTTGCCGCTAATTTAAATGTTTCTAAATCTTATGGTCGGAAATATAACGTATTAACCACTCAGCCATATGTCCACTTTTTAATAACCTCAATAGAAGCAACATAGTTCAAAGTTCCCAAACCCAAGCGCCAATATCTTACAATCTCTATCATATTAAAAATATTGAATGGTCCATAATTTGCGAGAAATCGAAGAATCTATCAACAGAAAGGTTGAGATAACTGAGAAGATACTAGTCCGAATCATTTATAGTCAGTCTTTGGGGCAATTATTTTAAAGACAAATGTTACCTATATGGCAATGAGCTTTCTCATGAATTTCTATAATTACGCTTATATTATGGTTTCCTTCTGATTATAAGAATGAAAAGAGGTATTTAGTTTTTCTTTAGCCTTTAACTGATGTCACTTCTGTAGCGTATCATGTTGAATTTGCAGTGGGATGTATTCGAATACCAGAGTCCAATGTTTCTTATAAGGTGCCAAATTAATCTACCAAGTCACTTCACCAGTCATAACGTCAGAAAACTCTTCTAATAAAAGCCTGACATGTGTGGAGGCCAAAAAGTCCGAGATGATGATTCCTCAGGGTCTAAACATCGTAGTTAAAAATTAGTTGTTAGCTAGGACAGTGTGTGGAGACAACACACATTTTAATTTAATGTTTTGTTAGTCGCTTAAAAAAATGCTTACTTCAACGTCTTTAGCGCAGAACTATGCAGGCAACTCAATGAGTAGTTGGGACTTCAGCCGAGAGATGATAACTATAAATTTCGACTGATTGAAAGTTAAATCTGCATATAAGGCTAAACTACTTGAAGTATGTCCAATACGATGATGTCACGGTATCGCTGGGTCGAAGATTTCCTAGACAGAATTCAACGACTAGGGCCGAGAGTTCCTCCAAGGGAATCAACGGTCGCGTATTCGTGACTAAGGGAAGCATTCAAATTGGAGGAGATTGGCTTTGGTTTGACCAACAGATAACAGGGTTCCACGAGATCGATTTGCCCAAGACACGCTACACATAAATGAATACCCCTCTGGCTTTCACCCTTGATATCTGAAGGCAACTGCGACCCTACGACTACACCTTCGGTCATCCGAATGATGATGATGGTTAGTAGAAATCCATTCTCATTAGAAATGTAATGAGACTTTAACGTATCTGTCTTTCGATGTTGCCACTTGATCCCATACCTAATACTTTGATCAAGTAATCTTGCTCGAACTTTGAAACCAGAATGTCATCTCCTGTCGTATTCATTAAGGTCTTGGTACAAGGAGATCAACGAAATCACTAAGAACTGAAATGAGTGGGACATTTAGAAGATACTGAATCACTTTCTCACTTATTCTTTTTCTTCTTTATCTCAGATATATAATCTTTGTCTTTCTCTCTCTCTCTATATATATATATATATCTTTCTATCTCTTTCCTACTCTCCCTTCCACACACACAACGTAGCAACAATCTATGCTATTTATCTTCTTGTCAGATAAAATCTTAATTTATTAAGTGACAAGCCATCCATCATGGAATTCCATGTTTGGTCCCCTTCCCCATGTTAAGTGATTTTTCCCCCTAAACTTATTCGCTTTTATTCTTCTCTTCACGTTCTACATTACCCATATTTTGTAATTCTAACCAAATAGTATAACATTACCTCATCTAATTCTTTCTTGTATTTTTCGATGTATTTCGCGAGATTTTTTTTTTTTTTGTTTCTGTTTTTTAATAAAAAGTTCCCTTATTACCGTTCTGAGGATGTTACAAATAAATATGGAAATAGTAACAAACCGTTTGTTTTATAGATTATACAAAAACGTTTGATGGTGGAACTGCTCACCTGTCACTTTGACATATTTATGAAGGATATTAGAATAATGCAGGACATATACTGGCAGCAAACCACCTGCATACGGATAGAATATAAAATCAGTAATTATATAAAAATGAAAAGGGGTGTCTTCTAACTAGACTTATTCAGTAAGAAAATTTTGAGAGAATTAAAATTCCTACCAGGATTCATTATTGGCGGTTACAATCTTAACAACATAATATATGCAAATGGTTGAGTGTTAATAGCAGATGCAGAAAGGTAATTAAGCTACTTCAATAAGTAAATGTGTAAGGTTTCTTAAGGAAACATTTTGTAGTACATGAAATAAAGGTGGTAAAAAAGAATACATGCGCAAAATAACGGACCAATTGATTTGCAATACAAGATAACATTTATTACACAAATTAACAAAAGGAAAGTTTAAAACAAGTTTCTTTTGTTAGACGTAAATTGTATACACAACGAAATGTTCATGAATACGTTTTAGTAAGACTTACTTTGTTGGTGTGTTTTATGTTTGAAGCGATCACAGCCCTTTTAGCTTCAGCGTGAAAAGTTCATGACACCAGTTTAAAAGAGGAAAACCCGGAAGAAAGAATGTTACTTTAGGGTTCATGTGTGTTTTATTCGAGAGCTGTTACTGATGTTTTATTTTTCAAGCGAGATAGTTTTAGAGCAATCTCAAGAAAGAGAATTTGTATTATGTTAGGTAAGAATGTAGTTCCTTAGGTCATCTAACATGACGACCGCTCTTTGAAGTTCTAGGTTGTGTCGGTTTTAGTCGGTTACTAGAAATATTATCTTATGCTAAGTAGTAGTTTTTGAGTGATTCTGTCAAATATGATACATGGCTTGATGGTCGAGGAGATGGGAATGTTACTTGAGACATCTTCAATCTCAACATATCTGCAAATGCAGCAGGATCCAGAAGTGGTTCATTTGGTTTGATTATTAACTCTTCTGGTAGACGTAAAGGTATGCCATATGCAAGTTTGGCCTGAAGAACTCTGCGAATTAGAGTTTATAGCTCATTTTAGCCTTAAAATTATTAACGGAATATTCAGAATCCAAGATGCATAGTTCAGTGCTGTTTTTAGGGATTTCTTCAGAGAACAATGAAAACATTCGATCATGCTGTTAGCTTCAGGATTGTATGAATTCTGGATATACCAAGAAGGTTGATTAGGAAAGCGAAAAGTAAGGATTCAAATTGTGTTCCTCTATGATGATGATCGTAGGAACAACAAATCTACTGACACAACCAGTTATAAAACCCTGGGCAACTGATTTCGCACTGATACCCTTAAGAGGAATTATTTCAAACCATCGGGTGATTCTATCAATGCAGGTAAGGAGATAGTAATATTAAAGACATGGAGGGTATGGTCTGCTGATGTCAATATGGATATGGTCATATCGATTATCAAGAGGAAAAAATATAGGAGCTGATTTAGTGTGTCTCACTATTTTGGCTTTTTGACATGGCACGCAATAATGTATCCAATTCCTCGTGACCTTGTTGATTCCGGGTCAGATATCATTTGTACTAATTAACCTGCAGGTCGCTTTTATACGTGGTTGTGATTTTGAGTGCAGAGTATCAAATAGTTTTTTACAGAGTTTTCGAAATAAAAGACCGCAAATCTACTGTAGAAATTTTGCATCAAACTGTGTTTCACCTATAAAATATATATTTCCTTCATTTGTAATGAAGAATCATTTTCCTCTGGAAGAGATTTTAGATCTTCATAAACATTTTGGGAAGTTGCAATAGTTTCAAAAAGGATGATTGAAGTTATATTAATTGTAGAAATATTCCTGAAGAATGTTTGCAGAACCTTTGATATGTCTAATATCTGTTGTGAATTGGCTGATGGAACCGAGGTGTCTAAGTTTCTGATGAGAATAGTTATTCAATCTCACCTTGATTGCTCCGATTAAAGGTTTATGGTCTGTGAGCACGTGAAAAGACCTACCTTTAAGAAATATCAAAAGTGTCGGATGGCGCTGTACACTGCCATTATCTCTTATCCTAAAGTGCTGTACTGCCATTAACTCTTATCCTAAAGTGCTGATAATTTCTTTGAGAAGAAAGACACGGGTAACCATTCATCTGATTCCCATTGTTGCAAGACTGCTCCAGTGTCAATACTCGGGGCATCTACTGCCAAGGACAGCTCTGCTTTATGATTGGGAAAAGTGAGGTTACTAACATTTGGCTAACCTTTCCTTTGCCAAATTAAATACTGACAATTCTTCTTCACAGTTCTTTTTCTTTTTTCCTTGAAGAACTTCTGTCAATGGAGAAACTATTTCTGCAAAATTGGAAATAATTTTCCTATAAAATTCCCCATGCCAAGGAATTGGCGTAGATTTTTTAATGTTTTGGGGGACCGGGAAACAGCGAATAGGTTCTATTCTTTCAGATGATATTTTGATAAAATCGTAAGACCTAAAAAGTCAACTTCTGGCAATCCAATTTTACATTTAATTGGATTCACTTCAACACCATATTTTCGAAATCTTTCAAAAACATTTAGTAAATGCCGTTTATGTTCTGGTGCAGCACGTAATCGATGTAACAGAAAACTGAATCGAGTCCTTAAAGTCCTTCGTTAATCTTTGAAAGGATTAGACTGAATTCCATAGTCCAAACGGTAAACGTAAAAATTCATAAAGCCCAAATGGCGTTGTAATGGCTGTCTTCTTTATGTTAGAGTGCTCTTGGGGTATCTGATGGTAGGCTTGGATGAGGTGAAATTTTGAAAAGATTTTATTTCCATGTAGCTGGTAAAATCTTGAATATTAGAAATTTGGTACCTGTCAGGGAGAGTAATCGCATTCAGTTTGCGGTAATCACCATAAGGCTCCTTGAGGATGACCTCTGTTTTGGTACCATGCGTACAGGTGAAGACCACTTGCTTTTCGAAAGACGAATTACTCTGAGGTTTTTAAGTGCTGGAATTCCTGTTTGGTAATCTTGAGTTTATCAGTGGCAAGTCGACGTGCTTGTGAAAAGGCAGGTGGACCAGTTGTTTCAATGCAATGTGCGATGTCATGTTTTCTCCCAGGGGTGTTGAATTTCGTTTCGGCTATATCTTCATAATTGGTCAATATTTTCGAAAATTTGGAATTTTCCTCTACTGATGCAACTTTGGGACGAAGAAGTGTGGCAGACTTGTGTGGCAGCCGATAGATTTGACGTCGGTCTTTGTGTCAATCAATTGTTGTCTTTTAATATCCTTTAATCCAGACAATAATTCTGCAAAAAATTCCGCACCCAAATAGGTGTAGTGATGTCAGTTACGATGAAAGTCCATTGTAAATCGCACAGTCGCGACAAATTAAGTGTCGTGCATTTATGTCCGTATGTGTGGAAAATCTAACCATTTACCACTTGTAATGTGAATTTTCCTGGTTCCTTTAATTTGACTAACTGAGAAGCTGGGATTAGCGATATTTGGGCTCCATTGTCGGTCAGGAATATTGTTTTTGAATTTCTGCCGATTATGTGGAAGAAACGACTCGAGTTTGAAAGGCCAACGTGTCCCACCGACGAAGATTGTTGGCTTATTCGTTTCCCTGGGACTTTTAATTACATGGAGTAGAGCATTTTATACTCTTGTCACCGGATTTCTTGTAGTAGTATCAGATATTGCACCTTCATTTTGACGTGCTCCTGTATTGTTGTCTGCTTCTCGAAACGGTGATGTTGCTGCCTTTGCAAGTATTGAACTTTTTAGTTCAATCACATATTTGCCTTTTCAATTAATTTATTTTCCTCCTATATTTAGGTGATGTCATCACTCGGAGTTCGTGCACTTGTAATTAGGTTGTCTTGGGTCATGACTTCCGTCAATTTATCAGTCGCACAGATTATTGAGTCGAGCTGGGATCTTTCCCAGCTGCGCTAGTCGAACTCCCTGCCTTCGGGCAGTGAGGAAACCGGACGAAGCTATGCCGAAGGGCAGAGTTTCGTCCTGGGAGGTAGACAGACCCGATCCCGTTTATGCGGGATCTACGGGGATTTTTTGGCCGAGCCTCTTTAAATTCGGCTTTGTGCCACATGTGACTGCGTGGTGCAGTTACTAAATAGCGTCGCACAGATTATTCATGGGTTACTTGTCTCCTATTGCCGTTAAGAATACCCCCACCATTTGCAGCAACTTTCCTATAAATATGTGTTGTAAAACATTATCATCCAACATATTGCCGGACAGAATCTGTAAACGACGCAGAAGTTGAATTGGTTTTCTATCTTCCAATGATTCATTTTCCAATTATTGTTGCAGTCTCATCTCAGATAGCATTAACTCCCCTTTTAATTTGTCGTACGGATTGTTTTGAGGTGGATTAAACAGAAGATCCTGTAGACACGTGACTGCTCTTTGAGGTAATGCAGAAACTACGCAAGCGATTTTTTGTTTTTGTGATGAAATATTTTTCCGCGGAAAAACGTCTTCCAAGCGGACAAAAAACAGTTGCGGGTCATTATTAGAGGGTATAGGTATATTTTCAAAGGCAAGCGGCTAATTTGATTTCTCCCATTTTTGTTTTTTGTTTTTGTTGTTGTTGTTGTTGTTGTGTGTAAGTTTGCTTCTTTTAATTTAAAAAAAAAAACAACAATTTTATGAGTTTTGTAAAAATAAATATGCATGCATATACAGTAACAAAAGCTTGTAGTACGTCAAAATATCTTTATTCACCATTTAATAATATAGAATATTATTTTGTAAAAACTATTCCGAGAAAAATTCTTAATTGAAAACAATATATAACACCATAAGGAGATTTAGAATAGATCAGAGAAGACGTTGCTCATTTCGTAAAAATAAATCTATTTATTTCCTTAATATTATTTATTTATTTACTAACTCGAGATAAATTGCTATTTACCTCAAACAATGCTTTCCTTAAAAAATTTACTAGTCTGGCTCTGTGTTTTTGAATGGTAGTAATTAGGTCAATAGGGTGCTGAGGAGAAGAAAGAAAAACTTAGCGAAAATGAGATAGGGTCACTTGGTTGGTCGGTCAGTCGATGGCAGCGTTATTCCCGTTATTTCACGACTTTCTAAGAAGTTTTGTGAAAGAGAAAAATATTTATTTATTTTAACTGTTATTATGGGTCACCGTTAAAGTTTATAAAATATTTTATCATAAAATATTGTTAAATCAAAGTTCAGTTTTCGTTAAAGATGTTTTGTTTTTCTCCGAAAATTACTAAGATCAACGGGTGCGAAACGGATATGTAATATCTGTGATTCTATAAAAGCATGATAAGAATACCATGGACAGAGTAGGTGAATAAAGAGGAAGTTTTAAGGAAAATAAAAACAAAAAAAGGAGATTTATACTAAAAATCAGAAAGAGAAAATTGAAATTTCTGGGACACATAATGAGGAAATAGAATTTGGAGAATGCGATATTCACTGGATGTATTGAAGGTAAGACTCGGAGATGGAAACAGCGAGTATCCTACTTAATGAGCTTGAATAAGGGCTGAGATTGTTAGAGAGGAGAGCTACCTCCGCAGATCAAACGAAGGGTCCAGTTCAAAATTCCCTGAAGTTTGCCCAAACCGACCAACCCCTAATGGGGGCCAAAATGTTTTCATAATAATAACAAAGATTAGGATAATAGTACTCAAGTAAACAATGTAAATAACTACTTATCCCAAAATTCAAACAGAAAGCAAGTTATAAACAGCCATGAAGGGATACAGCACGCAATGAAGATTCTTTGAATACATTCAGGTTTTTCAAAATAGTCACAGAACAGGGTCACATAAATTTTAGTCACCGACGTTTTACACAGTATTCAAATGCCTTTCTTATAACATCAACCAAGAACATTTTTTTTAATATATATGATAGGTTTTATGTGAAAGTTATTTGTCGGCAATGTTCATGGTCACACATAGGTGCATTTGAATGCATGTGTGGAGTAGTGCATACTTTAAGTATCTTGTGAATTCCTCTGGGGCCAAGCAGAAAGGGCTCCTTTCAGAAAATGATGTCCATTCTTTTTGTGCAACTTTTTTCTTTTTTTTCAGTAATGTTCACTTTATACAATGCTCAAAAGCCACTCGAGGTAGAGGATTATTCATTGTAAGAGGAATGGTTTATGGGGATATCTGGGAAAGATAACGGTTAACTCCAGACTTGAACAGGTTAAGATTGGAGTGATCGAGTAAGCATCCTCTTGGTTCCCCAAAGCAGCTGTTTGTGGGAAGAATCAGCTCGACAGAAATTCACCAGTGAAATATGAAGTGAATGAGGGTGGTTCGCTACAATGGGCGTGGCATGGTAGAAACTAACGAATGTAGTTCGTCTGAACACTTTCCATGGAAATAGCCATAGAACAGCGAGAAGCTATCGGTGTTTCGTCTGTGGGAAAGAAGTTGTAGGGTGGAAAACAATTCATTGCCCACGAGGACATGAAAACGCTTTTGGACTGGGCAGCTCCAAACTAGGTATGGCAGCAGGACTCCATGGGAGAGCACAATAAAAGAACAGGATTCAAGTTGACAGAAGGTGACAATTTACATTGCATTTAAATTTTTGAAGATCAAAGTTGACTAGAAAGCAATAAATCGAAATAGTGCGAAAGAAGAAATTCTTAGCATAAAACTTATGGTTACATCTAGCAATTTCAACTGCAAAATGATGAGACCTATCTGCCAATCTAGTACTGCGCTTAAATTCGCAAAGTCGAGGTACCAAAGAGGAAATGACCTTAAAATGTACCGTATTTGGTAACAAAAGGTGGCTAGAAATATCTCCCAGGTCTTATAAAATGTTGACATATCAGGTAGGTTAATGCTTACCCAGACACCGGAGACTACTAGTACACTTACTAGTTTATTTAGTATAACTCTATAATAACGTACTGTAGGGGGTCTTATATAACATAAAATACGGTAAATTACATGAAAACCTTCAGTATAGGATAATTTAAGATAAAGTTTTTGTATATCATAAGTATATGGCTTATCTATTTGCCAGTTACATAGCGTTTTTTTATCATTTCATCCCAAGTAAGGCAATAAAGCCGGTAAGATTCAAGGAGTTACGAATATGAGAGAATACGAGTAAAAGTAAACATTATTAAGGAGAGAGAACAGTAAAAGAACAGGAATTAAGGTGACAGAAGATAACAATTAACATTGCATTTAAATTTTTGGAGGCAAAGATTACTGGAAAGCAAGAAGCCGAAAAAGAGTTTCAAATGCAAGAAGTACGGGATTAGAATCTTTTAGCATCCTTTTGTTGCATCTCGCCATTCCAACGGCAAAATGATGAGACCTTACCGCCAATCTAGTCCTGCGCTTAAATTCATAAAGTTTAGGTACCATAGGGAAAAGTTCATCAGAACAATCACTCAATTACCGCAGTAATATTGGAATAAACGAAGTAAATCAAGTTTTGGATATGTAGCGTGATTGTAGAAATAGGTATTTATTATATTAGTAAAGCATTGGATTAACATTAGCTACTTATCTTTGGGACAAAGTGACTTTACTCCTAAGTGTCGCCTTAATAAATATTTTTTAAAATGATCGACATAAACAAGTTAAAATACTCAAAATATTGTTAGTTTAAACTAAATATAAGGTAAAGAAAACAACAGGACAACGCAGCTAAAATTCCTGAGACACATATACTGAGGAAGGAGAACATAGAAAACTTAACCGTCATCGGACATATTGGGAACAAGAGAAATGGGGGAAGACAGCGAGCCACTTACCTGAGCAGATTGTGTGAATGCATGGTGGAACTGGGGGTGGTAGCTTGAGCAAAGTGAGAAAAACTAAGGGCCACAAGGGTTAGAAAATCGTGGAGAACCATGATCACTTGTGTCCTGAAGGCACCTGGCACACAGAAGAAGAAGAAGAAGAAGAAGAAGAAGAAGAAGAAGAAGAAGGGTATGGAGTTTAATACTAACTCTCCTGACATTTTTATAACGATGTCAATGTTTTTGTTATAAAAAAAAAAAACTTATCTCGCCTATTACTTTCATACTAAATGTTGGGTTTGAATTTAATGTCGAATTTGTGTCGAAATTTGTGTATGAGGCATACTGGGAGCACTTATTTTTTCTTATTAAAAAATGCTGTTTAACATCCATTCGACGACAGAAGAGTCATCATCGCCATAATAATTGAGGTTCCTTGTCCTTTTTATAAATTGTCCTAGTCACGGCATTCCTAAGAGATTTTGATAACTCACAATTTTCGACTCTAGTAAAAGAATAACTATTTTTACTCATTCTAAATTTCGTCTAAAATAATTTGTGCAACTTCCAGTGGTACGGATAAGTAACGTGTTATGCTAAGTAATTTCCCAATGTGATTAATTTTGAATTATTAGAAATCATCTTGCCGATCGACTTATTGATGTCCATATCACCGTCTCATAATTTTCACAATTTGTCTTTGAAATTCTTAGAGAATGTATAAATGAAAAGAAAAATTTTTCTCGCTGTGATTAATGTTTATTTTACGTTAAAAGCCTTTTCAGGACGTAAATGATCAAAGCTCAATACAATTTCCTGCCTTTTATTCTAAGTAATTTTTATCTTTTATCATCCCTTTTTGTCCTTGACGTCCTGGGTAAGACGATAAACTACATCCGCCCCAGCTATGGGCAAATAGTTAACCACCAAAACGGGGTCAAAACACTATGAAAGTGTACAAATAGGTTTTAATGCTGGCAATACATATTTTGAAAATATTATTACCAGCAATAAATTTTTGAAGAAAAAAAATATTAACAGTAATACATTATTACCAGCAATACTTTTTTGAAAAAAAAAATATTACCTGCAATAGATTTTGGGGGAAAATATTACCAGAAATACATTTTGAAAAAAAAATATTACCAGCAATAAAAATCCTGACGGTTTTAAATAACCCACTGAGGTTTATATGCCGCAGAACAAAACAAAGCAAATCAAACTTTGTTCTGCCATCCATACACACAGATGAATTAAAAAGATCTTTACTGCTACCTCCTCCTTCTTTAGCCTGTGAGTGTTAAATTCTTTAAGTCCTTTTTATGCATTATGTGTCCTAGAAATTTCAGCTGTCGTTCCTCTTTTCCTTAAGACTTTCGCCTAGGTCATATTT
Organism: Acanthosepion lycidas; assembly: GCA_963932145.1. Classification (NCBI taxonomy): domain Eukaryota; kingdom Metazoa; phylum Mollusca; class Cephalopoda; order Sepiida; family Sepiidae; genus Acanthosepion; species Acanthosepion lycidas. The sequence continues at coordinate 20,231,698 of OZ010582.1, read as the reverse complement.
TCTGTCCATGGTATTCTTAGTATCCAATGGTAGAAACACATCTTTATTCCGTCAAGTTTCTTCTTGATGGGGAAGGAAATTGTCCAGCGTTCATTGCCATATAGAAGATTAGATATTAAATAGGAGTTCAGCGCTTGTTTTGTTGTTGTTGTTTTTTGTTTTTTTTTCTTTGTTTTGTTTTTTTCAAATGCTATTTTCCTATTTTTTAATACTTTGCTTAGTTTCTGGAAGGCATATTTTTGCCATCCCAATGCACATTCGGATTTAAAGTTTTCTTTTATTTCGACGCAATTGGATTTATTTTACCAGCTTGATTTTTACATTCCCAATATGTAGCTCAAATCATGTGATGTCTCTTTGGTTTACAACCAAGCATTCTGCCTTCTTACAGTTAAATAGTTAGTCCTTTCTTCTGGCTTTCCATTAAAATCTACAGAGTGCCATCCATGTATGTTATGTTGTTAAGGTTATGTCAACCAATAATAAATCCTGAGAGGCATTCTAGTTCTCTAAAGATTGTCTTGCTATATAGGTTGAATAAATCCGACAAGAAAACGCATCCCTGCTTTACTGTTCCTTATATTTTTGTGTATTCACTGAATCCGTTCTCTATCAGCGTGCAGCTGGTTTGTTTCCAGTAGAGGTCACGGTGTACTCGAACATATTTTCCATGTAAATCAAGTTTTCCTAGCAATTCAAATAGATCTTTGAGTCATATCTTATCAAACGCATTTCTATAATCTATGAAACATAAGTATAGATCTTTTTGCAAGCATTTGCAGTGCTCGCTTTGAATGGAAATGTATCGGATCTGAAGTGAGTTCTAACTTCACTGGATATTTTTCAGTTGTAGTTTTGAGGTTAGTAGTATAGAAAGGTTGCCAGCTGTGGCGTGATTGTTGGCGAGTTTGTTCAGTAGTGAGCTGATTCCAGGATGTTCAATTATTGGTACTTTGTGTCAAAACGGAACTGAGCTTAGCCGATAATTATAGATGAAAAGAAAACATGGCATGTCGATACTAGAGAACTTGGCTTC